>VWZF01000502.1:118554-135264 GCA_013396755.1 Sclerurus mexicanus | reverse complement strand
TAAGAACTATTATCTTTTTTCATCTATATATTTTTTTTTTCCTAACTAAAGTTCTGTTTTCTAAATTTAAAAGGAGAGGGATTATTTCTTGGTCAACATAGATATCTTAGTTCTCCCCTTAGCAAAATTAAATTGGTTGAGAAGTCTCTATGCACGTATTTCTTCATTTAAGCAATCAGCTTAACTTAAGAACTACTTTTCTGGGACTTTGAGGAAAAAAAGTTCAAAAACTACATTAAAAAATGCAATTCCTCCTCAATAACCTCCAAAAGTAATTCAGGTTTCATGGTGCTAAAAATGACATCTCCTCTTTCTACCTATGCTCAAACCAGTGAAGAAAACTTTCACAGCCCACATAATTCCTTTAATATGTTTGCATTGCACATCTATTTCATTAGCAAGATTTCTCTTCACAGATAGATCATAGCTTTTATCAAAACAGTTTCACTCCCAGGGTAACACAACACAGAGCAATTCTTTAAGGCTTTATAAGCTTTCATGACACTTCAAAAGCAGAGGCAAGAGTCACAGCAAAAATTTTACTGCAAATGAGACAAAGTGGCAACAGAACACAAAGGGAAAGCCAAAGAAAGGGACAGAGGATGAAGGGAACGTGAGCTCTGAGCAAGGAGGCAATTTCATGGCAAAAAAGTAAGTCACTATATTCATTATGAGACAGACATTTAGTTGAACTTCAGATTGAAGAGACTTCCCACAAAGGAGGCTAAAGAGGTCAGACATAGGTATGAACACTTTTCCCCCTGTATACAGAAAGCAAGTGCAGTAAGGTAGGAGAGGAGACAAGCTTTCCCCAGGGGAGAACTGAAATTTGCTCTTAACCAAACATTTCGGTGAAGTTTCCTGCCTACCATATAGTTTTGTGTCAGCTAAAAGCAGAACACAAGAAAGTCACTGCAGACTATGACAAACTCAAGGATTGCATCTCACCTACAAGATATAGCTTTCCTGTTATAGCCATAAGTGAAGGACAAAAAGACAGTGGTTTTGATCACAGTAAAGAGAGGTGGACTGATTCCATCTCATTTCACAACACCTGTCATGGACAGCAGCTTTAATACCTGCATGTGCTAAGGGCCCCCCAAACTTCCTCAAGAGTTTTACAGCTCTTTTCCTCATTTGAATGCTAAAAGGGCACCAAAAACATATCTTTTCATACCCAAGGATCTATCAGCATTTAACACAGATCACTGCAAGAAGACTCTGAAGGCAGCTTTAAATCTACAACTTGCATTAATTTATTGACTTAGGAAAAGCTGAGTTCTGCAAAAGTTGACATCTCCATTCCAAGAAAGCTGCCAGAGCTGGCAGGAGCAGACTGCTTCTACACTGCAAAGACTGAGCTGTTTGTTTCGTATGTGTTGCAGAACTGGTGCCAATCTGAAGACACAGGCATGAACTAAACTACCTAGGGAATATACATACACATGAGATATAACACATGTATCTAATACCTATTACTGAAGTTGAAAAACTCTGAAGAAACATTAACACTGGAAATAATACTTGTATTTTTCTTTTCACAGGAATAAAATTTCCAGTCTATCCAAAAACCTCTTCTAGAAGTTTGTATTTTATTGTTGATGTTTCAAGAAAACTGTCTCAAGTCATCACATTGAGAAGTACTGGCATGCTCTTCTAGCACTTTTCATAAGTATATATTTACACACATATATATACACACTTCTTCAACCTTTATTTCCATAAACAATTAATTGGAGTCTTCTACTTGAATTCTTAATGAATTAAAACATTCATTAACAGTACACACAGGATTTTTTTTCCTAAATTAGATATGAATTCCTAGCATGAAAAGATCTGAATTAGACAGTCAACATGCTTCAACCAGAAACATTAACTCCACCAGCAGACTCCAGTATTCATTCAGTATTTTTCACTGCTACAATAGCTGCAGAGCAAAATGGGAAACTACTGCATGTTTGTCTTGCATGGATGTTCAGCTTTAGATTCATGTAAGGCTTGAAAAAGAAAGTCCAATGTTTAAAAATAATCCTTTGAGCTCCTTTGGAGGTGTCTGATAATTTATGTGTTTATTTGCAGTCACTTCACAATGAGTATCAAAGAAGAAAATGACAAATGACAGAGCATAAAGTTGAAAGACCAAAAGGCGACTTTTTTTCTAAGGTGCACTGAATTGCTTCCTTTCACTGCAATTAAAGCCCTCCACAATTAACATTATGTGCTTAAGCTCTTTGTGAGATGACACCATTCTTATTGTCTAACCATTTGCTTGTTAGGAGGTACAAGTAGACTTGGCACAACAGCTCGCATTTTCCACATGGGATGTGATCATGCAGTATAACACATTCCTTCTTGTACTATCATAGCATCTGCCTTTGCTGTTGAGGTCATTGTGCCAACCAGGAACATTCCCTCTACACAAGAAAAGGTAATTTTTACCTGATACTGCAACATCATGTTTAGGATGGCAGTTTTCCAGTAGCAACATACAACTACTGTACTAGTAAATTTTAACACAAGTGAAATATTCTGCCAGTCAGAAGCTTGACAGGTGAAAATAGGCAAAGATGACACTGACCTAGCAGTAGTAACAAACTGAAAAATGGTGATGAATATACAGTGATGAAGTCTTAAAAATGATAAATACAATCCTGAGCTGCAGTAGCAATGCTGAACACTGAGCACCACTGTAGAAGTTACAGAAAAGTTCCCACACATAGTCCATACATAATCTTGATCACATCTTTGTAAAAAGATTAACAAAAGAGACTGAGGCATATGAAAAGAAGGGTGATTAAGGGAACAAGAGGATCACAGATTCTTGTACCTTGCTGAATAAAAGTTCTGTACTGCTTATCAATATGAACACAAGGGATGAAACAAGCTTTCTGAAGTAAAGAGTAACAGCTCATAGAAGAAAAAATGGCCACATATTTGCCTCAAACAGGTTTAAAGTGCTACTTATTATGGCAATTGCATTTATACAACACTATTCCAATGGGACAGGACAAATTAAAATAGAAAACCCTACTACTTTAGATGGAGACCAGTGCATTTAGAAAACGTAATGATGGGGTGTTTAAAAAGTATCTTAAATAACTCCATAGAGTGTCTCAATGAGTAGAAACATCAACTAGTTGATAGACAGTTCAAATACAACAGTGCTGGTGGTTATTGTCTGTACTGAGTAACAGATGCCAAAAATTCTACTTAACATCTCTGACTATTACGCATTTTTCCCCAGTGAATGAAAAATAATAATTATACCACAAAACACATAAAATTTTCTTGAAACTGTTAAAAAATTAACAGAGCAACCCTTTATGATTCTATCCTTGTAGTAGTCATCAAAGCCAATCCTCCCATATAACTGAAATACTTAAACTAGCAACTATTTTTGTTATACCTACATGATCCTTATGGATATGACAAGGACAAAAAGTGACCTCGTTTGTACAGACTAGTATCTACTCTGCAGAGAAAGACTTATTTCGACCAAACTGATCAATATAATTATGGATAAACAGAAAGAACGAAATAAAAAATTCAACAAGGGAAGAACAAATCCCCTCCTCCAACAACTCAGGGCATCACATTTTATTTCAAGTTTGGATATTAAAACTAGTAAAATCATCAGCTAGTTTGTTTTTGTTGGCCACTTCACAGATTTATGACAGACCTGCTAAGTAAATCTTTTCAAAGGCTATTTCCAAGGAAAACAGTAGGTTTCCAAATGATGTTCAGCAATGAAAAATTAACAATGAAGTTATTTACTAAAATTATGAGTTTAGTACTAAACTAAACATTCCAGTTAGTTGCAGCAAAGTTCTTTTAAATTGAGATGAGCAGAAAACTTCTACAGTTCTAGTCTTACCCCACAGGAATGCTACTATGGAAGCACATTTTCAGACAAAAAAGTAGGTATCACCAGCATTCAGAACTATGAAAACTTTGAGTGCTCCTATTTAATCAATAACTAACATACTCTCAGGAACATATTTTAACATGGTCATTCTGAGGTCCTCAGTTAGATTTTTCCCCTTCTGATCTAATGAAATTTTATCAGCATTTTATCAACAGCATACACAGCTAATGGAAATCTTAGTCAGATCAATATGGAAGCTTAAGTGCTTTCACATCCCTCAATGCACTAGCAAAACACAGGCAGCAGGTGAATACTATGGAAGATAATTGGCATATTTAATAGGAACATAACATTCTAACACTGGACTCTCACATGGGGATGAGGGCCCTACAATCCCACATAGTTTAAGGCACAACAATTGCTATAATAATCATCAGTCTCTAGAAATAGTTGGTAACAAACAAACTAAATGACAAATATTTAATGTTCTTTATGATTATTCAGTGCTCAAAGTGGAATAAAAAGGCAAATGGCAATACCCTGCATTGTATTTAAAAATATACCTAAATACCTACATATATACACACGCACATCTACACGGACATACACACAGAGAACCTCAACACCACATCCTGTCTTAAAACAAATACACAATAAAGAAGTCACACTTGTGTGGACGCAACCCAGTTACAAGCAGCTGATTCGTAGTAGCTGTTTCTAACATGCCAATCTCAAATGCATGTCAGTCTGTTATTCCAATCTATCTACTTCCAACATTTCTCTCTCCTGCTTCTAGCATTCATAGAATCATAGCCTCATCAAGGCTGGAAGAGATTTTCAAGATCATCAGATCCAACCATCAATCCAGTCTGCCTACCCTTAAGCAGATCAACACTCCCAGTCAGCTTAGTGTTGTCTACAAATTTACTGAGGGTGCACTCAGTCCGTACATCCAGATCATCAATAAAAATGTTACACAGGACTGACCCCAAAACCAAGCCTTGAGGAACACTGTTAGCAACCAGTCAACAACTGGATTTAGTTCCATTCACCATAAACCTCTGGGACCAGCCCTCCAGACAGTTTTTTAATCCACAGAGTCAGTCTACCCATTCAAGCCACAAGCAGCCAGTTTTTTTAGAAGCATCGCAGATAAAATAATAAAGCCACTGCTGTTTGAAGTACTTTTCCAGTGATGACTTAGGAAGCTCAGACTGGGCTGGGCTAGTTGATAAGCATAATGAAGAAATAAGACTAGTCTTAATTCACTCAAGGCTTTCTGCCCTGTTAGGACTATACATCTTTTATATCTCTCTCCCATGACAGAGTTGCCATCTTCAAGTACACATGCCAGCAGCATAGCATGGATTGGAACTTAAGAACAGAGTCTGAAGTTAGGTTTATTCTTGGATTTAGCAGAGTAAAAAGTAAGGCTAACAGATTTGGAACAGGGGACATGAGCACCGCTTTACACAGCCAGGATGAAGGAACGCCCAACGCATAGTTTCAATACAGAATTCTTTCTTGAAAGTACAAACAATAATCAATTTTTGCAAAGATGTAACAGACATACTCCAAAACTCTGAGCAAGCCTCAAGCATCAAATGCCACAAAAGAAACACATAAGTGCTTACACGTACATCTTGGACACACTAATACTACATTTCCCAAAATTACTACAGACAAACACTAAGAAAATGTATTTTGTACTGTTTGACAACATCTTCTATTACAATCAACTACCCTCAGTTAGGTGCAATTATTTGCCCCATGACATGAAGAAAAATGCATCACAAAAATTTAGAGAACAAAAGAAGAATCCAAAATACTACCACCTGCTTTCATTCATTCTAGCAAAGCATATTCATACCTAACTTTAAAGCAACAGTTAAAGATATCCAAAGCACATAACAAAACTGTTTCATTTGTTGAACTAAGTACTTTACTAAAAGCTTAGTCATCAGCTACATTTGTTGGAGCTGAATTCCCTGACTTCTGGAACCAAAACTCATTGCACTGCAGAAATTTTGTCCCAAATTGATACAAAGTGACAGAAAAAGACATGGTGTTTTATAATGATCAACAATAGGAAGGTGTGCAATTCTGACAGGGTAAGAACTGGTCCATAAGATGGGACCTTCCCATGATGAAAAGTTATTATGACAATAGGTGTGCTACAGTCTGTAGCCAGAAAGAGAAAGCTTCCAAGAAAAGATAAAAAAAATCTCTGTTAAATTGAAGCCAAAATACACATATATACAGACGAGAAGGACACAGATGTAACTACAAAGAGAAATTAAAAACAAACTGAAAGCTAAACTGTTGAGCTTTCTAACAGAGTTACTGCAATAAGAACACAGAAGCACAGCTTATGCTCCAACAGACCTTCACTGATGCCACTGGAAGTTTGGTTATCAACTTGGCACAAGATTTAAATACATGCATACACATATGTATACATATAGGCATATACATATGTACGTACACATGCACATTTCCGAGCTTGCAGATTAACAGCATATGCCTCATATAGTAGCTAAAGCCACACGTATTTCCACTGCATTTAGAACATGTATACTACTAAAGAAATTCTGCATTTCTTAAATGCACCTGCTTCTACACCATGAGGAGCTCATTCACATATGCTGCACTCAGAAAGGGCCTCATGAACCAACACCTCCCTTATGCCAGTAAATGCAAAGTCAAAAAAAACAGTGTCCTTTGTGATTGAATTATTGTCCTTCAGATGTTAATTTGCCCCTGAATGGTCATAAAGAATAATAATAATGAAGAAAAGAAAGGCAAAATGTTTAGGGACTCAAATGGACTTTAAAGCACTCCTGAAAGTACAAAATCTTTCAAAGTAACAAGTACACACACAGAGAAAACTATCATCCTATTTTAAAATTATTTAAAAACCCCACTTTCAAGTTTCTAAAAATATTTTATCACAAGCTAAAAATTAAAAATACAATCTGTCCACTCAGTACCTCAGGTTTCAACCTTCAGTATTCAACTGCCTGGTTAAACCAGCGTATTCCAGAATACTTATTTTAAGCTTCTTTTTTTTTTTTAATATATATATATATGTTCAAAAAAGTTACTTTACTAAAGCTTAAACTCCAACCAATGTGGAAAATGTATCTCAAAATTGTTAAATAAAAGATAATGGAAAATGTGTCTCAAAAGTACTACATTAAAAAAAAAAAAAGCCAACAAAAAAACCCCAAACAAAAAAAAAACAAAACAAACAAACAACCAAAACCAAAAAAACAAACAAACAAAACCAAACAAAAAACCCAAACACAAAACTATCACTTTTTCCTTCCTAGATTCATTTTAAGACTAAATGATACCTAAAACAGCATGCAAGAAGCCTGTATGAGTTTCCAGGCTGCTTAGCCTCCTCCAGAATTTCCTAAAATTATTCCTCTAGTTCAAGATGTTCTTTATTTTCTGAAGTATATGAGTGCTTTTAAAGAATTCTTACAGGCAGACCAAAAATCTTCACTTAATGTAATACTCAGAAGCCAAAAATATTGCAGATGGGGTGGAACTACACGTTTATTTGCTGCCCAGTTCCAAAAATGTACTAAAAAGTGATCAACCTGTGCACTCAACTTGAGCTTAAATCAGTATCCAGCAGAGGTCTGATGGAATAAACTCCTCAAAGTGTAGCAATTCTTGCTACACTTTTAATAATATATGTGTTCTTCGAGTATTTCCTGTTAGGCGATGCAATGAAGTAACTAAATAAAAGCATGTTGTCTAGAGTATGTTATAGCACCATATACTGACAATGACTTAATACATTCCTTCTACACAAGAACTGAAAAGAGGTAGAAACTGCAAAATAAATAATGAAGACCTACAATGATCCAGCTAAACTTCGCACCTATTTGTGTATTTGAAGAAAAGTCCCAAGAAAAATACAAACTGGAATAGTAGTTTGAAAGCTTATTCTTCTAAAAAAAGACATATCCTATTTCTGAAACTTAGTGAAATACTGTAGTATTCACAGTACATACTGTACTACATGCTCGATTCATACTACATAATGTAGTATTTCATTAGGTTTCAAAAGTACAACTAATTAGCACTTACTTCAAATAATTACTGTAACTCTCCCTGTTTACAGCTTCCAGCTTCTCTCTTTGTGAGCATTTTCTGCTTCAGTGGAAATGTGTCTTTTGAAGTCAAGAGATGTGAAGTTGAAAAGTAAAAGTCAGGAAAATGTTACCTCTGGAAGATTTTCTTAAGTCAGGATGAGAAGAGATACAAAGAACAGCTCAGAACTAGTAACAGAACCATCTGCACTGGGAGATGGGAGGGAGTAAGAGGAAATAACTTGTGGACTACTGGTGTCTTTGTGAAGACTAAACACCCTTTGAGTAACTCTCTACTATTTAATTTTCCTGCAACAAACCCTCCATCTTCAGAAAGGCTCAAGTAGGATAGTTTAACAGAACTGTTAGTCAAAGCATGACCAATAACCACAATCAGATCTGTACATGTGAAAGGGAAACTTATTTTAGAACACATAGGAAAGAAGAAATTTAAAAAAAATAAATATATATTTCTGAAAATATCTATAGGAACTACTGTTTCCCATGAGGTTTCATTTACTTGATTTTAAGGTGAAGTACAGAAAACTATTTCAGGTTAAAAAGAAAACATCAGGGTTTCATTGTGCTTTGTTTCATGAATTCACTTAAAGCACCAACTCCTCTGTTGACCCTAATGCAGGGAAGTTCTTCATCTGCTAGGCTTTTTAAAAATCAAGCTTAATCCTTGCATAATAATAAGGCACTGTTGACTGATGATGTGATGGGTTTAAATGAGATGATTCTTACAATAGTTGTTCCACAATCGCATCAGCTCATGAAAAACACTATTTTTCAACACCGAGACTTCTGCAATAGACAGCTGTGGAAGAATCACTTGGATATATTCAATTGCACAGAAATCTTGAGAAAACATTACCAGTAAAATGAGAGAAAACTCAAGAAAAAAAATAATCTAACATGCTTAGCTTTAAATATCCAGAGAAGATGAGAGATGGTTCAGGTTAGCCACATAGAACTAAAAGCACATTTTTAATCATTTAGAAACTTTTGCTTGTCCTTTGGTAAGTCAAACCATATCTTATTCTCAAAGATGAAAACCTTTTAAATACTTGCTTTAAGAATATACAAACACAACTGACTGGGAAGCTGTTAGCTAGCCTGCATAGTCCTGCACATAAATACCAGCTGGCATCTTAGATGAAAACACATTAAGAAGGAAGGTGTAGCCATGCATTATTCATCATGGACATGAAAACACTCCCCCAAAGTCTTTGCACCTTGGTAACTCAGCACCAGGTGTCAGAATTACACAGCTGTCAAACTCCAAAAAGGTACTAGCAGAGTTTCCTCTTGGGTCAGAGAAGACAGGACACTCAACCATAAACCAAGCCAGAAACCTTAGAGAAGCCAGCTCTCAGCCAGGCTCTTGGCTTCACAGGTCAGATGCCATCATACAATGGACCACAGCCATGGGCTTGTGTGCTCTGCTGCACATCTCTATGGTAGCTATGGCAATGTCAACCTCCACAATAAAGACTCCAAAAAAAGGTATTTCCAATTCTTATCATTGTGCTGAGTCCCATGAGGAAACACAACTCAATAACATCTGAGTACCATGGACAATTGTTTTCTCACCATGGACTTCCACAACCCCCAGCCAAGCTGATCGTGGCAGGATCAAGAAGAGGCAAGAAGACTGGGAGTTCCCAGGATACATGAACCCAAGGGAGGCAGTCTCAGGCACTGTTCCCAAATTCTCCAGGTAAGAGAGGAAATGAAGGACAGCAGGTTACTTACAAAGACAGAGAAAGAGCAGGGAGTTGGCACAGTGCAGCCAGGGCAGGCAGCTCAGGTGAGGACCACACAGAGGCACAAAGGGCAAGAGTAATGACCTAATTTAGCACCATGGTTACTGCAATAGGATATGCATTTAATTATTTGCATTTATTTGTATCATATACACAGAAACACTACACTACAATAGCATAAAAATATACGTCACTTTTCTAAGCAGGTGAGAATCACATAAAGTAAGGAAGTTTTACAAGTACATTTAATCACTGTAATCAAACAGATATTACTAACAAACAGTTAAGACAGCACACAAACAATCCTGTATTAGTAACTGGCCACTTATGCAAATAATTCTGAGGCCTCTGGGGTCATCGGGTTTCTCTCCATGTGCTGTCAGAGACCCCTGCTGCACGGGTTGACTCTTCCATGCATTTTTTTTCTAGGATCATTTATACTTCACTCTGGTTTTGGATTTTTTAAACTATGGCTGTATTTATGTAACTACCTAATGAAGCTGCTCAAATCCAACAGCTTAAGTGGGGGTGGGTACTGCTGTTTCAAGACCAATTAGTCCAGTATTCAAATAACCAAAATACCATCTTATCATCATCAAAGGCATATACATCTCTAATGCTTCTGCTTGGTGTAGGGCTGAACTCAAAGCTCAGTTGTGATCCAACAATATTTTCATCAAAGAGAGAGATAGACCCTCAAATGAAAAATTAAAATATATCAGGAACGAAAATTAAATTAAAAAGGAAAATATAAAGTATTACTAGAGCAAGACAGAAGATGGCTTATAAAGGTTCCGGAACCTTCAGAGACAGTCAAAATACCAATGCACTGTAAAGGAAATGTTTTTGAGCATGCAGGTTGATCCAAAGAGGCATTTTCCCATGATATTTACTGTAATATTTACTGTAACTACTGGGAATCAACAACAAATAGGGTATTAGAGAGCTGTTTTATTTTAAAAAACGTTACAGTAATGAGACTGTATTCTATCATTGTCATAGAACTTTGGAAAAGGAAAAAAAAACAAAAGGAAAAATAGATAAATCAATAACATAACTGCCTGTATGTACAAGGTACTGTATTTTCTTGTAGCATCAACACACACATTAGCAAAAGATTAAAAGTGTATGGGGTGATTTGCATAACATAGTTCTTAAGTTCAAAATTAATACAGCAGGCAGGCCTTGGACTTGACAATCCTTATGGATCCCTTCTAACATGAGATAGTCTCTGCTATTTTCTCCCACAAAAGGGGAAAAAAGGCCACAGAAAGAAAAGTTTTACAAGCATTTGAATAAATGTTACAAAAGAATTATCTTTAGATATTTTGCCACATTTGTCGTTTCTCCTTTCCTGAAATAAACCATATTCTCTGATAGTATTTACACCCTGATAATGTTTGATTTCTGTTTCAATTGTTTTAGCCACTTAATTGATACACAGCATTATATTTTGTCCTTTTCTGGAACTCCACTATTTAATCTGATAGAAACTTAGGTTAAAAATGACAAAATGGCCTTCTGAAACCAGAAACATAACTTAAGAAGAAAAGGGAGGGAGGTAAATAAAGCAATCAGCCCTTTATTCTAAGTAGTCCTCTACAGTCAAATCCTTAAAATGCTAAGCAAGGAACACACTACATCTCAGGTTTCCAACTACATTTTGTTTCTAAAAAAACAGAACACATGAGTCACTAAAAATCAAACTAATTTATTCATCCTTTAAAACGAAAGCATTTCAAGGCTTCAAAATTAGTGGAAGAGAGTGATAGCTTGAAAAATGTATTCTCAAAGCACAAAAGCAAAAGGCCCCTTTTAATCTCTTCAGTTTCTGATTTGGGGAAGCAGAAGATGCTGAAAGGCTTTTTACAGAGATATTTTAGACAAATTTGTCAGGTTTATTATACCTTAACCCTTACGACATCATCAAAACTGAAGGATAAATTAAAACACAATTGCAAAAAGATACTGGAACAAGCGTGGATCTTCTGTAGAAAGAAAATGATCCATCAATACAATGCTTCTAGCAGATACTTCCTCATGAAGCAAGGAAACGGACTAGATTTAGGCTACAGTTCAGCTGTTGTTTGGAGCCAATTTGAAAGTAAACTGCCGTCAAGCGGGCAGTTTGATGCTCTCCTGGCCCTTCATTCCTGGCTGACTATGACCACCTCTTCTTTCTATTGGTACTCATGGTCAGCAAGGCTTTGCCCTGAATACCGATTCAGTTGAAAGAAATGCTTTTGTTCAGGTCCATGTTTCAAGTAGATCCTGCCCCTGCTTCAGCTCACCAGGGGGCTGCCCAAGTCCAACAGAATATGACTGCAACCAGAGGAGACAGCAGCCTGAGGGCTTTTTGACCTCCATTCTCGACAAAAGCCCTAAACCTCCTGTTATTAGATTCACTCTCTCAGCAATCTAACAACAAATTCTTTATTTAGAATGGAGAAGCTCTATCAGGAGACACAGAGAGAGGGTCACCTTTGGACCTGACTTCAAAGCTAGTAGAACTAGAATTAAACTCTATAATGTTCCAAATATGAGTGGTTCATTGTAGGTTCATATACATCTTCTTTTCCTAGTCACTCTTATAACAAAAAGAAACTGTCACAGGAAAAAAAAAAAAAAAAAAAGAGCTGTAACCCTCTCCTTGCCAGCAAGCATATTATGCATATAAGCTACCATATGCTTACTTGCTAACCCTAAGTGTCAGCAGAATAAACTCTGACAGGCAGCCACTCTTTACACCAGCTGAGCCACCCAGATCAAGCATTTCAGGTTTTCTCTCAAACTCTGATTTATTTCACCCTCACCAAAAAGAAACGTTCTGATCCAGTTCTTACGAAAGGAATCTAGTAAAAAATGAGGCAACAGTGATTAAACTCTTCTGGAGATTAAAATTTTATATGAATTTTAAAGAAATTCTTTCCAGTTTATAGTAGTCTTTAGCAACACATGTGAGATACAAATTATACTTCTTACAAAAATCAACTAAGTTCATAATAATCTTGCAGTTCAACGGGCCTCGGTCTAATATTTACATAAAACAAGAGGTCTTCAGGATGAAACTGCAACTGGTTATACAGGGAGTCCTGGCCCCAATCTTAAATTTTACATACATGTATCTGAGGGAATATTCCCCTTCTAGCACACAAAGAGTGTTTCTGATCCAATGCAGGAACGAAAGAGCACACAGCAACAGTTTCAGTCCCCCAGGGAAAAAAAATCACCCTCGTCACCACCTCATCTAACAATCTGCAGCATGCGAATCTGCTCAGGTGCAGTATCAAACTGCTGCACAGCACAAACTACATCAAGGCACAAATGAATTTTCTCTCTCTGGACACCCTATTTCACTCCTTCCCTTCTACATAGATTTAGTGTTGGGATAACATCCTAAGCAGCTTTGTCTTAATCATCTGCGTTTTCTGGAGCAGCTTCTGTACTAGCAATAAAGATTCTGAAGAATCAAACAGAAATCCCAGTCACAAATGAGTAGGTGCTATTGTAATGCCCCTTTTTTTTTTCCTTCCATTCCTTACTCCATAACATGTAGGTTCTTCAGAAGCAACTGACAGCCAGGACTGGTGCCACTCTATTGAAGATCCCATAAAAACATGTTTTTCTTTCAAAAAGTTTGTTTTCAGGCTCCAATCCTACCACGAAAAGCTCAGTTTCTGGGCAGTCATATAAATCAGTCTCCAAAACTGTATTTTTTTAACTCCATCCCTCTTAAACTTAGTACCTGGAGCCAACATTTCCTGACATTCAACACCAAAAGAAATTATAACCACTTTGATAATGTTATCTATTATCAGTTTTCTTCCCTTCCCCAGACTTTTCCCCAAGAAGACAAACCAGAAAAACAAAACCAAAATCCCTCCCAAGACAATTCTGCCATCTGATACAGATCAGCAGGCATCACATGCCTGTAAGGACTGGAAAATAAGCTTTGCACAGACATAACCCAAACACATTAGAGTGTAGATTAAGCAGCCGATGTAGCATGCACTTTGGATGCCTGATTAAGAACCACTAGTCCTACATTAATTTCTATCAGCACCATAAATGCCTCCCCTTCTCTACCAGTGCACCAGGTGTATTATTTTAATTCGCATTTACAACATGTATCGAAATAGTCTCTAAAAGCACCTTTCCATTATGAAGTAAAGGTTTTCCCCTCTAAGATTTCTACCTAATTGGTACTAACTATCCAGTATTTATTTTTGTTCACCTGTTTACCTACACTGTAGCCTACCAAACCCATTTTTAAATGGCCACTTTTCCCTGGGTCATTGAAAAAAAACACTAATCCACAAAATTAATTATTTTTCCTGTCTTTTTGTCAAATAGCACATAACCACTTATTGTGGCCTATTTAAATAATTTTTCTTGATTAATGAAGGAAAGCCACAAAGGTGAGCATATATTAATACTAAAGAACTGGTCAAAATAACTAAAATCATATTCATCATATTAGCTATAACCCTTTGCCCCTTCTGGCTGTTGTACGCTTAGTATGTTTTTATCTACAAAGACAGTGTTGCCAATAATCACAATATTTTCACAGAAACAGGCCTGAATTTTAATTATAGGATCACAACAAACTTTTTGGGTACTGCAACTCATTTTTATTACTTCAGAAAATGCTACTACTGAATAACATAATTTGTCCATAAAATTAGTTCAGCATAGGAAAATTTGTTACACTGCAGATGTCCTTAATATATTTTAACACTGTTCTACAGGAGGAAAACCACTATTAACACCGTATCATAGGCACAGGCAGTGCAACAAATTTCATTTCTGTACAAAAAATAACCCTAAGCAAACAACCCCTATTTCTACTTTTTCCAATAATGAACTTCATTAAAATACATCTGAGTAATTAAAAAAACCACATATTTTTAGAGACTGTGATGCAGAACAAGCAGATATGCTACATGCTTATCCAAACCCAAGTTCTTTGAAAGATCCAACCTGAATAGAATCAAATACAGCAGCTCTCTGTTAAGAATTATATGTAGAAATGTTCAAAATAATGCTCTAGCAACTTACAACATACCAATGCTTAAACATGGACGCAGTAATTGTCACCTATGAAAACTGAAAGACACAAGTAGAATAAAATCTGCTTACAGCAACATGATGTGAATGTTCTCCTCTCGTTTTTCCTTACAGCCTACAGGTCACATTCTGATGCATGCATTAAAACTTAATTATGTTGGAAAGAGATTGCAGATACAGCTACTTACGTTGCAAGGCGTAAAACTCTGTAAACAGCAGTTTGCAATTTACACTGTCACTTACCTCATATGACCAAACGCATTGAGTTCCTCCAAATCTTCGGACACACCTGCCCACCTCCACATCCTCATGAGTAGTGTACATTTCTCGAAGGCATTCACCTATATGTGGCACCATCCTCCTGAGAACCTCCCGGCTGAAGATCATTCCTGGCCCTCCCATGCAGAAATTTTCTCCAGGCTCTAGCCCGAGTTTTCCAAGTTCTTCAATATTACCAAGACCAGTCTGTCCCAAATACAGAGGTTTGCTGCTGTTCAGTGAGCGAAGAAATTCCTCCAATTTTTCACCTAAAAAAAAGACTACTGTTATTTCT
The DNA here is from genome assembly GCA_013396755.1 of Sclerurus mexicanus. Taxonomy (NCBI): domain Eukaryota; kingdom Metazoa; phylum Chordata; class Aves; order Passeriformes; family Furnariidae; genus Sclerurus; species Sclerurus mexicanus. Next base: position 119,904 of record VWZF01000502.1, on the reverse strand, counting down.
CTGACTTCTCTGCTAGCTATCTCTTTTCCTGTAGTTCAAGCTTTTACAAAAATATAACAGGCACCTCAGACTGTCATAGGTAAATCACTTGAAAAGCAGAATCCTAGAACTAATTGAAAATATCCTTGGACAAGTTTACTTTTCTTTTTTTCCCAATAACGTAGCAATTACCTTTTCCTTCAGCCAAAAGTCAGAATATGATCAAAATTAAATTTAATCACTAAATTTTCCTCTATTCAACAATACTGATGGAAAGCGCTCGCTTGATAATTTAAAACTCTCTCTAAAGTTGGACAATTTGGACAATGTGGTTTCAGGCTGGGGAAGCAAAGCAAATCAAAATTAACCAAGTAAAACACTTTTGATTACAGACTAATTTTCTGGAAAAAAAAGTAAAACTCAGGTCCTTTTCAAATTATTTCCAGTGCTACAATGTCTCCACTCTTTCCCTTCAAACCCCTTATCTAGTACTCTTAAGAAATTTTGACTTCATATTTACTTGAAATTCAAAGTTTTTGGATAGGTTTAACTTGGCACGGGGTAACCAGTTATAAGAAGGTTCATTACAACTTCGAAATGAACCCAAAGAAAACACTGACAACTTTACATTTGTAACTGACTATACACACATATATACAAGTGTACGTGTGCCAGTATTGGACAGGTGAATGACAGCTGATGAGCAAGCAGCCAACGACTCAAAATCAAATGACAGACTGGGAAGGGTACAGATACCTTCAGTGAACTTACAAAAGTGTAAGCAACCAAGCTCATGACCTGGGCTTATTTATGCTTACAAATTCAGCTTCTCTTTCCCGAGTGCCGGACACAACACGAATAACCGCACAGCAACAGGCGCAGACCAAAAGGAAGGTGCAGAACATCACGTCCTAATGGTGCCATGGAATTCGCAGGGAGCAGGGCTGGTGCAGTCCGGAGAAACGCGCTGCACTGAACAGCAGCTTCACACGGAGCCGCGGCGGCTGCGTTCGCTCAGCCCAGGGTCGGGGGAGGCGGGAAGCTGCTATTGCTCCCGAGGAGTCCCGCACCGACTCTGTCAGGGGAGCTGGGACGAGACGCCACCGACAGACACCCTGCAGCCGGGCCGCGGGTCGGATCGAACCCTCTCCGCGGGACCACGGCGGAGACTCGCCCGGCGGCAGCGAGCGCGGGGGCGGCAGCACCGGGACCCCACGCCCATTCAAGGGACCGCTCACCGCACCGGGCGCGGCTCAACCCGCAGCCTCTGCTCCCCAACGCGTCGCGGCTCCGCAGAGACGGCCCGGCCCGGGCACGTCGGGTTCGCTCCGCGACGGGGCTGCTCTCCACGGCCCGCACACCGGGGCTGGA
>VWZF01000502.1:102772-117551 GCA_013396755.1 Sclerurus mexicanus | reverse complement strand
CGCCCGGATTTCTTCTCCAGAGGGGTGGTCGTGCAAGGCAGGTCCGGGGTGCCGTGTCGGGAGGAGGGAAGCCGTTTCCTCTGCCCCCGCTCTGGCCTCCGCTTTCCGCCCTGGACAGTTAACAACTCTCCAGCGAAGAGCGCCTATTCCTCTGGCGTGGATTCACACGGCCTATTATTAGTATTAGTAGTAGTATTGTTATTGTTATCACGAGCTCAAATATGCTTGGGCATCGTCTCCTCATCTTCCCGATCTCAGGGTTACATGTCCTCCACAGCTTGGGATGACTGACAGCAGGAACTGAATGTCCAGGACACTGTATCTATAGGAACAGCTTTAATTTTGAAGTTTAAGGTCACCTGCATATCCTCCATATCAATATACAGCCCATATTTAATTGTGCAAGATGCCTATCTCCAGTGAAAGCCATAAACTGCATCTTACATCTGTTTGTTGTTTCACTGAAATACATCCAAGCAACAGAAGATTCATTAGAACATATTTAATAGTTTTTCTACAAAATCACCCATTTTTGTACCTAAGTCTATGGCATTGTCACTTCATAGGACTTTATCAGACAGATATTTCAAGGTCCGAGGAGTATGGAGGCTGCTACTGTGTGATGCTAGCAGAAGTATGGGAATAGTGAGAGGAAAATTTCAAGTCTTTTTGGAAAATGGTATCACTTTGACCACCTAACAAAGAACCTCTAATCTGCATAGTGTTTAGCTCTGAAGAGGTCACTTATTTAAGTAATTTCCTTATTTATGCAGTTTTATTTAAGCAGTTTTATTCAAGCAGTTTAAGTAATTTCCTTTATTTAAGCAGTTTTTCCATGTGACTCCACGACATGTAGTGACCAAACTGTGTGCTGTTTATGTTTTTGAGATATGCAGGCTCAGTAAAAGAACCCTGTGGGTTCCCCAGGACTGAGCATCCTTTCCAAAGCATTCCATCATTAATTCCTCTCTATCTGCACACAGGCTGGTGCATTTATACCACTAAGCAGTAAGGCAGTAGATATTCACTCCAGCTGTCACCACTAAAAACAACAACCCAAGCATTGTGCCTGGACACGTAAACACCACCCAAGGTGTTCTGTGATAACAAGATAGCAGATCTTGGGTCTGTCTTTACCAAGCTACGAACAGACAGGTAGGAAAGGATGTCCTCCAAAAAGGCTTTTCCATGGCATTGGGAATTATCAGTATTATGGGTGTCTCAGCTTTCCATATGAGCCTTACATTTAAAAATGCTATCTTCCATGCATTTAAAAATACTATCTTCCAGCCCTTACCCCCCAGCTACTTGCAGATAGCTGGGAATTGCTGGGTCCTTTTGAGTCATGTGCAATACAACCTTGAGTAGTAAGGGCTCCTTTAGACCTATACAGCCCCATCATAATGTCCTAAATTTTCAGACAACTTACTGCTATGGGGTTGCAGTGGTGCAATGTATGACACTAAGCCACTTCCATTGCTTGTGCATTTACTGAAATTACTCCAGTCAGTGTCAGCTGTGCCGACTTCTCAGGTCTGACAGCTCTTATTTTTGTCACAAGAAGAGCAGGTAGACCCATCACAGGTGACCATAAAGTCCTTTACTCACTTCCAAGATAAAAAATGGACCTTAAGGGATTGTGTGTTATCAAAATAGTTTATAAAAGAATTGAGTATAAGGTGCGTGCCTACATTTATATTTTTTGTTCAGTACTATACCACTATATTGATACACCACGGGTGAATCAGTTGGAGGTTTGTGGCATTTTACGGACAAAGACACAGACCGGACCACTTTTACAGGAGCAATGGTGGCATCTAGTGGCTAACAATAACAGTCCTGTGTGTTCAGAATACCTTTCCAAATCATGTAAAGGGCATCCAAAACACCATTCACAGTCTCTTCACAGCAGCCATAGGTGGAAAGTACTGACTAAAGTTAGCTTCATTTTAAGTGAGGCTTAGAGTAAGTTGTGAAACTATCTTTGGGCAGTCTTATATCCTGCTGGTCCCATGTCAGCATCTCAAGAAATGACATTTCAACAATGTAGGTTGATCAGTTGAACAAACCTAGCCCAGGAGCAGACTAGAGCTGAACTGAGAAAATAAAGCATCCAGTTGAATTCCAGAGTCAGAAGGGAGCTCACTGAACTGAACTCTGCTCCCATATTTCATTCAGCCTCAGATATCTTACATAAAATAACAGGTCTGATATCATAGTAGGATTTCTTTTCATATTTGTAACCAGCTGCTAAAACTTGCAATGTGTCAGAAAATTGAGGTGGGATTGTGAAGAGAAATTAATTGTTTCAATTGCATTTGAGTTGTTCCTTGAAACAGAACTCCTGTTAGCTCTGTTAAGTTTTGCTTTAAGAAATGCTTTCTAGAATAGTAAGATTATACATAAAAATACGTATGCATATCAAAGGTCAAGTAACTGTTAGACTATTTCTTGATAAAGCATCTTAGTGCCATTCTGGCTAAGAGACCATTTACTTAGAATTGTGTATCAACAGGTGAGTGTCTCAGCTTTCCATATGTATTTTGTTTATATGTGTGCTGGTGCAAAAATCATATGATGCCCAAGGCAGACCAAAATGAACTTTAACTTATCATTAGTAAGTTTTGTTTAGATTTCAAGGTATTAAGGACAGGTTTGGATAATTTCAGTGATGAAAACATTTCAGATATCTATTTTTTTGTTGTTTTTAAGACTACCTTGGTAACATATTGTGTTAATTTAAATTCCAGCTTTACAGATGTCTTCAGTTTATGCTGTAGCAGCCACTACAATGAACCCAAGCTCTGTTAGGAAGTTAAGAAAGAATAATGGTGATGAGTGCTCTTTTCAAAACAAAACAAAAGAAGACTTAAAAAAGTAGTGACAAATGGACCTGCTTGATGCAAGAAAGGAGAAACTTAAGACTGGAATATTAATTATTGAAAGGACTGAAGCTACCAGACAAATCTGAAAAAATAGCAGTAGGGTGTCAATCTTTGAAGCCAAACCAAAACTTTTTTCACTGCTTTTTCACTTTTCTTCTTTAAAATATCACAATATTTGAATTAATAACTATGAATGGCTCCATTTTAGGTGTGTGGGATTAAAAAAAACTTTATAGCATTTGGCTTTAAATGATAGGCAATAAAGTGACTATCCCACCAAAATGGCTCACATCAGAGCTAGCACAGCCACCTGCAAAAGACAAGGAAATTTCAGTTGTCTTTGTAGAGCAAACTTTTAGAAACTCTGAGATTGAAATTCCCCTTGGGCATTCAGTTTTATTGTGGAAGCATATGCACATCACTTACAGAGCAGTAGTTGTTACTAACAACTATCTTTTGACATTTTTGTAAGCATATATTTATGCATTGGTATACCTGGGTAATCATATGCATTAATGGTATTTTGACTAAGAAGTAGTTCCATTGTCTTTATTTTTTTGGTTTTATATTCTAAAACTCCACAGTGTTTGTGGCTGAGTTTGATATTTTTACACTGTGCTTGCATTATTGCAGCATCTGACTCTAGCCATTTGCATTTGTATATAGTTTTATTTTGGAAGGTAATTATGTGTCCAGTCTATTAACCCTCATAGCCATCCAGCTGAATATGATTAAAGCCTTTTCTGTTGATTGTACCAGGCACTGGGCCCAGACAGATCTTGAATATGTATAGCCCTTTCTTTCAAGAGGGATCAGATCTGTGTGTATATTCACTGGCATTCACAGACTTACAGTCTTACCACCATTCTTCTGCAGAGAAATGGCTACTGCAGCAGGAGGTTAACTGCAATATCTTGCTCCTTCACTACTGTCCACAGAGCCATTTCTGATGCTCGTGTACTCGGACCTGTTCCAGACTGAGATCAGAAGTGCAACTGGCATTACTGAAAGCAAACCTTTATATCTTGCAGAATTATACAGAGTTCTGAAAATCTGTCAGTAACTGGAATTTTAGATTGAAGATGATTGTGCAAAATCAACTATTTTCAAACCCATCTTTCATTTGTCAAAAGAAAAAGAAAAAAAAAAAGGAAAAAATACGCTATCTGCAATTTAATGCAAAGTAAACATGGAACTCTATACTCCTGCCATTCATTTTTTGATTAAGACCAAAATGAAAAAAATAGGTATGATAGGCTGGGCTGTGAAATCCATACTTAGGAAAATCCTTTCATATATAACATTTGCTCCATTATTTATGAGATATTATTACACAAACGTTTACATTGGCAGTTTATATGTAAATTTTATTTAACCTGCTTTATTTTGTTCATCTTTCAAACAGTTTATCTTGTCTGTGTTTTGTGGTTGTTCTCCCTCTCATCTTAGAATACAAATAAATGAGACTAAATCACTCTCTCTTATGAAGAGGAGACATCCATACGATGTCCCACCTCTATGTAAGATACATTAAGTGGTCCTGTATGGTGGACAGCAGTATTTACTCTCTTCCTCCTCAGGTGCTACAATAGCCATGGACTTGTATGGAAGACATAGTCTCAAGTGGTTTACATGTGTTTGTCTTAACCTTTTTGTCACACTTTTTTTGCCTCCTATTCTAGTGGCAGATAAAGGGATTAACTGAAGCAATCTCTGCCATTTGAAAGTCAGCAATGTCTTGCATCTCTGTATCTACCTAGGATAGACAGAAAGCCAGGTACATCAGTCCTGGTAAAGAGGTAGCTACAATTGTAAGGAGCACAGCAGAAAATTTCTCTTTTAAAGACCTCAGCAGAAACATTTAATTCTCAATGTACTCTGAGAACAGCCAGTATGAAGAAAGATCAAGCCTGAAAGTAAAAACCTTTCTTGTTTAACATAACTTACCTGAAACATCTACAGTAGGAAAATAGACTGTATAGTGCTTTCTTTCAAAGTTGTAAGATATGTTCATAAGACTGGAGAAGTTTTTGTTGTAATAGCTTTTACTAATTGTTGTAGTACCAAAGGTAGCACCACCATTTGATCCACCTGGCCACAAATACTGGTTTGTTGTGGGGTGGTTTTGTGTTTGTTTGGTTTTGGTTTTTTGTTGTTGTTTTGTTTTGTTTATTTTTTTCCACTTGGAAACACAAGAAGGTAAAATAGAATATTAATTTTTTTAATAGCAGTAGCCATATCCTCTGTATACAAATTCATTACTGGTTAATCTACAGGCTGCAGCAATGCACACAAGGAAGCTGTGTGATACATACTTTGCTGTGTTGTTTTGTGAAGGTAGAGGGCACTGCGTTGAGAAGTGGATGCCAAAAACTCTGAAGGTTGTTCAAACCATTTTCAAAGAATAAAAATCTGTCAGAGTAAATAAAAATTTAAGTAAAAAAAATCCACTTAGAAGAAAACTCTAAAAGCAAGGAAACAGCAGGATATCTACAGAGGTAAGCAGCTATTGCTGTTGGAGGAAGAACTGAATAATTATCTTTCATTATAAATCTGCCAAAATAAAAGTGATATTAAACACATATACTCTCCCTTGTCCAACATTGAATGTCACTGAACCATGTGACATCTTAAAAGGAAAAATTAAAAGGCAGAACCATGAGGCCACAAGTCTGATCCTAAGCATGGATCCTAAGCATGTTGGTTTCACGAAGTTATGCAATCCTTTTTTTAAGAACTGTTGAAGAGGATATAAACAAGTTGATAACAAACTGAACTTTTTTTTCCAAATTTGCTAAGAATTTTACTCAGATACGACTTTTACTCAGACTTGGCATCAAAGTTACCTAGTAGAATATCCTTCTGGACTGTGACTTAAAATGTCTGGATGAAGAATAATCATACTTAAAAGACTCATCCTCTTCATTAAATATTGCAATAACGTTGCTTTGCAATTGTTATTAAAAACTAGGGACAAAATATTTCCTTTATATGTCACTTTTTCCTCCTGAACCTAGACATGAATTTCAAAGTTGGAATTAAGAATATAAAGAATTGTACTGTAAAATTAAGGGACAAAAATATCAAGAATTTTAATTAGAATCTGCTTTTTCAGTCTATCAGTATTCTTTTTTTAGAGTTTACTTAGAAACAGTTCCACTGAATTTGGTAGGATTACAGATGTGTCAGCTTCTAGTTCTTATTACTAGCTGAGTGTATTAGTAATCATACTAAGATTTCTAAAAAGCCAGATGAGAGCTAAGCATTATGAGCTTATTTTTCCTGAGAAGTTTAATATGTTGTCTGCTGTGGCTAATCACACACAGGATTAGAAAGCTTGGCAGGAGAGTTTAAGCACACCATGGATAAACTATTAAATTCCCCTCAAAGACACCGGAAATCTGCTTATTGATTTCAATAAGCCTTGCACTGGGCCTGAAAACTTGCCCATGCTTAAGACCCTCCTTATGCTTTCTTCATTTGAATGCAGGTAGGCTCTTTTACAGCTACTCTGGGAGGCTGATTAGATATTGGTTGAAGAAAAGTATATATGCACAATATGAAGAGTAGCTCTGCCACCTTGTGAAACAACACCATGGTTGCAGTCTGATGGTTTCTGGCAGCATTTCATTATAATTCAAACCATCATACAATATCTTCAGGACCAAGTTATTATTACACCATTTTATTTTACACCTTTTATTAGAAAAATTCTTTTAAAGGAGCTGCTTCTCTACTTGCTTTCTGATTCATTTGCTGAAAATTCTAGTATTTTATCTTTTGTCTGTTCATTTCCTGCCATATGTACCTGGAATACATTGTACAAAGAGTAGACAGCTTTTCATGGCAGAAGTTTTTGCAAAGAAATTGTATCTTTGGCAAAAATAATAACCAATTTGTATAAAGTGTCTTATTCACACAATCTGGAATTTTGAGAGGAAAACCCAAACAAACAAATATTCTAAGAAGCATAAGGAATTTTCTACCGAAAAAGTTAGATTGTGTGTTTTATGTTTTTATGATTGCATTCAAGAATTAAAAAAAAAAATCTTTTATATGTTTCTGTGAATAAAAATATGTGCATGAAATCAGTTCAACACATTCTGCAAGGAAACAGTTGTTCTATTTTAAAAATACACCATGTGAAATACATACATCATGATTTTTACTAACATTGTTTACCTATAATATGAATAGGAGATTGGACTAGTAATGATTGAAGCCTTCTTTTGGCCGAAGAGAACCCAACAGTTGAAGAAAGAATCATCTCACACCTCTATTCCATCATTTCATTTGTAGAATATTTTGGCTACTCAGTTATCCAGTGGTACACTGTGGCCCAAATTCAGGAAAATATATCCTTTTTAGCATGGAAGCTATACTAATGGAACTAGGGCATTAGAGATGTCAAAACAAAAATTATAGAAGGTTCATTTTTTGCACAAAATTAAGAAAACACCACGAGGTTTTGTTTTAGAATGGCTTTATTGTTTGAAAATGTACAACGTGCTACAAAGTAGAAGTACTGGTTTACATTTAAAAGCACTGGCTCCAAATCACCAATATGGGTATTAAGCTTGCTGTGATTATGGAAACAATGTGTCAGAAATTATGTCCATTTTAACTTTTTAATAAGAAAGTTAATAATTTCCTTATACCTAAACACATTTAAAGTAGCTCAAAATATAGTTTACTAGTTGAATATATCTCTACACCTAAAAGTGGCTGTTGTGAAAAGAGAAATGAAATTCAGTTTGTGACTGAAGCACTTAACAACTTAACATTCTTAGAGTAATGCCATCAAGCATGAGGTCCGGCAAATTTCTTTGCAAAATCCCACTGCATATGTAGCTACTTCTATTTTATGCAACATTTGTGAGGGAAAAGTTTGCTTATTGAGGAATTGCCATTAACATCATCAATGAACGTCAGCATGTAACAAACTGCAGAAAATATCCAGGACTCAGAACAGTTCATCAATTTAGCTTGTGATCTTAATGTGAGAGTGCAGAAAATTCAGAGATCTCATGCCACAAGTTTCAGAGGGATATCTTCTCATGTGTAACCTGAAATTTCAGATGATCATAAGACAAATATGTGTGAATTCCCCTGATGATAAAATAAACCTGTCTGTCTTATTATAATAAGATATACTGATAAAACTTTCTTTTGTATTATCTCCTGTTTCAAAGAACTGTGTCAATACAAAACCAGGGTTACAGCAAAAAGGCTTTGGATTTCAAAGGCAGTCTAGTTAGTCAGGCTCCTGTCCTGCCTGGGAACCCATCCTTCCAGGCTGGAAGATGCAAGTTTTTGACAGGATGCTGATCCTGATAAATTTTCATTTCATTTATGCTAGGAAACAACTTTATATGCCATGTGGTATCTTGCACCTCCAAGCTGCTATGGCATATGTGGCAGCCATAGTAAAAGAGGGCTGTGAAGATCTGCTGAATGGTCTGCAGACAAAGGCATGACAGTTTCTCTGGGGCAAGAAGGATAAATGCTGATTCCCCTTGAGTCACCAACGACCCAGACATTCCTCAAACAGTATATTCCACCACTTCCACTATGTAGATTTCTTCCCAGGTGACTGGGAAAAGGACACTACAGGAGTGATATGGAACAATACCGTCTGACCACCGAAGGGAAACAGCCATACAGAGTCCTGCAGGAGGGGTTGCACTGCTCATTTTGGCTGGACTAGTAAGACTGACTGCAATGGCCATCAAAACTTACCCTCTATCATTTTTTCTATCTTCTTTTATTCAAGTAATCACCATTAGGAATTTAAAGAATGGAGCTTACATTTGTCAGCTAACAAATTATTTTCTCTTAAAAATATTTCAAACAGATTTCAGCTATTCAGCAGCTAGTATAAGACCATATCCAATAACCCATGCTGTTTCGTTTGCAGCATTTAGATTCTGCCATGGTAAGAAAGGTGATTAACATGCTAAACTAGTTGATATTTGGTAAATATAGCTTAAAAGTATTTTTTCTTAGACCAGTTGTGCACATATCAAGATCCTTACTCCTACCTCAAGAATAGCACTCCCCAAGCAACATAAGGCTGCAGAGTTTATTTGCTGGAGAAGGGCATTATTTAGAGATCAACCTCCTTACTCCGATATAAAGATACTCTTGTTTTTTCCCAAAGTGTGATTTCTTGAGCAGAGGGGAGTCAGAGTATTCCATATCTGTCTCTTGCAAGGTCAGGCAAGAAACTATTGATTTTATTGAAGATTTAAAATTTTTCATTCTCTTTCATTTATTTAGCTTCATTCTTTTTATCCTGGAACAGAGGAAAGAGTCATATCATCACCTTCAATACACTCCATGATTCATCTCTTCCGTTTTCAGGGTTGTATTTGAAAGCCTTTTCACGCTGAAGAATGCTCAGCATGCTGCTCTATGCTTAAACATTAGCTGACAGATCCTATGGCAAGAAAGAGTCTCCTTTTCAATGCCTTCTTTTCAATGAAGCTGACATTAGCATGGGGGCATATTCTTGGAAGAGACCCTACCACTGGCACCAATTGTCAACTGAGTGACACAACAAAATGGGCAGGTATGAATAAGCTCAAGCACGGCCATGCAAAAATCCCTTGGGATTCAAAGGGAGTGAGAAAGTGGTTCCTCAAAGAAACAATGCTAGGGCTAACAGAAAAAAATTCCTGTTGCTACATTTCCAGTGGACACTCTGATAAGTGCAACAACTGACCAACCTGATTTAATTGTATTTTAATGCCTTAAATAAAAGAAATAAGTATGCAGAAAGTAAAAAATAAGCAAAATTATGGAAGACAAGAATGAAAATGTCATAAAGCATACAGGGACAAAAACAGTGCAAGATAAAAGTAGGTATCAGAAGTAACAAGAACTTCTTCTGTAGGCACACAGAAAGTGTGTGTTAGGAAAGCAATGATGCTGAGCAGGCCAGAGGGCAGATATGTGAGTACTCATTAAATCTTTCTCTCCTTTAAAATGCCATCAACTGAGGAAGCTATTTCTGAACTGGTTGATAACACAGACTGTGTCAGCACAAAAGACACAAGGATTCAGTTTAGAATAGGGAAGGAAGGTACTAGAGAGAACCTTTAGGAAATTTAGCTGTGGCTGAGGCAATTTTAAACTGCAAAACTGAAGTTTAGGATGCTTGGAGAACTAGGTTGCAGCTGTAAAGCTGGAAGTCGGAATAGTGAGTTTGGTGGGGTTCTAAGACAACAGGACCAGTGTTAATCTGGTTTGAAGTTTAAACTTCAGTTTTTAAAAGTTGATCAATTTGCCTAACTATGGCTTCCAGGGAGAACTACCTGAAGCAAATTCACCAATTTCTTATTATGTAAAAGCATGACAATAGCTGACAGTGGAAAGTTCTCCTGAGTATGGGGCTCTCCTGAGCACAGGAGGCTGTGCTTGGCCCATCTCTCTTTGTTTTTGACAACAAAAAATGTCCAAGAATGTTCACAGAATCACAGAATATGTCAAGTTGGAGGACTCAGAAGGATCATTGAGTCCAATTCCTGGCCCAGTGCAGGACACCCCGAGTCACACCATGTGCCTGAGGCCATCGTCCAAATGCTTCTTGAACTCTGCCAGGCTTGGTGCTATGACCACTGACCTAGGGAGCCTGTTCAGTGCCAGCCAACCTCTGGGTGAAGAATCTCTTTATAATATCTAACCTAAACCTCCTCTGACACAACCTCAGGCCATTCCTTCAAGTTCTGTCACTGGTCACAAGAGTGAAGAGGTCAGTGCCTGCCCCTCCTCTTCCCAAGGAAGTTGTAGACTGCAATGAGGTCTCCTNCTCTCTGCAGGGCCTCCCTGCCATTGAGGGAGCAAACAGCTCCTCCCAGTTTTGTGTCATCTGCAAACTTGCTTAGCATCCCTTCTAGTCCTGCGTCAAGTCATTTATGAAGATGTTGAAAAGCACAGAGCCTAAGATGGAGCTGTGTGGAATCCCATGAGTAACAGGTCACCACTCTGATGTCACCCCATTTGTTACTCTCTGTGCTCGACCCATGAGCCAACTGCTCACCCACCACATGATGTGTTTATCCAGCTATGTGCTGGGGAGTTTGTCCAGAAGGATCCTGTGAGAGATAGTATTGAAACCTTTCCTGAAATCCAAAAAGATGACATCAACTGGCTTCTCTTGATCAGCTAGAGGGGTTACCTTGTTATGGAAGGAAATCAGGTTTGATAAGTAGGACTTTCCTTTCATGAAGCTGTGCTGGCTGTGACAGATGACAGCATTGTCTCTCAGGTGTTTTTCAATACCTCCCAGGATAATCTTCTCCATATCTTTACCAGGCCCTGAAGCAAGACTGACAGGCCTGTAGTTTCTGAGGTCCTCATTCTTGCCCTTCTTGAAAATCAGGACAATGTTTACCAGCTTTCAGCCAGGTGGGACCTCTCCGGATTCCTAAGACTGCTCCAAAATCATTGAGGGAGGTTTTATGATTACATTAGCCAGTTCTCTGGGGACTCTAAGATAAATCCCATCAGGCCCCATAGATTTATTTGTAGGGACCCAGCTGAAGCAGCAGATCTCACACAGTTTCAGGGTTGACTGGGAGTTGATCATTCTCAGTCATGGTCCTCCAGCTCAGGGCGCTGAGACCCCCTTGTTTCATCATCCACATCAAAGACAGAGGCAAATAAAGCATTAAACACCTCTGCCTTGTCTCTGTGCCTGTTTGTGTGGTGACCCATCCTGTAATGGGCTGATGATATTTCTACACTGCCTATTGCCAGGAATATATTTGAAAAAATTCCTTTTATTCCCCCACATTTTGGCAAGTTGCAACACCAGATGAGCTTTGGCTGCAAAATTTTCTCCCCACAGCAGCAAGCAGCATTTCTGAATTCTTCCCATATCACTTGACCTTGGTTCCACTGGGCATACACCTTTCTCTTTTGCCTTGCCAAAAGAAGATCCCTGCTCAGCCAAGACATCCTTCTGCCTTGCCTGCTTGACTTCAGACATTTGGAAATTGCAGCTCCTGTGCCCTTAGGAGGTGATGTTTGAAAAGTGACTGGCACTGATGTACCCCAGCATGTGCAAAAACATTTTCGCAGGTGAGCAGCCTGAACTCTGCTCTCCTCATGTCCAGAGTTGAGGTTTTGCTGGCACTTTTCTTCCTGCCAATGAAGATTTTAAACTCACTTTGTGGTCACTGTGACCAAGAGGCCACCAGTCTCCACTTCGCTCATGAAATTTGCTCTGTTGACAAATAGCAGATCAAGGAGAGCATCTTTCTGAGCTGGTTCCCTTAGGACCTTCCATAAGGTTGTCATTCAGGTTTTTTAGAAGTTTTCTGTCCCAGGTTGAACCAGCTGTGTGATGCTCCCAGTTAATTTCTGGCATGGTAAGGTGCTTTGCAAAGTCAAATCAACACTTCTCAAAGATAACTCAGGTTCAGTCACTCAGAAATTCTGTTAGAGCAGGGGCAATTCAATATATTACTCTGAGAATCAATTTTTAACTCTTTTCAGATTTTTCCGGTCTGCTAGTAAGAGTGACATTGAAAACTAGGAGTCTGCATTGATGCCTTTACTTTAAAAGCCATCCACCTTTGTTCTGCTCAGGAGCTCCCATCTGCTCTCCATTTAAGCTCAAGGGATTTAAATTTTCTCCTAGTTCCACTAGGCACCACCACATCAGTTCTACACTCTCCTGAACTTGGATGAATTTTTCTGAATATTTCTGTAGAGGTTTGTATATGGAGGCTATATTGCCCTGCAAGAGCAAGTGATTTTCTGTTGTTGCTGTACCCATCATTAAGCCTTTGCAATAAAATGTGCTGCTTGTTTTTTTCTTGGCAAGCATTTGCTGGTATGTTTAGAGCAAAGAATTTGTTCTAAAAAGTTATCCTCCTTGTCTGCCACTTGTCTATCTAGGTCAGAAGCACGATGCCTACAATAATGCATTTTAACAGCAACCTCCAAAAGGAAAGCTACCAAGTAGCTTTGTTTTTTTGAAATTTTTATTTGAGTTGTACAGTCTCATTATCTCTTAGGAGAAAAGTAGTGGATTTGTATTTGTGGGTTATATTAGCAGTAAGTTTTGTCAGAGTGCATTTCATACCCAAGGAAAAGTTTAATTTACAATAACAAAGTTAAAATACTTAATTGAGGGAGGGTTTTGTTTTCTTGGTGTTTTGGGTTTTTTTGGTTGGTTGGTTGGTTTTGTTGTTGGGGTTTTTTAATATAAAGAGTAGAGACATAAAATCAAAAATCAGCTCTCCAAAATTAGACATTACATTTTTCTTCCTGGTTCTTCTGTTATTTCTACCTCCAAAAAATGAACAAAAAAAAGCAATATTTGAAGAAAAACTGAAGTATTTAAGAAACTTTAAGGAATTATATATTACACCAGTAATCACACATATGTTCCCTAGTTTGATGCCAATATTTTTATCATGGGAATAGCTGTTTGCTGAAGACTTCACTTTAACATAAATTATCATCTGAGAGTTTTAGCTGTAGGTGGAGAGATTACGCTAAATGGAAAGCAAATTTACATTACATCATCAAAAAGTGTTTTTATAATAGAGCTTATTGATGTGCTTGGTGTGTTAATATTCTGTGAAAGAAAGAAGTGTTTGTAAATTAGACCTCAATGCTGCAATTATAATGAATATAAACCTAACTTGTATATAGTTAACTTCTTTCCTTCTTTCTTTTCATTTGAAAAACCAAAGCAGGAGGAGTTAGAAGATAGAACCAGGCTGTGAGGCAAAAAAGTCTGCTGCTACTTGCTGAAAAAAAAAACAAACAAAACTCTAGGTTTTGTGCATATTCTGCCAGCATAATTAAAATAGAACAAAATCCTTGTTTATGAGCATAATGTTGAATTACTCAGAACTTCCTTCATGTTCTTTTTCTGGAATGGATAGTAAGTCATTTTTGCTTTAACATTACCACATGCGTGAAACTGTATATGTAAGATGATTCAGAATTTTTTATCTCTTTACAGAGCGTAAGGAGAAATATGATAAAATTATTTTATGATAAAACAACAGCAACTGCTTTTTTTTTTGTCAGAAGCAGCATGGTGATAATTTAGGCAGTGTCTGTGTGCCAGGCAGCTCTCAGCTACTGCCTGCCGTGTTCCTCAAGAATAGGATCAACTCAACCAGGAACTTGGTGAGGATTTAGCCACCAGCTCCCAAGGAGTTCCCAGCTTCCCACTTCTCAAAATGGCCCAGGACTGTTGCTTAGCAGCACCTGGTCACCTGCATCCTGCCTCTGAGAGCGTTGTGTTTCAGAGTCTATCTCTTTTCATCAGTCTTTACTCATTTATCATGGAATCATAGAATCAACTGGGTTGGAAGAGACCACCAAGATCATCACGTCCAACCCCTGATCCAACACCACTGTGACTACTGGACCATGGCACTAAGTGCCACATCCAGTCTCATCTTAAAAACCTCCAGGGACAGTGAATCCACCACCTCTCTGGGCAGGCCATTCCAATATCTGATTACTCTCTCTGCAAAAATTTCTTCCTAATATCCAACCTAAACCTCCCCTGGCAGAGCTTAAGCCCATGCCCTCTTGTCCTATTATTGCTGGTTGCTTGGGAGAAGAGACCAACTCCCACTTGGCTACAACCTCCTTTCAGGTAGTTGTAGAGAGTGATAAGGTCACCCCTGAGCCTCCTCTTTTCCAGACTAGACAATCCCAGATCTCTCAGCCTCTTCTCATGGCATTTATGTTCAAGTCCCTTCACCAGCCTCATTGTTCTGCTTTGGACCTATTCCAGCACATCAATGTCCTTCCTGAACTAAGTGTCCCAGAACTGGACACAGCACTTGAGGTGCAGCCTCTCCATCACTGAGTGCAGGGGAGGGATCACTTCCCTCATCCTGCTGGCCACACTATTC
>VWZF01000502.1:86717-102286 GCA_013396755.1 Sclerurus mexicanus | reverse complement strand
CTAGGATGGATCCCATCTGGTTCCATAGACTTGTGAGGATCCAGATGGCTCAGTATTTCCTCACTATCTCCTCCTGGAATACAAGGGGGCTATTTGGCTTCCTGTCTCTGTCTACCAGCTCCAGAGGCCAGTTGTCCTGAGGGCCACCCATCTTACTGGTGAAAACTGAGGCAAAGAAGGTGTTAAGTACCTCAGCCTTGTCCTCATGTCTGCTAACTATGCTTCTCCCCAAGTCCAACGAAGAATGGTGGTTTTCCTTGCCCTTCCTCTTGTTATTAATGTATTTATAAAAGCACTTTTTGTTATCCCTAACAGAAGTAGCCAAATTGACTTCAAATTGTGCTTTTGTCTCTCTAGTTTTCTTTCTACATGACCTAGCTATATATTCCTAAAATCTTCATGAGTCTTTATTTAAAAGCATAATGATCACTTCTCGGGGTCTCTGGCCCTAACACAAATAATGACCCTTTGATGTAGCTGCTGGTGCAGCTTTCCTGCAGCTGGCATGACACTGGTTGAAGTAGGTCAACGTGGCCAGCTGCTAGAGAATATTGCATAATCTGTGGTGTAAATATAGTGCACATAAAAGACATGTAAGAGGGAGCTGCAAAAATATACTGAATGATTTTGAAGATTAAATGCACTTGCCAAACTTGTGCACTGGCATTGTGCGGCATGAGAGCAAACTGGTTTGCACTAGAAACAAGCTGTGGATGTAGGTGGCTCCGTGAACTTGAACTTCGGCAGATAACCAAATAGACTGTTGGCATATATAGATATAACCAGGATGGATCAGTACCAGGACAGATCAGGAAGAGCTTGCCTTGTGTCAGAAAAGAAACTTGAGAAGGATCACGTAACTATACCGTAAAGAGAGGATTTGTCTAACAACAAGGCTGCTGACATTATGAAGAACAGCTTTCTAGGTATTCTGGCATTCTTTCTGAATACCACGTATGAAAGGAAAAATTTACTAAATCCTAAACCACAGAACATTTTTATGAAGAGGACATTATTCTGATTTATTAGAATGAATCCTCAACACATGCCCCTAGATCTTAGCAGGTTTTAAAGGCATAGCTGGAAGCACATCTCCTAATAGAGCAGAAAAACAAGTTTCACAAGTACTGTGCTCTATGTCTTGTCCATCTTAGTATACCCTGTTGTTTAAGAACTGCTTGAGTAAAACTGTTCTTGATACTGAAGATTTTTGCTATAGATGTCAGAAAAAACACTTCACCTCTTTTTTTTTTTAGAAGGCAACAGCTTCACAGGGCCAATGCTTCTTTCAAGTGTATACACACATACAAATATCTCTGTATCATATATGCCATATGTATTTATACATTCACATACCTACATGTATACATATACATACACTTGTTCTGGGTGGCAATGAAGACCAATCTGCTACTGGACAAAATGGTTGTGTGACTGAATATGCCAGTCATTCTAAAAGAAAAAGAATCACTTCTTAAAAAAAAAAAAAAAGTACAAAATGCAGAGAAAATGAACAGCATGCCTAAAGCAGGAGATATACATGACTGAGTCTCTAAGAAATGTTACAGGTGTCCGTCAAATGAAAGGGTCAATCATAGTTCCCGACTGCCAGGATGCAGAGAGAGGAGGAAGGCCAGGCACGTTGGCAGCATCTGACAAACCCCTCATCACAAATGTCATGTCCAAACTTGGGGGCACAGGGAATAATCTATCACCATGGCAAGAGATCTAACTCAGAATGTAAGCACGTTTTTTTTGGTGGTAGAGCTGCCTTCTGAAAATAAGGTCACTGACTCCTCACTTGTCATTGGGGTGTGGACACAGCACTAGGGAAAGTATCTGGCCAAGGCACATACCATTAAATGTAGTCAGTAAGGTAAAATTCAATGGGCATCATTATATAGATCCTACCATCAAATACCTTTATTTTTCTTTGTCAAAAAATACCCAAAGAAGCTGATTTCTTACTTCAAGGTCAGATATGCATTTAGGTCCTTAGCAAATTCTTCTCTCCCGCGGCAGTTTGCAATGTATTGCAACATTCATTTCCAGTCAACATTACCACTGTAAACCCTAGGTTTTACTCATTTGTTTTCTATTGCCTCAGGATTTAACAACTTGCCAATTTAATGCATTGGCTTTCAGGCTGCAAACAGTATCTCTATTCCATTTGCTGGGAGAGACCATTTTTCTCTAGCTTTGAGATCTGCCTAATCTTATACTTCTGACCTAATTACTTCTAATATTTAATATTTTTACCCATATGTACAACACCAGAGCTACTGTTGATTCAGCTCATTCAATTGTAAATGCCTTGCCCAGATTTTTATTCTGGTCCTAAGTATACTTTGTGTGTCACATTTCAACTAAGAATAAAGCCTGATTTACTGTCATAGGTACCTCTTTATCCCCAGCTTAATCTTAACAAATGTAGAGTTTTCCCATTCCATTTCTCATTATTTTATTTTTTAAATGGTCTCTGTAAGCTGTGCTATATGGTAACTTTATATTGCAGGCAGAAGAGTTTATAGGGTATAATAAAGATTCAATAACTTATCAGACCTTTAGAGCAATACAGACCATTTCAGACAAAACAGAGCTTCCTGATTCTTTACTTGAAATTTTTCCCCCACATACCTAAAACAAATGGTTCTGAAATTCAGTGCAGTTAATCATAAGAAACAGACATTAAAAAAACCCAACCAACCAAACAAAAAACCCAGTCACTTTCGGCCCCTACCTGTATAAACTACCCACATGTCAGTATCCTAATATTGCTTCAGCTCGTGTCTTAATAAGCAGAGACAACATTTATGGTCTTCCTCATTGAAAAGAAAGAGAACTATTACAAATTTAAAGATTGAAAGCTCCCTATTTTAGTCTAACAGCTACTTTTATAAGGCACAGTTATTCCCTTAGCAGTTTACCACTAACAGGACTTATTCACAGAACATTACTCACTTACAGCTTCTCTATCCAGATTCTCTTATATCCCAAGCAGTTTCAAAATGTTATGCTTACAGTTCAGAAAACAAAAAAAAAGCATATGAGAGTGTGAAAAAGACAAATCAGACTTTGAACAAAAGCAAACATCTCCCACAACAAAACCTTTCTCTGTTATTTTCACTATTTTTATCCCTTTCCTTTCTTAGGAAGTACCAAGATATTTAAAAGAGAGACCCAAAAAGCTGAGTAAAAATTACTGCTTCAACAGCCATGGTTACATATATGTTTTCAGTATTTAGCTGTGCCTAGAAAAGAGAGGAGCTTTAAGACAAAATAAGCACACCATTCACAGATATTAAAAACAGCAAATCTACCAAATTTGATGCAAATAAGCCTGGCACCCAGTAGATTTGTGCTGTGTGGAACAATAGTTGTGCTGCTATAAAACTCTCTGCCTTCTACCTTTCCTCCAACAAGACTAACCTTACTACAGGCAACAAGAATTCCCACAGATGAAGCCACTTATAGCTACAAGAATTTCAATTTACTGCACCAGCTGCAGCAAATTGATTTGTGAGCTGAGAGTGGCCTTTTGGAGAATTACCAAAAAGAGCACAATCAGCATAGAGGAAACCCCAGAGGGAAACAAACCCTCTTTGGGAAGGCTAGTTCATGTGCTGGGTTGTCTGTGAAGCTAAATACATAGGTGGAAAAAATAATGCACACCAACTTAGGATCTGTGAGTTCTCATGAAAATGAACGTCATACTGCTATGAATGAACTATTCCTCTCTCTTAACCTAAAAACTGCCTGCCAACTGGTTTCAGTAATACATTGAATGTATAATTGTGTACAGGATTTTTGTTGCTGGGTTGTGTTAACAGAACATAATACATCACAGGAGAGAGTGTCCAGCATTTTTTTTCTGAAACCAGATGACATATTCAGTCTGGTGAGGAAAGAAGAATTCTTAACAATATATAATTCATAAATGAATATTCTGACTCCTGAATTCGGTGTGTCATGGTCAGCATCATAGGTGTATCAGGATCATTGCAACAAGTGTTCAACTGCAAGGATTCACAAAATCAGCCTCCAATGCTAGAAAATCTTGATAAGTACTTCCGTCAGGAAAAGGGTTGCCTGTCAGGATACACCAGCACTCCTGATCATACTGGCTGCTCCCAGGGAGAAATCCACTGAGACGAAGCTGCAAAAGGAAGAAGTCACTGCCTAGAGAGGTCTGGTCAAAAGCTGTTTATCTAAAGCACGTTAACTCAGACTCCACCTCAATTCAAACTTGAACTCCATCTGTCCTCAGCAAAAATCTGCCTGGAATGTGTTTGTATTCAGAGAGAAGAGGAGGGAGGGAAAGGAGAGAATGCTCACACAAATCTCAAATCTTGCAAGTTAAATCTTTTACAGTTTTAGACTCACAGACTTACAGAGAAGTATTAAATGAAGAAATTTATATTTCTTTACCACTGTTCTGTTTTCTTCTTCCATCCAATGGACTATAAACGGGCACAGGCCTGTCAAACTTGACTTACAACTCTGGGTTTGCAGTGCCACCAGATCACTGAGAAATGAGCTGAACCATGGCACATGTCATGTTCCTATTCATTAATTCAGGTACCTGAGACTGGATGTAGCAGGGGTTTGAGTCTGAACGGATGTCGCAAGAAAAAAAGAGTTGGAACAGAGAAAGCCTACCAATATGAGCAGGAGCTGAGAGACAAGAGTCTCTTATGCATTCATTAATGCATTCCTCCAGAATGCAAATAATCAGGTTATGGCTGTACAGGTGAAGCAACAGCAGAATGGTGAATCCACAAAAGGGCTCTGAATTTGTATCCTTTTTTGTCTGAAAGGTAAAGCTTTCTAGGAAATCCTTAAAAAAAAAAAAAAAATACCCAAAACAAAACAAAGGAAAAAAAAAGCCCCACACAAATAAATAACAACAACAAAAAACCACAACCACCACAACAACAAAAAAAATACCAAAAAACCCCAACTCTCCCCACCCAAGAAACCAATAGTGCAAAAGACACTATTTATGAAGGAAGGAATAGGAGAAAATGCTGTTATTAAACCAAATAGTGTAATCCACCAAAAATACTGGATGCTATAAACTTATAAAGTGTATCTTGTGGAAAAAAAAAGATGATACAACATGTTACACCCATTCACCTGTTGCTCATTACAGCAGGTAACTGCTATTCTATCTTTTTTAATCTGGATGCATCTTCTAACCAGTAAAACCACATGAGAAAACAGTTGACAGAAGCATCATATTTGTTGTGCTGGATGACTGATGCTCAGCTCATCGGATTAGATTCCCCATAAATTTATATTTCAGTGAATTGTTCAGTTTACGGGAGCATAATCATGTAGACATAGATCCTTGGAGTGGATTCAGTAGTCTGATTTGCTTGAAAACATCTCTGAACATATCAACAGGACATTTTCCTTGGGTAGGGGAGTTCATGGCAGACCTTCCTCATCTTTCACTGATAGATAGCAGAGATGTTTAGTACCCATACAGGTTCTGCTATTATGGTTATTCATTCAGCACTCACACACCAGAATATCATAACTGAAGGAGTAACTTCTGCCTTACCCAGAGAAATCTATAATATATGACAAGTCACAGCTCATATTGCATTTTTCTTTTTCAAATCCTGATGTGACCAAGGTGACTTGACTCGTGGCAAACCCAAAAATGCCTCTTTCCTTCTCATTTTTCTGTTACAGTTCTTGTCTTGTATAATGAGTGCATTGGCAGAAGAAAAATAATGAAGCTGGAAACTTAAAACATGTACCCTTCTAAAGCAACAAACCCTGCATGGGTCAGCTCGGTACTTTACCAAAGGGGAGTGGTAGCTGTAGTTTTCCCAAATTGTGCTTGTTGGAGTGCTACAGCCAAGCATGAGTTTGTTGTCAGCAACTTTACAGGTCAAAACCAGATAATATGAGAACTCAGTTGCATATTTCTGGACACTTTTGGAATGGGACAAATGCAACAAAGAAAGAAGAAGGTTGAGAACCTCCTCAACAGAATCTTCTGAGATGCTCTAGTGATTTGGGAGAGTAATGGTACTGAAAGTCAGTAAAAAAGTCACTAAGAGTTTTGAAAGCTAATCCTTATTTAATGGAGAGAAAAAAGTTAATTTTTCTCAAACTAGTTGTGAAATTGGTAATTGCCAATGCAATTATAAGTGAGCAGAATCTGCATGAATAAATATTCTTTGCTTCCAAGTTGCTGCTGTGCAGCTTGTAAGAGTGAATTCCTCCTATGTGTCACTGCAAACACTGGTTTTCTGCGCAAAAGGTAGTACTCTGCCAGTTACACCCTTGTCCTAGGCCTTATTAGTAGGTGCTGGTAAGATACTGATGTATCAGCTTGGTGTTGTATGTTAAGAGTTGTACTGACTTCAATGGGAGACTTTGCTGCTCTTTGAGCTGATTGCCATTGGAATAAAAACTTTAAACCCATGCTGAGATTTGTTTCTTTTTTGACGTAAATTTGACTACTTTCTTATCTTTGGCCACCTTTTTATCTTTAAGCACCTGCCTAAATTTTACTGAATTCAAAGTTTCCTCATGCTGTAGAAAGCAACCTGGGGGTCCTGGTTGATGACGAATTAAATATGAGTGAGCAGTGCCCTGGCAGCCAGGAGGGCCAACCATGTCCTGGGGAGCATCAGGCAAAGCATCACCAGCCGGTCGAGGGAGGGGATTGTCCCACTCTGCTCTGCACTGAGGCAGCCTCACCTTGAATATTGTGGGCAGTTTTTGGCACTGCAGTGTAAGATATTAAGCTATTAAAGAGTGTCCAAAGGACAGCTACAAGAATGGTGAACGGTCTGGAGGGGAAGTCTCANAATAAGGTCCTCCTGAGCCTCCTTTTCCTATAGTTTTTTAAGTACTTTTGGAACACACTAAAGATTCTGTTCTGCAAACACCAGTCCTGATCCTAGTTTACTATGCGTGTTAAGTGATTACTTGTCCTCTTCAGTCCATCACTAATGAATAAAAAAAAAAATCTACCAAAACCAACAAAATAAAAACAAAACCAAAAACACGTAGAATTGAAGAGACAACATAAACAACCTTACCAACCAAACATTAAAATTGTTTTTCTGCAACACACGTAAACTTATACTGCATCAAGGCGTTAAAGAAAGGGTGTTTCCTTAATTGCTTTTAGAGTAAATACAGGGTACAAAGGACTCCCAGGCTCCACCTGAAGAGAGGTCTTTGCCTCTGTCTGTTGACGCTGGGGTTCTTTTTCCCCTGAAAGCAAGTGTTTAGTCGCTGTGCCACCAGGGGGCACCAGAGGAAGCCGCACCGCAGCGCCGCGACACCAAAGCGAGAACATCGCGCAGCCCTTCCCCCCACCTCTCGGGAGGGGGAGAAGGGGGGGGGGAATAATAATAGAAAAGTAAGGTAGTCCAGCCCGACCCCTCTATGCCTGACACGTTTTTGTTCTTTTCTGACTCTCCGCTAGGTGACAGCAGCGAAACAGGACTGAAACATCCCGTAATGGACTTGTGGAGAAAACGGTTTTATCCTCTCTGCTAAACCCTCAGAGACTAACTCAGTTAAGAAATTCACATTATTGGCTGTTTTCCTGGAAATTACAGAGCCCTTTGCTTTTAGGCTTCCCGCCTGCAGGCCTCAATAATTTACAAAACTATGTCTCTGCATTGTATGCACTTAAAGCAAATGCACTTGGGCTGGAAAAAAGTCAAGTATTGTTGGTTTAATGCAAGTAGTTACTTCATAATGTCAGCAATTAGTCTTGTAAAATACTCCTAAGTTCTTAGTTTCATAAGCTGGATGGGCCTGATCTTTCCAGCAAGAACCCCCATCTACACTGAAACTGCTTCGAGTTCCTGCATATATTTACCCCAATGTTCAATTTTTAACAGGGGTACTAATTTTATGCACATGCATTTAAATGCTGCCACTCTTTTGCTGTTGGATGCTCACCAGATTAAAACAGAAAGTTTTTTAGCACAAGTCTTCAAACCAGTTATGGTACAAACTAGACTAGGGCCTAAGTATTTACAGCACAAACAAGGATCAAATATGGACCAGATGAGAAGAAGGGAATTAAACACACTTGTCTGAAGATGAATCCATCTTTGACATGAGTTAAAGTACTGTAAACCTGCTGTAAGTAAGGCACATTCTAGAATTCAGAAGGAACAGTACAAACCCTATACCTTGGTCCTATTCCTTGCTTAATCTAGAGCATTTTTTTGTGGGACAAGAAGTAGAACTAGTATAACCCCAATTTTCCAGCTGCCATGCATCTGTAAGATTCTCTTGTGAGTAAGGGAAATCCCTTCATAGCTCCTTAGATACCAAATATGGAGGTATAAAGGGTTTGCAGCACCTGGAGTATTTTTCAGAAAGGAAATAATTACTTGAAGTTCTTCTCTCCATGTTCACTCACTTTTTATTTTGTCCTTTTGTCTCATGTTTTCATTATCCTGAATTATTCTGAGGTGTATGAACTTAATTGTCTGTGTGCTATGCCCTTAACATTTAATTTTGTTACTTTTATTTAAAAGCATCCTTTTTTCACATCCTGGCTATGTAACTTTAATATTTTTAGGTGTATTGTAATTCACGTTTATAGTCTAGTATTCCACCACTTTCATTCCAGTTTTTGACATCAGATTAAAAAACTTATTGCCACTCCATCTTTTGGGGTGACAGAGATGCTACATGTAGAAGGAAGATCACATAGGGATGAAGAAACTCTATCTCAGGTCTCAGGGAATTCTTTTGATAGAAACTCAGTGGTCTATTTTTTGTTTTTCTTCTCTGAATAAGTGTAACAAAACATTTATGCTTTTAGGCTAACTTTCTACTAAGTGCTGCATCATTGCAGCAATGCATTCACTCACTAAGTAATGTGTTAATTTTTGTTTTATAATTCCTTTTGATATTTTAATGCTTTATACTACTTTACTATATTCTAAAAATAGCTATCATAAAAAGATGAAGAGGTTGTTAATTAGAAAAAATAGTCACCTAGTTGTCCATAAATACTACTGTAACATTACACATACTGCCCTAAATCACTAGTCCAAAAAAGGCACTAAGAAAAGTAGAATATTCATAGTTTTCTATTTAAATTATACCTGTAAGGAGACATTGAGACACACTCGAGTATTTGTTGCTTTTCAGGATCAATTCCTTATGCTGCACAGGAATTTTTTTAAATAGTGATCTCAAACAAATTGTGACCAAAAAAAATGGAATTCAAATAAAACAAGGGAGGGGAATACTTTAATAAAAATATTTATTGAAAAAAAAATCCCATCAACATTATTTGGCTATCCTAAGTAAGTAAAACACTGAGCGTGACTACAGTAATTAGAATGCAAACAGCTAGTACTATGAGCAGGATGATTCGGCAATATTTGGAATGCTTTCTCTCTCTCTCTTTCTTTTTTAACAAGGTATCATACCCAGGAGTATAAACATCCCCCATCCAGAACTGTAGATCATTAGGATTTTCCTAGAAGAAAAATCAGAAAATGAACTCAGTTTCTCTCTATTGCACATAAAGTCATTAGAACATACCCAGAAGTATTTTGGCTATCATCAGATACTGATTAATGAATTTAAGACATCACAGCACATATGCAAGACACTTTCACTTGAACGTAGGTTGTGCTATTTGCCAGATGCTGCAAATGTTCCACTGGGGAAAATTAAACCCACACTTTTCAGCCAGAAACCAAATGTAGGACACCAGCCATTGAAATGTGATCAAAAAACCTAGAACAAACCATGTTGTCTTCTCAAGAAGAGATGTCGTATAAACACAAATCTGACTCTCTTTCAAAAAAAAAGGAACAGCAGAAAAAACCTTACAAAAGTATCCTAAAAGTGGTTTGTGCTGACCCACAGGCAGGCAGAATCCTGCATAGTGTAGATGAGGTTCATAAAATGCATGTAATTTGATAACAGAATTTTGCTATGAACACATTAAAGTGGCTATATAGTATTTAAGTGGCACATTTATAGCTCCTCCCTATGTCAACAGGGGAACTGAGTTGTGTAGTGTTGTGGTTTAAGCCTTTCTATATTCAGAGCTCATATTTTACAGAGATGAAATTCCTGGAGTGTCACCAGATACGTAGACTTCCTCTCCTGACCAAACTCATGTTTGTGTCATGTCTGTACCAAAAAATACCTCTGTATTTACTTCTGGAATTCCATCAAAATTGTACCAAGTGGGTCGCAAGGCCACAGAGTGGTTCATGCATGCATTACACAGCTCACAACAATTCACTTCGTTCAAACTCAGCACAACAGCACATTACCTTTATGTGGCTGGCCAAGTTAGAGTGCAGTGAGTGCCTGTCATAGTCTTGCACAGTCCAGGAAGGGGTCTTTTTCTTCTCCTCCCAGTTGTCATCCCCCTGGATATCACTGTATAATGGGTTGCTTTTGATTGTGGATTTCAGGGTGATGGGTGTAATGTGTTTCCCCAGGGCTTTGTCTATCGTTTCTTGACTAACTCTGTTGAAGTCTAAGCCCGGTAGCTCAGTGACAGTTCTCTTTTCTCTCTGTAAGGCACAAGTTAAATCAGAAGCTGGCTTTCATCTTCTTTACCTACAATGCAGGCCCCCTACCAGAATTATTATTTTTATTACAATAATATTTTTTAATATTACATATGCAATAATTTTTCTCATTCTGGCAAACACCTATAATGCAGTAAAGGAATCTGACTGTTCACTTTGTGCAGATATTTTCTTTCTGGGGAATGCAGGTGAGTACACCATTAAGTTCTTTCACAAATGTGAACTGACATGCTTGCTGAAAGAAAGCCTCTGCTTTAGCAAAACAGTGCTGTGGAGCACTACAGTAGAACATACAGTTCTGATGAAAGCTACGGGTGTATGATGCAGAAGCAGAGCTGTAAGGACAAAGCAGAATGAAGTGTAGGGATAATAGACAGCCTTGACTGGAACTGAACCTCTGACAGCAGAGGTATGATTCAAAGTTCTGTTCATGTTATTAAATGCTAGGATGTCAAAGAGGCTCTTCATTCAACTGAAGGAGAGTCCTTAT
This sequence comes from Sclerurus mexicanus, assembly GCA_013396755.1. Lineage (NCBI taxonomy): Eukaryota > Metazoa > Chordata > Aves > Passeriformes > Furnariidae > Sclerurus > Sclerurus mexicanus. Next base: position 91,237 of record VWZF01000502.1, on the reverse strand, counting down.
TTTGGGCACTGTTAGAACTCACAGGTAATTAAATATCTAATCAGTCTGCCAGAAATAAAGTTGTTAAATCAGACCTTTTAGAACATGTGGGTGGCAATGGAGGAGAATGAACAAGCCTGGTGGGATCACATTTTTTAAGTTACACGCTACTTCTTAAAACAACACTAAGAGATCTTTAGGGGTCAATGAGACAGTAGTTAACATATTTTTCAACCTGTAATTGCAGGGAAGAATGAAATCAAACTCTTCAATTTAAACTTCCTTTGGTTAAACATTTTGGTTCATCACAACCTTCTGTCCACAAGACTTTGAATTGACTTGTTACTGCTCTGTGTTTCCATCATGTGTCAGCTTCCTGAGAGACCCGCTTCTGGCAGAGCCCTTGCCTTATACACTAACACCTCTCACATCTCTCAGGACTGCTTCTACAGAACCCACACAATGCAAATTTGTCCTTCCTCATTAGCAAACACTACTTCCCCAATAGCACTTTTTGTCTTATGAACTTTATTTTGAGGCAAGGGGAGCCTTAGCCTGATCCAGTGGTCCTGTGGCAGGTAGGCTGGGCAGGGGGCACTCCCCAGCCATCTCCCACCCTCAGAAATCACAAAGGTATGGGCAGCACCTGCTACAAGACTCACAGAAGTTGACATAATAAACAACCAGTGAGGAAACTGGGTCCTGAGAAATGTACTTCCATGTAATAATGTCTTTCCCAGAATATTTCTCTTTTATGGAGATCTCTAGCTGGATGGACTTCAGCTGCAAAAGGGCTAGGGACGTGTCCTGCTTCTCCTTCCACCTTTCTGCGAGAGCCCAGGGTATCCAACCTGCTTCTGCACACTGCCTCTGGGAGCTGCTGGGATCCCACATCAGTCAGTGTAGGTCCCTAAGATGACAGCAGACTGCTGGCTTCTTCTGCTTAATTTTCTCCCCCTTTCTGGGCTGGTGAATCCACTTTCAGCAGAAGTCAGCCACTCTGGTGTCTGGGGCAGGCAGGTGTAGAAGGATGCGTGAGGACATGCTTCCTTCAGAAAGTGAAGGTGAAAACAACAGACTTCGTCTAAGAAACCCTAGGAGGAAGCATTGCTGGCATTCATATCACTAAATCCTGCAGAACTGACTAAGCATGTCTCCCATCAATAATTGCCATTAGTAGGTGGGTGGATCCTCAGTGACCTCCTATCCCTTTGTAAGTTCATAAATTCCATATGTTGTTCCTTAGCCTTCACATATCCCCTGACAATACTACTCCTTGCATTGCAGTTACAGCTGGCACTGAAGCCCTCTGGGCTGTACTGGCCTGATTTCAGCTGAGCTGGTGTTTTTTAACTGCCTTTTCTTTCTGACTGCATTTTTTTTTCTTTTTATTTCTTATTTAAAATTTTTCATTGATCTTAATGATTCTTCCCTCAGGCTTGCTAGATAGTTAACTTGGAGAACATTTTGTTGAAGAACGCGAACTGTGTCACCAGGGGATATTTAGTCTCCCTAGGCTAAATGTTGTGAAAAGAATGTGACTTGAAAGCAATTACTAAAGCTGTTTTAAATAAAATTCTCCCAAACTAGGAATAGATGGCATGATGCTTTTCTTTTTTTTTTTCCCATAAAGTCCTTTGTGGCAAAACTTTTTGCCTCTTCTGTCTAGAGTACCTTTCTTTCAATAGGCATGAGAATAGAAGAATGTGGTTGCTTGGAGCAGAGGTAGAGAGGGAATAGACTGGGATGAGCAACAGTGTTTTGCCATGAGAATTTAGGATAGAATATAGTTTGCAGAAGTTTTAGAGAACAGACACTGAAGTGACAAGCTAATTGAGAAAGTACACTTGAGTACAGGCTGATGCTTGGTTGCAAAACTTGCATGGTAAATATGTCCTAGAGACTGGTTAGGGAAAAGAAAGGACAGAAGCCTGAAGTACATACAAAAAATATAATTTTTAGATCTAAGAAATCATACAGAGAAATATGAAGAGGATTACATTAAACATAGGCATATATGGAAGCAGAGAAACATAAGGTTAGATAATAAACATATGCTTGCTAGTATTAATTGTTGCAAAAACTCCTTTTTTTCCCTTTTAAGATTCAAAACATGTCCCAAACATTGTCACAGATTTCTATGTTTTGATTATGATTCATGAAGCAAATGTCCAAAGAAAGAGGGAAGTATTGCAAGTTTAGGTATCCACATTCATTACCAAATTCATACAATAAACACTGAATTTAAGAAATCGGTGTGAATTAGGGTGGAACAGAACAAATTAGAGGCAACTTTTTGTTATTATTCATTTAATGAAAGGAGAGGACAGCAAATACTCAAAGAAGCAATAGGAAGGAAGAACACTGAGAAACTACAGATGAAATGTGTTGACCATATACTCATTTAACAAGACGAAAAATGCTCAGCTCTGCAAACACGTAACTGTTTGATCTACATATAGCTCATAAGCAAGAAAGCTATTATGGTTTATAACTCATGTTTCCCTGAGAACAGTTTGTCCCTTTTTGACAGAGAGCTGGCATGTACAAAACTAGGATTCTGTAAAAAGCCCAAAGACCTACTGAGAGTTGGTATTAGTTCCATTACTGAATCAACATGTGCTTACTCCACAGTTTTTTCTTGCTGATTCTTTCATAATGCAAATTATGAATATAGATGCATTACAATACATATAATTAAAGTTATAATTTAACCTTATTACCAGGAAACATTTTAATACCGTTTATGTCTTGACTTCATCCTTGTGTTCCCTCGGCTGTTGTTAGCACCGAAACAACTTAAGAGCCTAACCATTCTTTCCTCAGCCTGTGATACAGGACATCACCCACAAAAACCAGGACTCCAACCATTAAGACTAGGCCCTGGTTTCAAGCCTATCTACCTGAAAGAAGAGAACAAAGAGATGCTTAAAAAATTAAGGAGATTTACTTCCTGGAATTGAACTTTTTCTTTCCTTCCGTGATGAAAACAGTCAGTTTCTCTTGTCTGATGGCCATCCCTGATCTCGAGCTGATGTCCAGAAAGATGCTCACTGAAAGTGAGAAACGCTGCTGATAACACCTGTAAGTTTTGACTAAGAGAGTCTTTAAGAAACTTATGACCACTAGATGCTGCAGGATTTGTTTGTAACAACTTCCTCAGTCCTAGTGAAGGTGTGTAGCAAGGTATTATTATATTTCATAGTAATTTAATACTATAACCTTCTGTTGTGCAAAAGCCTTGTGACACCTCCTGGAGTATCTTCCCAGCACTTGGAAGGGCATTTTTCTGATGTAGAGACCTATTTTGAAGGCAGACAAAAGGTCTGACAGACAAAAAGCTGATAGGGTATAAGAAAGAATCCTCATGATAGTTGTTACAATTGCATAGGTATTGCTAGACATTTGGACAATAAAAAAAGCTCATCTGTCTTATGGTGAATAATTATTAGCACTTTATCATTTCTTCAACAAATCTGATCTCATAGGGGATGCTATGGAAAAGCAATTGGGTAGGTAAGGAGTAACCAAAAGTAGATAAGGAGATATGAAAGACAGTAGGGCAGAGAGCTCACATACGGATTCCTGAGAATTTAGAGCAGATCTAGAGGAGCGCCATGAAACTAACCAGAGTGCCAGAGCACCTCTCCTATGAAAACAGATTGAGAGAGCTGGGGTTGTTCAGCTGGGAGAAGAGAAGGCTACAGGCAGATCATGTAGCAGCCTTCTGGAACCTACAGGGGGCTGACAAGAAAGCTGAAGAGAGACTTTTTACAATGATAGGACAAGGAGAGATGGCTTTAAACTGAAAGAGGGTAGGTTTAGATTAGATATCAGGATATAGATATTAGATATTCTTCCCTGTGAGAATGCTGAGGCACTGGCACAGACTGCCCAGAGAAGTTGTGGATGCCCCGTTCCTGGAAGTGTTCAAGGCCAGGCTGGATGGAACTTTGAAGCCACCTGCTCTAGTGGAAGATGTCTCTGCCTGTGGCAGGGGGATTGGAACTAGATGATCCTTAAGGTCCCTTCCAATCTAAACTATTCTACAGTTCTATGATTCTAGGAATGAAAGTCTGCTTATTGAAGGAAATTAAGGGGATCTGAACTATTTGTCAGAGATACTAAGGCAGCCTCACGTACTACAAAGCAACCCAGGAAGCTACTTGACAGGGATAGGAGAGATCAGTAGATGGTTATAAACAATTAAGCCCAAGTGACAGGGATATTTAGAGAAAGTAGGCACTCACATGGGCTATTTTAATCGCGCACCATTGAGACTGCTATCCTTGTAATGAATTGTTTCCTCAAAAAACGGTGTTTTATCTGTCATTGGTAATGGAGTTTTGCAAGGTTGTGAGCGCATTATATAAAAACTTTTGTACAGTCTCAGACCAAAGCTCCTGCCACCCTTGCAGATGGCTCTGATTGTGGCCAGTTTCATATGTCAAGAGAAGAATAAGGGAGAGAGTGGAAATACATAATTCACATATGAACCAGGGGACAAAGAAGTGGCTCTAACCTGGCAACTAACTTACAGA
>VWZF01000502.1:67154-86332 GCA_013396755.1 Sclerurus mexicanus | reverse complement strand
CGCCTTTTCCGTTTCTGAATTAACTAACCCTTAACCTCATTGCTCTCTCATCTTAAAGCAAAACATGTTATTCCTGTGCCACTAGTTCTCCACTGTGCCATCATGTTTATTCTAATGTCTGGAACTCATCAGTACTTTTCCCGTTATTTGATTGTTAGCAAAAGCAGGNGTAACCAAAAGTAGATAAGGAGATATGAAAGACAGTAGGGCAGAGAGCTCACATACGGATTCCTGAGAATTTAGAGCAGATCTAGAGGAGCGCCATGAAACTAACCAGAGTGCCAGAGCACCTCTCCTATGAAAACAGATTGAGAGAGCTGGGGTTGTTCAGCTGGGAGAAGAGAAGGCTACAGGCAGATCATGTAGCAGCCTTCTGGAACCTACAGGGGGCTGACAAGAAAGCTGAAGAGAGACTTTTTACAATGATAGGACAAGGAGAGATGGCTTTAAACTGAAAGAGGGTAGGTTTAGATTAGATATCAGGATATAGATATTAGATATTCTTCCCTGTGAGAATGCTGAGGCACTGGCACAGACTGCCCAGAGAAGTTGTGGATGCCCCGTTCCTGGAAGTGTTCAAGGCCAGGCTGGATGGAACTTTGAAGCCACCTGCTCTAGTGGAAGATGTCTCTGCCTGTGGCAGGGGGATTGGAACTAGATGATCCTTAAGGTCCCTTCCAATCTAAACTATTCTACAGTTCTATGATTCTAGGAATGAAAGTCTGCTTATTGAAGGAAATTAAGGGGATCTGAACTATTTGTCAGAGATACTAAGGCAGCCTCACGTACTACAAAGCAACCCAGGAAGCTACTTGACAGGGATAGGAGAGATCAGTAGATGGTTATAAACAATTAAGCCCAAGTGACAGGGATATTTAGAGAAAGTAGGCACTCACATGGGCTATTTTAATCGCGCACCATTGAGACTGCTATCCTTGTAATGAATTGTTTCCTCAAAAAACGGTGTTTTATCTGTCATTGGTAATGGAGTTTTGCAAGGTTGTGAGCGCATTATATAAAAACTTTTGTACAGTCTCAGACCAAAGCTCCTGCCACCCTTGCAGATGGCTCTGATTGTGGCCAGTTTCATATGTCAAGAGAAGAATAAGGGAGAGAGTGGAAATACATAATTCACATATGAACCAGGGGACAAAGAAGTGGCTCTAACCTGGCAACTAACTTACAGATTAAAAAAAAAAAATTCCTTGTCCTGGGACACTGAGAAACAAGCAAAGGCAGGACACAGGCATTAACTCAGATGTAATACCTGCAGGCCAAAAAAGTACTATGCCAAGAAGTAGCATGCTGCTCAAAGACTAAGTGCTCTGTGCTGTTTTCTAAAAATAGGGAAAAAAGGGACATAAAAGCAAGAAAGAGAAGTCTGAGAATTGCAGAAAATTACCAGGTTGACTATAGGGAGACATTCAACCTGGCTATCAGAAACCAATATAGGCAATTAATCAAGTGGTGCCTCACATTAAAACATATTGTGGGGCAGAGAGTCGATTGGGACTGGAAATTTTCAGGGTGATCAGAATGTGGTCAGCAGCTATCCATTTGCAAGGGAAAGTCCATGCTTTTTATGCTGCTTTTCACAAGGAAAGGCCAAGATTCCTGGACTGCTTTATGGTTTGGTTTAGTCAGAGTAGACAATGAAAATACATATTAAGCAGGGAAACTGTTTATTTAGCCTGATACCAAAGAGGAAAGTGAGGAGAAGGAGCAGCAGCTTTTTGTCATTACATCAAGCTACTTTTTATAATGGAAACAAATTTTAAAACTTAGAGGTGGAGAAAACACATAAGAATTTAAGTGCATTTGATTTTAAGTGATCTCATAATAAAGGTCTGGAAGAGGACAAATATACCACTGAAAAGTCACTTTACACAGGGAGCCCTGAGTAGCACTACTGTCTTAAGAGAAAATTAACTTTTAAAGAGAGAATTTGGGCTACTCTAAAGGTTTAATGACTTAGGGAATCTTTAGATCATGCACATATGTTCTGAAAATNTTCCCGTTATTTGATTGTTAGCAAAAGCAGGGAAAGGAGGTGAGCCCTTAAGGGAGACAAAATAAGGCACAACAAATTTTATCTGGGCAGCTTGAATTCACTGATGACTACACTTAGAAGTATAGGTTTAACATTTATAAAACATGCCATATTGCAAACTCTGTTTCTGGAGACATGGCGAGTACAGATGTTTCCTTTGAAACAGCCATCCCGAGGCTGGGAACAGAGTTCCAGGAAAACTTTTTCGCTGGTGGCAAAGAGCAGAGCTCAAGTCAAAAAGCACAGGGCTCCCCACACATTTTTAGTCGTCCCGCAGCTCTGCAGCCCTTGGCTCGGTGACAGCGCGTTCTGTTTGACAACAATGGGGAGAAGGATCCCTGCTGTGGAGGAGGCTCCGTGTGTGGCTGCCTCTCTCTGCACAAAAGAGGGGCCTAGGTGGGGGTGGGGGGGAGTGTGGCCAGCATTGCACCATACCCTATTGTTTGGGATCCTTCAGGCTCCGTCCCTCAGTTAGGGCTGTTTGCATGGGAGACTAGGGGAGACCGTGTGTTCCTCCGCCACAGCTCTCCTTGGGGAGTCGCCAACAATGATTATACAACACGATCAGAGATGGCTGGAGGCATTCGGGTAGGCAGAGGGAAGGGTGTCTGGGGGGTTGGGGGGGAAGAAGCTAGGGAAAGTAAAGCTGGTGTCAGGAGGCGGAGGACTTTTCCAAGTGGAGGAGGACTGGAATGGACTCTGAGAGGGAGCAAAGCAGCTTGCGGAGCTGATGGAGAGAAACGCCTGAGAGGGGAGAAATGCGACAGGAAGTAACTATGGGAGACTTTTAGCATCTCTCATTCCTTCCCCCAGGTTCACGGGTTTTTTTTTTGCTCCTACTCCTCATTCCCCTAGGGAATTGGACCCCCACCCCAAGCATCCTCAGGATGCAGACTCTTCTCCATCCCTCCCCACCCCCAACCACTTGTGTATGTCTCCATCCCTTGACAAGAAACAGACCTTGGAGCTTTTGCTCATGCTAGGGGTGGGGAAAGGCGAGGGGCTCCCCGGGCGGCAGGAAAGGAGCACTGTGGAGCAGTAAGTGGGGCCCAGAGGGGTGTGAGCTGATGCAGCTGTACTGCTGCTGATCCAGACATGAACTTCTCCTCCGTCAGCTCCAGGGCCTCTGCTAGGCAGTGTACATTTTTACCAAGAAAGTGCTGCTACCTCTATATAATAGCCTGGATTAATGCAGTCAGTGTGTTTCACACTTTCAACAGCTGCCTTCCAGTATAATGGGAAGGTCAAAGTAAAATGAGGAAAAGAAAAATAAAAAGGAAGGTATGGTGAACACATAGAAGTTTGAAGCAAGAATCTCTAATGCTCTCTGATGTGTCTTTTCACTGGTTTGAGGGATAGGGATACACCTGACTTTTAAGTTTTGAATCTGTTTTTTTCTTGCTTCTTCAGAGAGCACATTCTATGCACCCTTTTAGTACAATTAATTGGTATTTAACTTCAGTAGACTTTTGGGGAAATGCTATGAAAATGTTACAAGGAGCAATAGAAAGCCTAATGTACTGAAATACAGTCAGTGGACCCCCCTGTAGAGAGCAACTCTCCTCATGGAGCCTGAGCCTCACTGAAGTCAATGGGAAAACTTGCAGCGATATTAGTGACAGATATTAAGAGATACAGGAAGCTGAAACCACTGTTATCTCACCCTCACACAATTTGTGTCCTGATCCTTAAAACAAGGTAGAAAAATCAGGCAAAATGGCAGCCTCTTTTAGACCTTACCTGTAAATAGACCCTGTTGTGCCACCGCTGCACTCCAGGTAAAGCTGCATTTGGGAATTTTGCCCAGCTGGCTTGTAGAAAGGCAGAGCTTTTGACTAAAGACTTCACCTCCAGTTGCAGGAATTTATCAGGATGGTTGTTGTTTGGCAAAACGGAGAGGTCCATGTTTCTGTGCTGTAGAGTAGTAATGAAAACAGCCCCAGCTTCTGCTTCCTGGCTGTGCATGCTCTTTCTATTATTAATGACGTGAAGAAGGATACGAGAGTTTCCTGAAACTGTATCTGACCCCTGTTTGGTGTCAGGCTCACTTATATCATCTACTAATGATAAAAGATTGTTTAGAAGTGGCAGACCAGACAGGACAAGTTTCTATAAGTGCCTAGCTTAAGTTTTTAAGTTCAAGGTCTATTTTGATAGATACATATGTGCTCATTAAAACTAACAGAGTACCAGTGAGTAGATGTGTAAGACACTTAAATGCATACCAGCACTTCCTCAAGTGATCTGCCAAAAATGTCAAGCCTACAATACTTCAAAGTAAGCTTCCCCCCCACCCCCGAAAATTAGAAGCAGCTCCCAGTCCAAAGCAAGCCTTCCTCTTCTGTGGCAGTACCAAGAGGCTCCATTGTGTTCTGTGGGTTGATACCGTTTACCACGATAGCTATGACATACACTTTTTCAAGTTCAGGGATTTCTTTCACAGTAAATTCTTCTTGAAACTTTCCCTGGGAAATATTAGGTTGTTTCAAGTAATTGATAACAGAAGTTTTCAGTGAATTGATTCTGCTCCTGTTCAAGTGACTGAAAAAACTGTTACTGACTTACATGGCCCTGTCTTGGTCCCTTCACTTTTACTATTCTGAGATTTGAATTTTTCATTATGATTTTATGAGTCTTAAGTCCCTTTGACTTTCAGCTAATGAAATTCCCCTTCTCATTACAGCTACCATGTACAACTAGCAAAAGTAGCCTCCTCATTTTTATTTTAACCTTTACTTCAGACTGTTATGTTTTTTTTCTAGGATATGTTTCATTTTTGATGACTCTGCTGCAGAGGATAGGCTTTTCAAAGTTCACTGTTTGAAACCCAGGAAAACCTGTTTTGGATCAAATTTGTGCTGAGAATTAGGGCATCATGTAACTTTTAGCCTTGTCTTTAGACCAGAAAAATCAAACGAATCTATTTTCTGCACAGGAAATTGCTGAAATATAAAAAAAATAAAAACAGGAAAGTATTTTTTTAAATTCTAGTGTAATAAATTAATACTTAGATATACATGTAAGTTAAAACTCTTATCTACTTAGAAAGCTCATGATTTTTCCTTGCATGTATTTGTTGGAGATTATTTTACAGCATATCTGTTTATTATTCTGGCACCTTTCAGGTAGATGCTCAAATAAGTATCTGTGTGTAGCCCCAAAAGAGACAGTAGTGACTGTGTTTCTGAGTGGATGTGCAAGCTTCTGGGGAACCTGCTGCTTTTCAATCGCATCTTGTAAGCCACCTAGTCTATTCCCTTGCTCATTTATTTGCCATTTTCAATGTGTTACACAGTAATTCTGCTACATCGTTCATGAGAATACAGCAACCATAAATGAACAGAATGCTCAAACTGTTCCAAAAATAGGAAAAACTACATCTCCTGACAACATACATAGTTTTTTGGTGCTTTTTTCCCTGCTCTTCTCATGGAGCTAGTCACTTCAAACCACAGTAACATATGATACCATGATTTATCTTCACATCTATGACTGTCACTTACAAGTTCTGTATCTTGTAGGAACATTTTAGGCTATTTTCCATAGCTATAATACTTGACATTTACCTACATCAAAGTTTATAGGTCAATGTCTTGCCCAATTGCTCAGTTTTGTGAGTTTCTTCCCAAGTGAAGCAGCAATCAGTTAACCAGAAGAGCTTAATGTCGCCTGCAGGGCTGGAGAACTCAGTTTTTACTCTCTTTCTCATGCGATGGATGAAGATGTCAAAAAAACCTAAATCCTGCATCATTCCTTAGAGGACCATACTGCTGACTTCTCTCCATCCTGAAAGATGACCATTTTGCTTCCAATCCTTTAACCAGCTTTCAAGCCACAGAGACTTCCTGTAGTCCTGTGTGAATGCAGTTTCTTGAATATCTTGTAATGAACTCTGTCAGAGATCTCTGTATTCACTAGACCCTCCTTGCTCAGGACACAACTGAAGCTATGCTGACTCACTCCCTAGCCCATGCTTATCCAGGTGCTCAGGGATCTTACTCTCTTTTATCGGCTATTACAGCATCAGAAAATGAACTCAAGACTCCTTAATCTGTAGGTCAAATGATTGCCCTTTTCCACAGGTAGGAATTACACTGCAGTCTGCCACTCCCCTGGCAGAGCAAATGTTTGAAATGACAGCTTAGGCACCATGGCAAGTGGTTCTGCAATTTCCCAATTACTTTCTTCTAGAATTCTCAGGTGACTGCCACCCTAGATACCTGTTAGCATCTAACATACTTATTTGCTTGTTCATTGCTTGTATTTCCTTTATTTTGATCCAGCTTCTCTGACATCTCTGTTACAAGGAGCATGCAAGGTATAAGAACCCCCGCAACATTTCATATGGAAATGCCAACGCAAGTAATTCACTGAACTTCCTTTTTCATAGCTTTATCATTCCTGAATGTCTCTTTCACAGTTGTGTTATCAGTTGGTCCCACTGTCTCCCTGTTTGGCTTCCTGGTTTTGATGTATTTCAAGTTCCTTTTCTATTAGTTTGACCATCTTTTCTATGGAGCTATTTAAATTCTGAGTGCTTCTAATTTTCTTCTTCCAATTGATCTGTTAGGCTCTAGGGTCTACACTGGTCTTGTCATGCAGGAAAGCTTTCAGTTTTTAGTATATTTTAGAATAGGCAAATGGCTGCTTCTCTGTCACTGAAGAAGACAGTGAAAACTGAATAAAAAAAACCCCAAACAACCCAAAACGTAAGCCACTTCCTCCAGAAGAAAGCAGCAATTTCCCTTTAGAATAAATGATGTGATTAAAATTCAGGTATTTCTTTAAGAAAGTTATGAGAAGTGGTAGCTATTTTAAATTTTGGTCACTGCTGTAGCTAGCCAGCACATATGTGGGAAGAAGTAAACCTACTGTGCACCAGCCTAGCACAAACCCTGTGTACCATTTAAATCCCACTTAATCCAACAAAATAGGATCTAAGTGGGATTTAATTAGCAGAGAAGCCTACTCTAGCCCTTATGAGCTAGAGTGAATTTCACCTTTATCTGTCAGCTGAACTTGACTGATTTGACATTCATTAATTGAAATTTTACATATTCATCAGGCTGGAAGGAAAACATATAAATGCAGAAGGAATGTTGCTAAAGCAAGAACAAATCCAAAAAAGCAAGTAAACTCTGGAATGTCTATGCCTGCATAAAGCTCTGACTTCCCTGCACACAGTTGGAAAGGGCTGCCTACTGCCACTCAAGACAGTGGAAGGGCCCTGCAGGGCTGGCACATGCCTGCCCTGCTCACAGCGTGCTGGGGCTCAGGTCGCAGGCTGGGCACATTCTCAGAATGTTCTTATAATTTTCTGATAAAAGGGGTATTTTGGTCTCTGCTGCTCCTGTGAACGATGATAAAATATACTGAAGAGTAAAATTAATTTGCTTCCAAATTCATGCAGAGAAGGAAAGGGTGTATTTTCTATTTAGACACAAAACTGCTTCAAAATGGTTCACATACACTTAATACTTTTGTATTACTGCTGCCAAAGGAATCAGAACCGCAACTATCAGTATTACAACATTCTGATTTCACAGATTACATTTAAAAAGAATGTCATTTTACTCTGCAGCTTTACATCCCTGAGTCCCAACCAAAAGTATTTTCTTTTTATGATGTTAGTATAAAGTTGATGGGGGGATAATTTCAGCACAAGTCACTCATCTGTTTTTGACAGATATAGGGAGAGTTAAAATGTACTTTTTGATTTTTGTGATTAAGACAACAGTTTTTGTTGGTGGAATATTCAAAATCAGCAGAGCATAAACATTCAGAACTGTGAGTATGGTATCATTGGCTGACAAGAAATCATTCTCTGGCCCCTAGTCCAGAGACATCTTTTCTTTTGCTTTATTTTGAGTTGTGATTCAAGCGAATACAGGAGTATTAGGAAGATTGGGTGCTAAATATGAAGAACATTTAAAATAATGATTGTTTCTTTTGCCTGCCAACTACAATAATTCCATTAGACTTTCAAATGTGTGTGTGTGACATTGAGGAGTTATGCCTAAGAGCAACTGAATTTCCTGTGCACTGAAACTTTTTAATTACACAAAATACAGTATCACATTCCATGACATCAGAGTTACTTTCCTTTGCTTCCTTACTTTTTAAAAGCAGAAGATACTTTATTTAAAATCATATATTATTACCTCATTAAAATTGTAGCTTTTGAATGCACAGCAGTAAGATGCCAAACCAAAGATTTTAATAGTACAGCTATTTGAAAGCACTGTTATTTTCAACATCAGTTAAAACTGCATCTCAATATACTGCCTGAATAGAATCCCAGTCCTGACCAGGTCTCAGTTATTTAAGTTTGTGGATATCTATGTCACATCTATACAGTAGAATCTTTGCACAGAATTAAAAATAACAATCATTCAAATAAAGATATATTCCCGTTTTGCTTTGAGTAGAAATTATGATGCCTTTCTGGCTTATTTCTCCATCTCCATTCCCTTCAGGCTTTGCCCTCCTAATTATTTTCAGAGCACACCTAAAGGCTTGCACCACAAAATGGAGACAGAAGACCCACCCCTCCCCTCTTGCCCAGCTCAGTGGTCATAGAACTCATTTGATATAAATAACTGCCTCTCTACTGAATATTACTCTGTATAAACAACTTTCCATACATCAAGGCTGACAGAGTAGCATGTCCGTCTGCAGCTGCAGAGTGGTGCCCAAGTCCAGAGGCTAGAGATACTTGTGCTGCAGTATCTACCTGCTATGATATAAGGCTTGATGGATTTACCTACCAGACACGGATACCCAAAAGAGGAAAGATACAAATAACAAAAGGAGCTTTACTTTTTATTGAAAATGTAAAAATCATGTGAATCATGTACAATATTTTCTCATAAGGAAAATCTTAGCTGTTTCATAATGTTTCACAAATCTGTAAAACATTTAATTTTTATAAAGACTTTTTCAATAAACAAAGATAAAACTAAAGCAGTATTACAAAGCTATTTTCTAAATCATCAACAGAGAACTGAGAATGTTTAACAGATTAATTCCTACAAGTAGCAGGAAAAAGGACTCTTCCATTTGTAAATCTGCAAGAGGACACACAAAGGTATAGAGGGGCGTGGGTTTTTTGTTTCAAAACGTTTAAAATCAAGTGACGTGTTAAAACAGTACAGACGTGGACTCATAGGATGGTACAAGTTCTAGGACTGCATTTCTCTACACTACCTCAAACAGTGCAACAGTGATTCAGTGTAAATCTCTACAGTGTTTCATTGATTCAATACTTGTGTTCAAGTATGTGTCCATGAGAATGATTAAAATCTCTACTTAAGCTATTTTAATTTTCTTGTTTATAATATAAGTTACAGTAGAATATCCCCTTCAGTATGTTCCTAAATCAAATGAACTAATTTCACAATACATTCTGTAATAACCTGTTCAACAATGTTAGCTTACTCACCTCAACATCTGTTGCAAAATACATAAGATTCTGACTCCAAATGCCAAAAATATAATAAAATTAAAAAGGGCTTTGTTTCCATACACAACAAAACTATTCGGCTAAATTAGATTCAAGATAACATGAATTTATTTTTTTTTTGCAACAGAGATGACCCTACTGAAAATAAACATTTAAAATACTAGTTACTATTTTTTTAAAATTCTGATAAATGCATCCAGAAGTTCATATAAAAATTAATTATGAAAATGTCAGAGGCTAAAACATGTTGGCTGTCTAACCAAAACCATTAAGGATGTCTGGCAGGCAAAAATAAATTAATTTGATTAAATTATATGTCATCTGATAATATTTGGTCTGAAAAAGCATGTGTGTGTATGTGTGTGTGTGTGTTTATAAATAATAATATTGCAAAGAGCTGAGAGCCAGCCAGCCTGACAGAGGTCAACTCTTTTGTTGCATTTTTTGCGCATAAAAGTCCCTGCACGTCTCACAGCATCGTTGATACCACCTCATGTCTTGACAGAGGTTCTTCTCTCTTATAACTCTGCAATACACAGGCCACTGGTCTCCCAGACACTTGAACGTTAAAGCAGCTGTGAAACAACAACAACAACAAAATCAAATATACAAAAATACAAACATTGCATTTATTAGTGAAGAATCAGGTAGCAAAGGAGAAAAGGACACAATAAGTTTATCTGGAAAGGATAATAGATGTAGATGTTCAACAAAAGAAACAACACTGTCACCCCTTGTCCTGTTGTCAATATGTTCAACATCAAAATTTTTTAAGGCCAGCCTAATTTATAAATTGGCTTAAGTTGCATTGAACTTAACTATTTTAACGTCATGTAGCTGTCTCCCCGTGAGTGAGTGAAGCCCATCTTTCTATCTTGTTTCACTTATGGAAGCCTCTTAGAGAGGCTTATCACAGAAATACTGAAGTACCAGAATTACACATTTAGTTATTCAAGCCGTAGTGCATACATGGAATTAAAATGGAAAAACTCTCAAAAATAGAGCACAGGAACATGGTATCATCCAAAAACCATCTTAAACACTGAACTGAAAAAAGAAGTCACCCTCAAATTTGAGTTACTTTCCTATTTTAATACAAGAGAAACTGAGAGCGTACTTGTAAAAGAGCTGGTGGCACAATCCCCTTCAGCTTTCACTAGCCCTACCTTCAAACCCCAAGGATCTCTGTTGCATAATATGAGTGAAACTGTAGGACAAAAATATCAATATGTTGAAGAGAAACACTGTGTTATATATTTTGGAGATGTTAATGTTTCTGTTGGATTGTATTCTGACTCCCTGCTGGATGACACTGACCTGTAGATTACTAACATCAGTGCTACATAATCCATTCCATGAGGGCAACATAGCCCAATCTTTTTTTGTGTACTTCACATCAAGTCAAATTTTAATGAATCTGACACGGTTTTTTCTGTGAAACTTCCAGATTCACTTCACTCCATGACACAAAGCTGCTTATACTTCCCCAGAGGGAAAGCCTCACTGAGGGAGTGATGGCCTCTTGCTTCTGAGAGATCAGTTGAACAAAAAAAGATAAAGTACAAAGATAAACCTTACAAAAGTGAAATAGCAGAAGAGAGGGCCATAAGCAACAGCTGCCAGCCCATCCAGAAAACTGAAACAATGTCTACTATACAGAAATGTTTAAAGGCTGAAAACTTCTAAGAGAAATACCATTCACTTAAGGGACTTAAGGGAAGTATTGCATACAGTCTGAAATGCTGACTTATTTTCCATGCAAGAGAAATCTAATAGACAGTAAGGTGTATCTTAACAAGGGCTCTGAAAAATAAGCTGGAAAGGGTATGCTGTCTCACAGCAAGCCTTTGAATATTCCCCAGTCATGGTCAAAATGTAGATGAATGATCTGGGGAGCTAATAGTAGTCATCATCAACAATGCACTAGGAAATAAAAATCAGCAGAATTAACAGTTCTGTAATTGTGCCATAATATAACCCCTTTAAGAACAACAGTGACCTGAGCTCCTCCAGGAACAGCAAATCTATTTGTGTTAGTAATTTTCCTTCACACATCCTAATACATTAGGCGTAGATTGTTGACATTTGAACTAAAGACAAATGGAAAGAGCTCTCTGCATTTGAGGAATGAATAAGGGCCTCCTTAATCTTACATATATCAAGAGAACATAGTTTGCAGACCTTTTAAAGAGAAAAGAAGATTATTTTTTTACTTTAGAAATGTTGGAAAAAACTGAATGGTCAAACACATATAAAAACATATATGTTTATAGTGTCTCTAAAACAAATATATTTTCACATAGGATATTTTGTGCCCATAGCATCAAATAGTTTCATAATATATTCCTCGGATAACAAAAACCTTTCACCATTCTGAGGTACAGTCTCTGACGTACACACTGTAGAACTGAGGCAGGGACATGAGTCTCTGCATAGAATTTACACCTCCTGAGTATCTCCCGAGTCCTAGCCTTCTGTTTTTAGCTGAGAGCATCATTAATCTATGAAGAGAAGGAACTGAAAAGATTTCTAGCAGGAATGTGTCACTTTGACTGCTTACCTAACCTGGGTGATGTTATTGTGTTAACATTAATTTTCTCGTTGCAGGGATGGAGATGACAGGGTCTATAGGCTGCAGGCTTTTCAGAAGAAAAGCATTCATTGCCATGCCTTCCTGTGATCTTGTGCATGCACTGGATGACTCGGGACTGCATCCCTTTGCCACAGGTAACGGAGCACTGGAAGACATAGAAGACACATTCATTGGAAAGGTTTTTTGGTCTGCAATCATGAAGATGAAATGCCAGTCCAGGTGAAGTCAGTGCCTGCTCCTTCAGATGTGAGTATTCCAAGATTTCTGAATTCTATTCAGTTAGCTAAATGAAAATCAATTAAAAAAGCAAAAATAAATTTGCAGTATTAATTGAAGGACTGATTCCAGCATCCTATTGCTGACAATGTCCATTTTGTAGAGCTTGTGATGAACCTGAAACGTAGCAATGTACCTGAAGGGAGCAGGGTCTACTCTCTTGTATCTGTATTCTAATTTACTCTTATTAGAGTTGAAAGCGATGGGAAAAAATCGTTCACAGACACTAACAGAGAGAGGATTTTTTAAGTAAGCCATTCATTACCAGTGCAAAAGTGCCCTTTCTACTGAGCAGAGTTTATGCCTCCTGTCTTTGCATCACATCTGCATGCTTTCACATGTGTCCCACAAATCAAACGCACAATGTGAGACATGATGTCTGGCTTTTAATCAACTGTCCCATCTTTTTGCCACAGAGAATGACATAAGAAAATAAAAAAACTGAGCACTGCAACACCAGGAACTTTCTACGATCACAGCAACAGAACGAAAACTTTGGCCGTGCCACACAGATAATTACAAAACCTACAAAATACAGATACTTACAAAACTTACAAAAAAGAGAAAGAATACATGCTGTCCTCTTCACTGACTTTTTGTGAACAAAATTTAATAGGATGTGAATTACTTTTGTGCCCATTGACACACGCTCTATTGCTTTAATTATAAATCTGTTCAAAAATTACATCTTGGAATTTTCTTCTACCTGCTAATGTTTTTGACTCAAGTACCCACAAATTTCAGTAAGTTTTGGAGAAATGTACCACAGAGGACATCTTCAAATATTAATCACTTTCTTGCAGTGAATGATATGAGCTCTGGCTGAAAATTTTTGCTTCTTAATCCTGAAAACATCTTTATTCTAAAAACCCCTAATTATATGAATATCCAGAATATATATCCTTAGAAGGCTTCAAGAAGCAACTGAAAAAAAGTTGAAATGAGAAAGACAAGGAGAGGGTGCTATAATAAAAGACGTTTTGCAGCCATCCTATCTCAAGATGGAGATGAAGAAGTATAGTTTTCTGCAAAGAATGAAAAAAATTTGAGTGTGGGAAAAAGTAAAGGAGTTTTTGCCCTTAGGTTTGTTATCTATACGCTTTTCAGTGACATTTTAAGCACTATTACTAGGAGAAAAGATTTACATGTGCTAAAGAGGAAAAAGAGGGCTTGCACCCAAATATGCATATCAAGTGAAGTGGGACTCCTGTATTTTGCACTTATGAGGTTCCAAGAGAGGTACAAGAGACTGGGATATACACTTGAAGGGTATTTTCACAAGGGACAGAACAAGGTCCAAAGCATACTTCCACTTCTAACCACACAAAATCAAACACTGGCGTTCTACAAAGGCAGCAAGTGGACTTGATTTTGGTCCTATTCTCAGGGATGTATATTGTAACTCCACAGAGTCAATAAAGAACTGTGTATTGCTAAGGTAATCAGATACAGCCAGCACAAATTACAAATTACAAATAGATAGTTGTCTATTCAATATCAACTACAGTTTGACAAATATGCTGTTTACAGGAGGGAGATCAGTTAGTACCAAAGTATTTTTAAAGCAGAAGTTTGTCATCAACTTTGAATTTAGTATAGTGCTTTAAAACTGTGTGAGAAAAAAACTTCTCAACAGAATTCCTTTTCCTGAGTCCTCTGCCTTTTCTCTGTGCATCTAAGAATAATCTGACTTCCTATAATGGCCAACATTATGCATATGGTCAGTATGTATAATCACACATATATCTACACAAATTTTATCACCAATAGCAGCCAGAGCATCAATCTTAATGTTGCAAAATTCCAGCCACTTCTTGAATTCCTCTCACCATAATTTCACAGAGATTTATTTTTTAAATATTTCAATGAAATTAAAATGAAGTGAGACAATGGAATAGCAAAATTAACAAAAAGAAAAAAGTCAAAAAAATACAATACAAAAAGAAGACAAATGTGAGAGTGAAGGAAAGATGAAAGTGATATGACGAAGCTAATATATTGAAGATGGCTAATAAGATGAAGATAATCTTTAAATATTATCATGGTGATATTAGAGTTATACTGTACACAGTATTGTATTTTTTTCTCTTCAGTGAAACACTTACATGTTTAAGTTGGAGTATGCTGTGTGCTTGCAGTATATATGTACCTTCTTTTATCACCTACAGAGAAGGACAAGGGGAGGAGGTACATAAGATCTCGTGACAATAATTTATCTGCTCATAACCTCTGGTTATCCTAAAATGAGTAGGTGCAGCCTAGCCATCTGGAATACTGGAGGGGACAATGGGATTTGAAAACACTAGACTTCTGCTAACAAAATGGTTTATCTGCTAATTGATAATGTCTAACAATTCATGTAGGCAGGTGCCTTTGTGGAGAGCACTCTGTCAGCAGTCACATCTCCACATCAAATGAGCTCTGGCCTGAAAGCTTCTTATGACTGCAACTGACACAAAATGCAACAGACAGATCTCTCTCTCAGCTCATCAGTGTTTAGGCCCCGAGTTTCTATGCAGAATCTGGCAAGATTTTGGCATTAAAATCGTAATTGGAGAATTAGTATCCTTCTAAGAACTGAGCCTCCACTGGCCTTTGTGAGATATTTCAAAGTGATATGAAGCATTACAATGTAGTTTTCTATCCAAGGATATATAGATCTTCCAAACAATTAATTTTAGTCTTCTCTGACCTACTCATTAACATCACAGCTTTAGACAATGAAATTGACATGAGAGGCTGATTAAGTGAAATGTCTCAGTTCATATAGGAAATATTTGGCAAGGCAGGAAATAAAGAAATCTGTCCTCTGTTCTATCTTCTTTTCTCTCCACAGAAATGTACTAAATTTTAAGTGTATTTATTCTTATTTTTAAAAACTGGGAACTTATTAATAAGTCTTGCAAGATGTCTGGGGAAAAGAGTTATTTGCAATCCAAAACTTTCAAAACTAACCTGATCAGTTTACAAGTAAAGCAAGATTTTTCTAAACCATTAGGGTTTTAAAATCAGTGATGGATCTGATAGGAAAGCTGTGCTCTTCCATGTTCACACATCATCATCAGTCAGGTCTGACATCAAAAGTAAGAATTCTACTGACCGGAAGCCAGAAAAAATATCTTTTTACCATATTGATATTATCTCATATTCTAATTTGAATAGTATGAAATAGGGAAATCATACTTCAGGTGTAGCATTTAGCAGTGAACTTGCTAGCTACACAGACAAACAGGGAGACTTGTGTCTCCATGAAACTGTCCTGCAAACACATCAGCCAACTGCTGTTACAACTGAGAGCAGCCACTGAATATTGGAGGATAAAAGGCATTATAACATTTTTTTTCTTTACCCTACAAAGGTATGGACTTGATCTGACTTCACTAGAAGACACCTCAACTTCTGCAAATCAGCTAGATGCACTTCAGAGCAGAAGCTCTGACCCCATTCTGATACTCATTTGACCGTGTATGCAAAGGTACATTCTAGCTGAAGCAGACTCTTGCAAAACTGTCTTGCAAACTTGCCTCCCCTTTGAATTTCTCTCAGTGACAATATTCAACCTGAGGTAAATACGTCTCAGTGGATGTGCAGCTGCCACTTTTTACACAGTGTCTGTCAAATGTAGCTAAAGCTGTATAGCTTCTGCATAGTTCTGGAATGTCCATGTTTAAAACTGTAACAAAGATTTCAATTTGCAGGAAATAGAAAATATTTTCAGTTTTACATATTAAGCAGTTAATTTAATCAGAAAAAAATCTGTCAAAACTGCTTGGATTTTTACATTTATATATACACATATATATGTTAACATAAAACTTACATATATGAGATTTACAGAAAATGCCCAGTCCCTATGTAGTATTTTCAATAATTTAGCAGATCTCAGATTAATTTAAACCTACAGCCTTTATTACTAGTGAATGAAGAATACATTTCTAAAGTTCTTCCCACCCTGTCTACCTCACAAATGTCAGTCTTGCACATGTGATGCTTTATTTTTGTGGAGGTTAATTCCATTTTACTTCTGTCTATTCAGATGACCTATACTTTAAGGCCATGTAGCTGATTAGCAAAAATTCCCGTAGGACAACTGTATTTGTAGGTTTAGACTAAATGTTCTAATGCACAGCCAGAGGTTTTTTTATGTGGCTGTTAATCTGTGCATTTTGGACACAGTCCTAAATGTACTGTAAAACCATTCAAGCAGCAAGACATGTAAAACATTCCTGTTAAAGATTACAAAAAAACCCTGGGTAAAGATCATTAACAACTATTTATTTTTTAAACAAAGGTTTTCTTTCTTTCAAAAAGAGAATTTACCCAACCTGTATGAATTTTGTCCTACTTTTGAACTTCTTTTAGATGTAATTTCAAGGGCAGAAACCTAGGTGTTAAATACAACAATCCTTTCACTTGGCATGGACAGCCGTTACCCAAGATTCCTTCTTTCTGTTCCCTGCCAAAGATATATATTCTGGAGAGAATACATATTCCCAAGGCCAACAGCTGAGGAAGTTGCTGTAATGCATAAGCTGCTTCCAGCTGGCCTTCATAAGAAGGAGGAATTCCTAAATTAAGGGAAAAATTGTCACTGGCAGACAGCAATGGTCAAAATGCATCTTTTTGCCAAGACAACAGGCAATCACTGCAGAGGCTGATACAATCCACAATAAAAAAGCCAATCTGTGACAGTATTAACAGAATTGACTTGGACAATTTATTTTCAAGAACAAATGGACAATTCAATAAAAGAGTTTTACAAGTCTAAGTAGCATTCAAAGCAGAGACTGATGTGCTCATAAGGAAACTCAGTGATGAGCTTTACTGGAAATTATTAGCAGAGCATTCCTAATCATTTATGTATAGGTTCATCAGTTCCAGCATTTAAGCAGTTTCAACCTTTTCATAAAGCGAGTGTGAAACAAGAATAGCAAGCAATCAGACTTTAGCAGCAGTATTCATATTTGCTGACATGCTTGCAAAATCTTTTTGTATTTTATCTTTTTATAAAGTTTGCTTTTGAAGGCAGGTCATAGATAAAGTAGTGCATTTGTTTGCCACAAAGGCTTTTTACTGAGTTTGGCAATATTTTTAAAGTTTACCTAAATAAAGCAAATAATCTGGAGTCTACTTTATTACTTCTTTTTCTTTTTTTTTTTTAATAAATGCACTTGTGAATAGTGTAACTAATACAAAAAGAGAGACTGATAGATACAAGCATAAGATGGAGTCTGAGTTCTCCTATGCATCATTTCCAGGAAGGCCTTTCTGCCTCTCTTATTTCTGACACACCCAACACCTTAGAATGCCAGATTTAAAATTCAGAACTTGTGCTAAGTCAAGCTTAAAAAATTCTATTGTTGGTCTCCTCTCAGTTTAGCAAGTTTGAGTTGTCCCTATTTATTTTTTCTTTTTTTTTTTTTTCCATCTTCTGCTCCCCCTTCCTCCATTTTTTAGTTTCTAGCTCTTCTTTCTGGAGGAAGAATTTGTACTGTATGACTGTTCAAAAGAGATAAGATTTTAAATTAAGACAGAGCCTCAGCTCAGGTTTGATAAGCTAGAGATAGGGTTCCTATGGAGGAAACCTTCATCATCTCATCTCAAGAATATGGATCTTTCTTCTCTTCTCTTTCCTTTTTCTTTTTTTTTTTTTAACCCTTTTTAGGGTCCCATGCAGAACAGTTCAATTGTTTGGCAGCGAAGGCAAAACTGCCCTTGGTATCAAGACAAGAAGCAACCTAGAGTTTATAAGTTGATTACAAAAAACAATTTATTTTTTCTAGGTCCGTATATATACATCTACTCTTCAGAACATCATTACCCACCTACTCTCAATCAATAGTTAGGTTTGATAGGCTTGAACCTGAATAGGCTCGCTGGAGTGGGTTTGGAAGTAGCAAATTCTTTGTCTGTATCTGAAATCCAGGTTCCATTCCTCAATTTCTTTCTTGGATGAACTAATGAAACACAATCATCCACTTCAGGAATTAAAACTCTGTATTGTCCCAATGACACTAGCTCATTTTGTTAGAATAATGACAATCTGGAGTCCAAATCCATTAAAAACAGCCAGACTGCATTACAGACTTTCATTTCCACCCAGTATCATGGACAATATCAGCTTTTTGCCCTCATCATTCATGACTTTTTGGACATTAGGAAGAAGTTCTTCACAGAAGGAGTGATTGGGCATTGGAATGGGCTGCCCAGGAAGGTGGTAGAGTCACCATCCCTGGAGGTGTTTCAGAAAATACTGGATGTGGAAATGAGTGCTATGGTCTAGTTGACAAAGTGGTGTTTGGTCATAGGTTGGACTCAACGGTCTCAAATGTCTTTTCCAAGCTCAATGGTTCTGTGATTCTGTGACTTATATCAAAACATGGAAAAATCCTGTAATACCATAACAGATATAAAAAGCCCTGTTTCTCTATATACTCCAGATGTACTTATACGCTATTTTTAATTTCGTATTTATACTTTATTCTACAGAGTTACATTTAATACAAAAACACGTTAAAGTTTTAAGACAATTTAAGCATACCTCCACCTGAAAAATCAATTCTTTATTTTTACTTAGGACCTTAGACACATTGCTAAATAGTATTTGACATAATAAACTCAGTGGATTTTACAATAAATAAGCTGGTGACTGCTAACAAATGATTAATTACACATCAGCATTCTAAATGGCTGCAGCACACTACTGAAAGTATAAAGTGGAGATGTTCAGACTTCTAAGGCTGACATCCTCAAAGTACATTTTCTAAATTACAGGGCAATCTTGACTTTTCTATTAC
>VWZF01000502.1:0-67142 GCA_013396755.1 Sclerurus mexicanus | reverse complement strand
AATTAAAAAAAAAAAAAAAAAAAAAAAAAAAAGTTAGGCAACTGGTCCAAAAACTCAAGCCAACAGTTTCACCATCACATTATCATTTCTTTTCTTCATGTAAAGGTGCTTGGCAAAATGTGTATCCCTGCTTAAGCTTAAATGTGATATAATCTCTAAATTGACTGACAACCGATTAATAGCTCTATAAGGCAACCATAAAATTATTTGCATGCTTCTTAGTGATGCAAAGCCTTAGCTTTTATTTTTCCAGTTCTGTAAATTTTATTTCTCTGTCATAGTTTCTAAACGCAGAACAGATACAAAGCTGAAGTGAATCATCTTTGTTGTGATATTCTGAGATGAAGAAAGTGAAAACAAACTGTAAGAGCATCATTTCTTTGGGATCTTTACCCTCCAGCCAAGGAAAAAGCAGCTTCAGTCAATAGCATTTTCAAAGAACTATGGCTTGTTTGCACTGTCTTCATGGATATTTTATCAATTCTAAGGATAAGAAAGGTTTGCCTAAGGTTGTACATTACTTTTAAAGTATGTCAGCAAAGACACTGGAAGGAAACTATTATATTTGTTAGAGACATAATAAAACTGGTTGTAATGCTGCAACCTGTACCTGTAAGAGGGTTCACACTTAGACTCAATATTATACTGTCAACACTTTCTAAAACATCCTTTACATCACATTTTATTATTAAGCGGAATGGATTAAAAGTGATGACTGCTGAGGAAGACTGTAAACACACCCAAATGACCTTGCAGCTAGGAATAATACCTGAAAAACCTATGTGATCCTCTAGCACAGAGCGAGTTTAATGGCGCCTGTATCTCTGTGCAGCTCTGCCTGGGTGCTGCTTCAGGGATGCCCCATTAGTGAGGAAATGAAAATAAATTCACTTTCTGTGTTTTAGCCATGGATTTGTGGTTGTCCGGGGTGCCTGCCTGTGCTGACTCACACACAGATGTATTACTGCCATTAGTGCTTAGTGATGAACAAGACTTATGATATTCAAACTGTCATATCTGAGGTATCATTCCATGATATTTTGGCAGAAGATGACTTTCCATTCATTGAAACTACCACATATGCAAACAAGAATCTAGAAACAGTTAAACTTGATGACATAATTAGCCCCATCTTTCTGATGAAGTTACTTGGAGTATGCCATTTGGGAGTAATGAAAATGAACTCTTCAACATAATTTGAAATATTAACCTTTGAGTGTATAATTTTATTAGCATGTATCACAATGCTGGCCTGCTGCTCCATAGAAAACTTTGCATGGAAAAGCACAGCTCATTAGCATAAAGAAGTAATTAAAGGATTATGGCATTTCTAATGAAAAGACAGTTCATAGAGCCCATTAAGGACATGAAGAAAATTTCAAAAGAGGGAAAAAGAAACCTCCAAGAAAATCCTCTGAAGAATTTCTATTTTATCTATTTGCTTTTCAGAAATTGACAAAACTCATGACAAAAACCTGTTTTGTACGACATAGAATTAAGTATTTGCCTTTAAATATCACACTATGTAGCATTCTAAAAGTTTTACCAATAGACTGAATAAATGAAATGAAAGAACACATCTCTGACAATGACTTCACGTCCTGTCACCATATCTACCAAATTTTAAATCATGAAGAGCAGAAGTGATAGCAGGTAAATGGATATGAAAAATATTTTAAAAACTTAAAACAAAAAACCCTCAAAACTCTGAGTTTATGAGGAAACTGAACCCAAGGGACTTTTGTTTAGCTGAAATGCAAGGATATAATCATAGAATCATTTAGTTTGGAACAGACCTCTAAGATCATTGAGCCCAACCTTTAATCCAGTACTGCAAAGTCCACCACTAAACCATGTCCCCAAGTGCCACAACTACACTTTTAAATACCTCCAGAGATGGTGACTCCACCATTTCCCTAGGCAGCCTGTTCCAATGCTTGATAACCTTTTTGGTGAGGAAATTTTTCCTAATATCCAATGTAAGCCTCTCCTCGCTCAACTTGAAGCCATTTCCTCTCACTCCATCACTTGTTACCTGGGAAAGGAGACTGACCCCCACCTCACTACAACCTCCTTTCAGGAAATTGTAAAGAGCAATAAGGAACTAAGGTCTAGGTAAACAACATCCAGAGTCTTTCCCTCATCCACTAGGAGGATCACCCTGTCACAGAAGGAGATCAGGTTAGTCAAGTAAGAACTGCCTTTCATAAACCCACATCCTGACTGGGTCTGATCACACAGGTTTTGTACATGCCATATGATGTCACTCAGGATGATCTGCTACATGACCATCCCCAGCATCAAGACAGGCCTGGATCCTCCTTCCAGCTCCCTCAGTACCCTTATGGGGATCTTCTCCAGCCTCAGGCCTTGCCCATGCCTAAGTGATGGAACAGGTTAATGACCATTCTTTGTTTCGATTATGGGGGTTTGGTTCCACTTCTTGTCCCTATCTTTAAGCTCAGGTGCCTAGGAACCCAAAGAACAATGGTCTTACTAATAAAGACTGAGGCAAAGAAGGAAACCTTGGCATTTTCCTCATCCTTTCTCACTATATTTCCTACTGCATCCAATAAAGGATGGAGATTCACCTTAGCCCTGGTTTTTGTTGGTATTTATAGAAGCATTTTTTAATTGTCTTTTATGACAGTGTTATGACAGCAGGCAGATGAAGTTCTGGTTGGGTTTTGGCCCTTCTAATTTTCTCCCTACATAGCCTCACAGCATCCTTGTAGTGCTCCTGAGTTGCCTGCTCCTTCTTCCAAAGGTCATTAACTCTTTTCTTCCCCAAGTTCCAATCAAATCTCTCTATTGAGCCAGGCCTGTCAGCTCATCTTTCAGCACGTGGGGGCAGCCTGCTCCTGCACCTTTAGGATTTCATTCTCAAACAAAGTCCAGCCTTCCTGGACTGCTTTGCCATTCAAGACTGCCTCCCACGGGACTCAGTCAACCAGTCTTCTAAACAGTTTAGTCTTCTAAACAGGCCAGAGTCTGCTGTCTGGGTACAAGGTGGCAATTCTGTTGTACCCTCTCCTTACAGCTCTGAAAGCCAAAAACTCTCTTGCTTCATGGTTGTCATACTCAAGATAGTCTCTGAAACAATTATTTCAAAATAGATCTTCAAGATTCAGTTATTTATTGTATTTTTAAAGGATTTTCATTTTGTCACCAGCTATAAGCTATTAGAAAACAGTAAAAAGTAAGAATCACACAGATTAAAACAAAGTAAAAAAAATAAACCATAAATACTTTTAAGACAAAATGACAATTTCAGAGAAGATCAAGTTATCACAAGAATGAACACCTGAGGCAGTATTTTCTTTGGCTCCATGAAATACAGGATTAAAAAAAAAGGCGAAAGAAGAACACTTTCCAACAAAACAAAAAATCAGCTAGGTCCCATGAGAGCAGATGGATTGCATAAATTCTAACAGAAGTGAAGTGAACCAGCTGAAAGAGCTATGCATTGGCAGATGATGCAGTCAGAGATGCCGAGGAAAGCATTTGGAAAGAGAGAGAGAGAGAGAGATGATCTTAGAGATACACCAAGCAAAAGAACATCTACTGGACTGAGTCTCAGCACTACACTGAATAATTGCGTTTTCCTGTACACACTAAGCACTTTGGAATAACTTATCACCTATCAGAAAAAAACCAAACCACAATCTAGGCATTATTACAAACACTGGTGCAATGAATTGTCCAATGTGTATCACTAAGCAAAAGCAATAAAGAATATTAAAACAGAAATTAATGAACATGCAGCAAATATCTACACTGAAAAGATGAAAAAGTATGTGATGCAAAATGTCAGAGGACATTCTACTTCAAATTGTGTAACCAGCCATGAAAAATCAGACAAATTGCAGTTTTCCAGCTTGTATACTAAGATAGTGTTATAATGTCAAGTACCATAGAATTGCAGAAGAAAAGGGGCTAATGCATATGTCTCAAACAGCAATAGCTGGTTCCTCTGGAGCCAACCAAGGACTGCTGGTAATAACAGACATGGATTGTTGGTAATAACCAAGGACTGTTGGTTGCAACATGCTGTGGGAAAAAAAGACATGTGGCTGGAGATGGGGGCCACATAGAGGTAGAGCAGTGCTTTTCTGGGACAAACATCTTTGTTTTAGTTCCAGAAGATAAGCATAACACAGTACCGCATAAGCGCAGGAATGAGACCAAGAAGTGGGCATGGACTATAGGGGGGAATCAAGACCATGTAAGATCCCCAAAGCCCTCCAAAATCCATTTCCGGAAACATCCTCCACCCCTGTTTTGCTGTCCAATGTTACTTCTCATTCCATTAGCTACTTTTTTACTTACTTGTGATGGTGGTTTTTTTGCACAAAAATTTTGGCACACTGAAATTCTGATGGTCAGTGTAGTCCTAATCTTATACAATTTATTGAAAATACTCTTTTCAGACCAAGTCTGATTAAGCATGAATTAAGTGTCAGAATAAGGACACTGAAGGGATAGTCAGATACTACTCTTCCTCCTTCGGAAGAGTGTTCTGGGATATGCATCCTACTAGTTGGGTTATAAAGCTGTGAATTGTAATGGTTGTGTAGTAGAGTGTTAAGAGTAAAGATTTCACTGGTAAAGCACCATCTATCTACCTGTTGAATTACTTATCAGCCTTACAGAAGACTCATTGTTCAAAGATCCCAGTACCTTCAACACAAATTGGTAGGCATTTCTGGGAAAGTGCAGAGCAGATATAGGACATTGCTTCTATTCAGCAATTTTCAAGGATAGTTTTTTTAATTTATATCTATGTTTATATGCATATATGTGCATATGTAAATCCCCTGAAGCAGCAATGAATGTCGTGGCACTTTAAGAGTCACAAGCAGAAAAGTTTAGAAATTTGGTAATTTGGAAAAAAGCCTGGATCTAGACTGCACAAGAATGGCTTGGAAGACATTAGCAGTGGCAAAGGAGATGATGGCAAGCTGCCAATACTATCCTTTGTGACTTCTGCATTCATAGCTGAATGACACCTTTTCCTGCTAGGTTTGAATTTGTCTCCTTCACCTGGCCTTCCAAGAGATCACTACATCCAATTGCTGAAAGACAGTACTGAGCAAGCCTCAGTAGAAGCAAGTGGGCTCCTGCTGTTTTCTTTGTAGGAGAAACCTTAGCAGTTATTCGAAGGCATTCTACTTGTTTTTCTACCTTTAATAATTATAGCTCAGTGTGGGGTGTTTTTTTCTATTTCTAGTTACCTAGTTTCTAATGCAATTTTTTTCCACTTGATGGTAATCACCATCGTCTCTTTAAAAATAAGATCCAGTATCAAAGTTTAATGTTGGAATACAAATGTATATGTATGATTTTCTCTTCATGAAGATTTTCAGTAAATGTCATGATGCTTAACAGTTTAACCAAACTTTCACCCTGAAAAGTAATACCTTTGTATTATTCCATAAAATTTCAATGAGCCTTTCATATAGTTGGTCCAAAACCAGCTATTCTTAGGGCTTATCCAGGTGACAGTATCTTATTCCACCAATCCACTTCTCATGGAAACATTAGTACTTTTCAGGCTACCAAGGAACACCCACAGTGTCACTTTTCAGAAAGGCTGTAGGAAGAGTAATTTCTTCAAACACAGTCATTTGTATGAAAAGAAACATGTCATATTACAGAGCTCAGTGGACACCCTGGACCCCTGAATCCAATGTACCACTAAAATATCTATCCCAGCTATCTACCATTTTAGTCAATGACAGATTGCCAAATCCAGCAATTCAAAAAACAGAGAAGCTGTCAGTACAGAAGGTGATTACAGAAGGTAGTGGCGACTGTTAGTTGTTAACATTAGAAAACAGCAAAATAAGGATCATGCTTAGAGTATGGATACCAACAGTGTATTTAACTTCAGATAAAATGAGCTTCATTGTATAGTGAAAAGTTATTTTAAAATTCATGCCAAATGACAGATCAATTTCTGCCTTGCTAGAAATTCAATTTTGCTTTGATGCTATAGACCCATCTTTCTCACACCTGTAAGGAGAGTTGAGTCAATTCCAAGTAGTGCCAAAAGATGGTACAGCAAATAGCAGCTGTAGGTAGAACCACAGATCATATGGCTGAAAGAAGCACCAACAAGATTTGTAGAGCTGCCCTAAAGTTCAAAGTCAATGACTGCATACTAACAGTATTTTGTTCTGAAACATTGCTAGCCATAAGTGGAAGAAAACCTAATTTATTTATAATATTATCAATTATTGATTTTACTATCATTTTTGTAATTTTACTTCTACTACCAGCTTGTTCAACTATATCTCAGATCTCCTGTTCTTTTGGAATTTCCTAGACTTCCTCTAACTGTTCATGTCTATGAACCCTAGAAGTCAATCTTTTCACTACCGATTTGTGTCTCTAGCAGGCATCTCAGCCTGCCTTCCTGAAAACCACTTTTTTTAATATCAGCAGAATTCAAAGCATTTTCATACAGTTGCTGAATTCCTCAGTGTTATGCTTTTCTATCTCTGGTAAGTAACAATAGTGGCTGTGTAAGTGAACCTTCTCTTTCCCCAAACCACTCTTTCAGATGGCCTCATGCAGCATGCTCTACACTGTGCAACAAGACTGTGGTTGTAAGCATGGGGCTTCTTCCAGGCCTCTTCTTCTACGTATGAGGGGTTGGTTTTTTTGCACCTGTTCTCATTTTTTTTTTGCAATATGCCATCTCTTGTACTCCATGAGAAGGTAATTATGGGCATGCACTTATTCAATTCTTGATGTAAACTTTAAAAACTAATGTATAAAAGTGGTACCTTCTGCTTGAGACCCAGTCTTAGGACACACAGGGAAAAACAGAGTAGCTGTTATCAGGTGGATTAAAAATATTTTTTTCTTTCTTTTCATTATCTATTTGATTATATAGTTCTCTCCCTACCATGTCACTTGTCAGGTAAGACTGCAAGCATCTTCCAGTAGGAAATGTTATCTTCTTTTACTCTTGTTTTTTTGTGCTTTGTTTTTCTTTGGGGCCTAAGATGGTTCAATCCTATGTTAACTATTAAGATGTACCACAACTTAATTATTTTCTAATTCTAAAAGTCATGTAATTTATTTGTCCATAAATCTACTGATAGTGTCATATTTTAATTCATGGCTAGGCCTCTTCCATTCCTAGAATCTAAAAGAGCTTAACAATTTTGGATGGGAATCCAAGTAATAAAACCAAGGCTAATTACCCTACTGGTAAAGTTCTAATTTTTTTAATCTAAGGAGATTAAATCAGTTGAGTTTGTTAGCTGTGGAAATTTAGGGTCTGTCTAAATGTTTAAGCACAGAGTTTAAAGGTTGAATGCCCCATGCTTTTGAAAAACCAGCAAAAAAAGATATTTTTTTTCCTTCCCTCCGTTTTCATATGTTCTTTGGTTGGGACAGAAGAGAAACAATTATCAACACTGAGATCTGCTTTCTGTACCACTCAATGAGCAAATCTCTCTGTGACTCTGTCTCTCTTCAACAGCTGGAGACTTGACTATTCTGTGCACATACATACACTTTCTAAGGAGCACTGCACATATTGTCTGAAATAATTTGGAATATGCTATGAATTCTGAGACTCACTGGTGTAAAAACCAAGCAGTTGCTTTAGATGCCCTTTCAAACTTGGTGGAAAAAAATTTACCAGATTAACTTTTGCTTCACATTTTCGCTTGTTCAGGCTATAGACAAAGTGAACTCCATCCCAACTATTGGGACCACTATTCCAGATGTCATATTTGACCTGTCTGCATCTTTGGTCTAACATATAGATACTATTTAGAAATTCTGCTTCTAATCCTGCTTTAGTTTCTACAGAATGCATGCATTTTTCAGTCTTTTTACAAGTCAGTCCACATTATATTCTCTGGTCTCCTATACTCACACACTTGATATTTTTTCATGTCTACAAATGGCTGCTCCTAAATTCTACTTCATTTTCCAGTCTTTTGATCCTATTATCCCTTGCTGAATAACTCCAAAAGTTTCTGGTATAACACCATATTAGCTTTTTAATTATTATTTTCCAAACTCACTCTCCAAATGATTCCCTGTTCCAAAATCATCCTGGCTCTCATGTTTCATTTATTCCAACAATGTTCTGAAGAGTCTAGATAATAGAAGAAAAAAATATACACAGCTTCCTACATAAAGTATAGTATGCCCTTTGAGCACCCTATGCTGCTGACATGTAAGTCTTTTTTGAAGAATGACTTCTAGAATTACGTGTTCTCTAGTAAGCCAGGTAGATATATAAACATGCAGTTCAATGCATTTCATTTAACTTCTTCCCTGCCTACTTGTTTATACTTAGATGATGCATTCCTCTAAGTGTGACCCTGTTGTCATATGGCTTTGAAATGGGTAGTCAATGGGCAGCTCAGTAAGGCACACTGCTGCTAGTAACACTTCACCCTAACTGGCACTGGAATAGCTATGATCTATGAGCATTCCTCATCTGAAGGTAACTCTCATATTGGTAAGCAGGGTATTCCAAGTACAGCATTCACTGCGAAAATGCAGTGTAATTGGTAATATTACTAGGTGCTGGCTCCAGAAGCTCAGTTTGAGCTTTTATTCATTACTTTCTCATCATACTCATTCTCTTCACAAGGGGGGGCACAGAGCCCAACTGAAGAATAGCGATGTTCAGCCTATTGACCCACCTTCCTGACTTAAAAGCCTTTACAGAGTTTAATGCTGCATATAGGCCAGGTTACACTAACCTCTTTTACATTAAGTTTGAGTTTTAGAAGGATTACTGTGTTTATTGACCTGTTGGAGCTTGGAATTTTGGTCAAATTTTCTTTGATCTTGGTATTACCGTTAAAACACAGAGCGCAAAAACTTTGATCTCTATGTGACTATACCTCTAAAATAAATGAACTCATTACAGCACTAACATGATTATTAATCGTGTTATCCTTTCAGTAATAGTGCAATTTAAGCTCCATTTAAAATTATGCTTTCAGAGTTTAAGGGAAGCAGCAAAAGCCAATAAGGATCACATTAAGCCTCTTGTTTCAACGTGTGAGAAGCGTCATTTAAATTTTTCATGCCAAGTCTTGGCATTAGCTTTGGGGAACTTGGCTCTGCTCAAAGGAACAGCCTTCTGTCAATGTCAAGAACAATCCTAAAGAGTAAAAGCAGTGAACACAGAGGCTGCACTGAACCTCTGGGTTAGAAACAAACAGTGAACAAAGATTAACATTTATCTGAGCTTTCAATTTTTTTCCCCCACAGCAGACATATTAACATGTATGCCATGACTTCGTGTTGCTATGTACTCTTGCAATGGAACAGAAGAGTAACAGAGAAAAAAAATGGAAATCCAAGTGTACTTTAAATTGAACCTGTGTCTCTGTTGAGAATTTAAAGTATCTATTTTTTAGTATAAGTCTTGGAAAATCTCTGCTGCACAAGTCACAGTCAGACTGTATGTTAACTGTCCAAAAGACTTTGTTAATTCCACATGAAACATTTCCTCATATCCTAATTTTGAACTTCAAAGTACAGTTTAGGTGAGAGTGTTACAACTTTGACTATAGGAGGAAAACAGAAAACACGAGATTGAAAGACATAAGTTCTTGTACATCCATCTATGACATGGATGTTTGTTGAAAGTACTGAATTAGAGAATAATTCTCCAGAGGGCACTGGGAACACAGTGTAACTGTCTGAGCATCCCCACATTGCCTCAGCAACCCCAATTCAAATGACTGCTTCAATTAAGAAAGCAGATGGTCATTTCTCCATAGTTTATTTCCTAGTAGTGCTAGTGCTAAATGATGCAGGTTTTAACTGCAGTTGTGTGGTATGGAAATGCAAACACTAAACTTTATTGCCAAATGTATCTTCTTCTAAAAGTAACAGTGCTACTGTAAGTTAGTTGCTTCTGTTGTTTTAAAAATTAATGGTTATTCTATGTGCTTTCGAAGTAGCTAGTTACTTACAGAGTACTTGCAGCTAATTCTTGGAAGGCTGGCTAGTCATACACTGCTGGCTTTAGTCCTTGTTTCCAGCTCCTACAGCACATGAAAGACAACTAAAAATACATTAAATACTTCTCCATACAAGCAAGTAAAAAAACCTCTGCAATAATGTTAGGTGCTGAAAGTAAAAGTGTTGTGAAAAGAAGCAAAGGGGAAAAAAAAAAGATATTACAAACTTTCTGCTAAAGTGTGGTCTGTGATACAGTAAGAAAAAATCTCAACAAGGTACAATTGCAGAACTTCAGCATGTTTTGGATAGTCAAACCTGTATCAGATGTTCAAGGTACCAGTCCAATAACACACTCAATCAGAGATCTAACCAGTATCATTTGTTACAGTCTGGCCTATGCTTATGGATCTCACTAAAATCAAAACCCATGCCAAGAAAATAATGTACTGACAATTGTGTCAAGTGTCCAGAATAGACAGTAATAGATGCTTCCTAGATGTCAAATGGTCCCTGTGGAAATTTAATAGGTTAAAGGTGCTTCCTTATAAAGTTGGAATGTAGCTTATTGGAAACACAAATAAAATGTGCAAACACAGATTAATGAAATATGCAAACTAAGGCTGGAGTAAGCTGCATTTTCTGGAGTTGTATGCCTAACTACTGACAGCAATAAATTTATAACAGATTTGCATTATAGTGAATATTCACCTCACTTCACCTTCTGCATATTTCTGACTTCTATTTATACTGTGGTCTCACTGTGACTACCAGTTTAGGGTAGGGGTTTTTTGTTTTGAGCTTTATTTTTCCCTCAGTTGGGAGACTTGTACACTTCTGATAAAAGCAGTTTTTACACAGAACTCGATTTGCAAAATGTACTATGCTATGGGGCACTACTGTTAAGGATTACTCACCTTAGACCAGTCTCCCATTCGCCAGACGTAGCATTTTGAATAGTCCTCACAGTCCTCTGCTTCTTTAGGTCTTGTGGACAAAACACATTTCTTGCGTGGATTGGTGCACCTCACAGTTCGATGCCGTACTCCTTTACCACACTTTACAGAGCACTGTTGTAAAAAGATGGTTTTCAGGTTTCTAAAAAAGTCAGAGTTACTCCCTTTTTTATCTTCTTCTAATGATCTCTGCCAGGCCAACATTAAGTATTTCACAGCTTCAGTGATTTCTTGACTTCCAACCTTCAATTGTATTGACATTAGATTTGTTAAAAACTAAAAGCAGAACAAAAATTCCTTATATGGCATTATGATAATTGTTTCATTTTCAGCTAAAACTACGCAATTAGATCAAAAACTATGGGTTCAAGGAAAAAGAATAGGCTTTTGAATAAGAAAACATCTCAAAAGTTTTGATTGAGTGAATGAAAAATGTTATACTAAAAATATTAGGCAATCTTCTACAAAGAAAGGAAATAGAAAGAAAATCAAAATAGTGTTCATAAGAATAAGGTATTATGCAACTTCAGAAAAGCTCTCCTAGTGTCTAACAGATCCTTTTTTGTGAGGGAAGAAAAGTTAAACTGGAAAAGTAAATATTCTAAAACTAGGCAAGAATCCAGACTGAATTTCAAAATTCAAAGCCACTGTATAGACAGCATGTGAAAACTTTCTTCAAGTTGCACAGAAGGTCCTAATCTATATTTTTTCCACCATTCTCACTTACACTGCCAAAAATTATGCCATTTCCTTCTCAAAACATTATCACTGCTTTTGATCATCCCACTGCTTGCAGTTCAAAACTGTCCTTTGCCAAGCTGATTATAACTGCAGGAAGCAGTAATGGCTAGCTTCCTATATAATGGTGATAGTAGGAGTGGCCATGGGAAATACCTCACTCTTCAAAATACATTTATTACTTCCAACAAAAACATGCTCACCCATTTCTCATCTCTGAAGTAAACCAAACTGACTAAACAATCCATGTGCTTCTTTTTCTCACCTCTGCAATTGAATACCATTCTTCTCACAACCTTGCATTACAAACCTCTGTGTACCAAACCAAGAACTGCTGCTATTTACTTCTCTCTACTTTAGAATATGCTTTTCATCCTTTAAAATATTCCTTATTTCTTAGCTCTTTCTTGCTTGGGGATTAAGTGGTGCTGCCGAGTAGAGCAGTCCAAAGAAGGGACTGCACCCACATTCAGAAGCTACTACTTGTATTTTGATCACAGAGGGATTCATAGAACAGCTTCCAGTATAGGAGGCAATCAGAATTGCCTTTATTCTTCCAGTGAAGGGAGAAGTTCTAAATAACTCTTTATCTTGTCCAGATGGCAGTGATAATAACACCCTTCTTCCTCCACAGTCAGTTACTTTTAGAAGTAGTATAGCTTTTTACAAGAAGAAAATGAAGAAGAAAATGAAGAAAGCCAAATGGACAAGTACATTAAAAGATCTTAAATTAATAAATCTTTTTGAACAGTAAATACAGCAATCCTTCAGGATGCAACATATGTGAAATTATGTTATTTACAAGTCCTTTTGCCCACTGCTATTGTCTTAGAAAAAGAGGTGAGAAGAGAGAGGAAGGGAAGGAGATGGTCTTTCTTTGCCAGCAGCTCCCCTCTAAGATTTTCTGAAGCTGGATGGCATCACCTATCTGCTGATCAACACAACTTAGTACAGAAATACATCAGAGATGTTCCCACTCTGAACCCAAGGTCTCACAGCTGATAAGTGATGCCTATTTGCCCCCAGTTGCCCACTACGAGAGTCAGGACATACTTGAAAACTGACCAAAAGAAACTGTTCCAGGGTTTTCACTAGGTAAAATATAGTAGTTCTACACAGCTGGTTTTCCTAGTCCCTGAACCCTTTGCCAAATCACTGCATGAAGACTGTGAAAATCATTAGGCTGAGCTGTGCCACTTGATGCTGAAAAAATCTTATTCCCAGAAAATATTAAGGCACAAATAACCACTATGGACTATTTGTATAAATAAATGCAGCACCTCAGACCAGACTCCTGCCTCCCACACAGTCATGCAGTCCTGGCCTTCACAGCGCTGTGCAGAAGCAGGCTTTGGCCCGAGACAATCCCTCTCTCTAGCTCTGATCAGGGTTCCATTTCTGAGCTGCTGTGTGCAGGCTACTTGTCTGTTCTGCGTCCCTTTTCCACATGTCCTTGAGCACGGTGTCCATTCTGTCATCATCCACCTGCAAAGAAATACAGGCAATGTAGTATTAAGAAATTAGGAAGGGAAAAATACCATCACATTATCTTACTCTCCTGCTCACCAGTGCACACATCCAAGACATACTTGCAAATTTTCAGCCTCCTTTATATTTCCCTTTGCTAATGGATATAATCTAACATATTTTACATTAAATATGGTGTTAACGTTCATATTATTTCATTGCCCAGCCCACTGTCCCAATGTTTTCAAAGTACTTTCCTCTGATTGTAAT
The DNA here is from genome assembly GCA_013396755.1 of Sclerurus mexicanus. NCBI lineage: Eukaryota > Metazoa > Chordata > Aves > Passeriformes > Furnariidae > Sclerurus > Sclerurus mexicanus. The sequence continues at coordinate 53,760 of VWZF01000502.1, read as the reverse complement.
CCCAATTAAAGAAGTTCCAAAACACATGTATATTTTAAAGATGACACATCACTGATCAGCCTGCATATTATTCTCTGTCTGTATGACTATCTATGTCAAGTCCATGCCATGCATGTAAAGTTCAGCATTCCTTGAAAATACTCCATTGCAAGAAAGAATCATTCCAGTGTGAAAGTCTTATTGCTCTGGAGAAAGTATAAAAGCTCAGAATTCTTCACGTTCTTTAGGGTCAGTCCTAACTCAGGGTGCATGGTTTAAATCACAGCAGCAAGGAGGGCTGATGCAGTTTGGCAGAGCCCACATATTTGGAGAGCAATCATTCTAGAACATAATCTTCCCCAGATGTTCTGTAGATCCAGACTATGGCCTTGTGCCCTTAAAAATCAAACAGCTCTGCCCCAATGCAGTACACAAGTGTATTCCAGGAGACTTAGCTTGCAAGGAGAGTTTTTTGGAACCTGAGATTTAACAAATCTCTTTCAACCTTCTGTCATGCATTTGTAGCAAGAAAATAAAACACTTAACTAAGGGGTTTTTTTGTTATCAGTCCAGAAACATAATTTACAAATCATAGCCTGTCAAGATAATAAAAGAGAGTTTAAGATACTTACTCAAGTGCCAATAACAAATAAGTAGTTATGCAAGCACATGCTTTAGTTACATTTCTGTTGAAAGCTAACAATTTTTACTTTGTAATGATCGCTTAAACTGTTTTTAAAAATTGGAACATCAAGAATCTTCCTACATTTCTCTGCACAGCAACTCTTAGTATCAGTTAGCAACACTTAAAAAGTTTCATTTAATCAGCTGGAAAAAGCACACAATGTTGAAAAGTGATAGTTGGCAATGCCTCAGAAAAAGACTATTCCATTTCTATCTATTAAGTGCACAGTGATGTTAATAAAATAAAATCTGCTCAAATATGCATAAAATTAAGTATAAATAATCCCTCCAAAATGTAATGCCCTAGTCTGGGGAAGTCCAAATCTCAGTGCTTTTGTCCTACTTAAAATATATCATACTTTGCATTTTATCGATTTCAGTTCATCCTTTTCAAGAACGTTGTCTTTTAGTTCACAAACTTTCTTTAACAATATTTGCATTTTATTTACTTCACATTTTTTTGTTTAAAAATACCATCTACTTGTCCTCCAGGTGATTGCAGCAGACGGATGCCAGTGCTTACTCCTGGGGATGCTAGCCAGCTATTGGTAGCTGCTTCTCCCCTCCCTTGAAAGGTGGCAGATACTTAAAACAAGTACTTGAGGACCTTCCTAGTTGTAATTCTTAGCTACCACATGGAAACAGGATAGCAAACTCTGAAATGGGTCACTGTGCTGGCCTGGCCAGCCAGTGCAAAGGAGCAGGCTGCCAGTTCAGCTGCAGAAACACCAAACTGGTGGTGGGCTGCACATTGCAGCTGCCTCTTGATTCTTCCAGTATTCAAACTTTGGAGTCTAATTGAGCCTATTGATCCACACAAAGTGATGGGGTAAGAGGGAAGACAGGAGTGAAGGGAAGGTTTTCTATACTTCAAGTTGCATAAATGCAGAAAACATGATTAACAGGGGTTTATCTACTTACTTACTATTTAGTGTACCCAGAGCTTATTGAGAGCTTTTAAAGAAGAGAAACGTTGATTGAAAAAAATCAGATTAAATACCTTACATATATCTTTACATAAAAAGCATTTAAATGTCAACTTTGCAGCACAATATCTGTTTGTGACAATACTTCCTGAGGAAAGTAATGAACTACTTTATTGAATAAAAATTTATTTAGGCAGGGGCTCTCTTTCTTTAAAATTTAGGATAAACTATAGCCAGTGTTTCTGTTTCCCCTACATTTTGTATTATAGCATTTTGGATGTATGTATTTACAGCACATTCATTGCCATAGGCAGCCAACTCTGTGATTTTTACATTGAGATACTATAGTTTAATTTAACCAAATCACTATTACCTGGTCTGGCATGGCTGTTCATTGCACTTGCGGATCTGTGGTTCAGGTTTTGTTAAATATTTGCACTTCTTGCTGTCCACAAGACTGATATTCTTGTTCATAATCTTTGTGCAAGATACTGTTGTCTTTCTTTCACCTAGTAAAAAAATGAAGCAGGTAGAATAAAGAGAAAACCAGGGATATATAACTTTGTTAAAGGAAGGACACAGATACAGCTGTTTCACATACAGTTTGGCTAAAAGAACTGCAAAACTGGTATAAGAAAACCAAAGGTAGCAGGGAGTCTAAGAGAGATACTACAGTTTGCATAGAACATTGTGATTTTTAATCCAGCCTTTGCAGAGAACTGTTGACGGAATTTTGCTTTTTTATTCCTGTAACTAGTCATAGGCCAAACCCTTAGTCTTACTGGAATAATTTTCTTTCTCAACCACTGAAACCCCAGCATTTAGCAAAGCTTGAAGAAAAATTACAGAGAAAATTATGGTTGTTAATTACTGCATAAAATGAGGAAAGGAACGGTAAGTTGTGGCTGGCACTCAGAAAAAGGGAACATGGAACCTTCAGTAAGAAGCCTGCACTATTTCCCATGAACTAAAGAGGCCAGATGACCTGATCTGTAGGTTAATAATTTTTATATTTTATATATATTTATATAATTTATATATTTATATAATTAATCTGTAGGAGTCTAGGTACTGCCTGCAGAGACCAAATGAATGCTCTGTACAGAATCCCTGGCCTGATGGATGGAGCCTGGTGTCTCTTGAACATGGCAGCATTAGAAATTACAATTTAGTGTAATACCTATCACTAGTAGTAATTTTTAACTAGACTGGAATTAAATTTTTAAAAATCTAGTGATCTTTTGAATTAAAAATTTATCCTNGTACTCAGGGGGACCATGTGGTGCTCAGTGCAGGGGCCAATGAACTGCATTCTGTTCATGCCCCAGGGTGCTGGGTTATACTTCTGGGTTAAACTCCAATTTTTTCTCTTTATCATTGTATTTATTGTAATCTTTTTATTAAATTGTAACTCTGACTTGTAATCTCCTTTGAGTTCAGGTTCATTTCTCCTGCTGGTTTACCTTTAAACCAGCACAAGATTTCAATCAGTAGAAAACAGACTCATAACCACTTTTTCCTACAGTTATTTTTTAATACTCTATTTGGAAGTTTACTGACCAAGAGGGTGCGTGCATTAGCAGAGCAGATTTAAGCATGCATGTTCACCAGAAGTAAAAAATGAGTCTGTGGTTGGAGTACTTAAATTATAAATGCACATTATGTACGTGACCACAGCTGACATTTGACACAGCACTTGTGTACGTGAGAGAACATTCAACTAATCTATCATATCACAGTGTTCAAAATGTTTGACAATTCTTTCTGCATTTATATATACATCTGTGTATTCATATTCTCTCCCACATGAAGAAAGCTTTTCTGCAACACTGGAGGTCACAGACAAGTTACGTATATAAACACATACGAAACCACAGGGCTCGGCAAGTAGTTTCATCCTGACAAAAACTTTGACCATTTAAGCAAAACTATTGATAATTGTTATATTATTTAATCCAATTAATCAAAATATTGATATTAAATTTGAATCACAAATATTTAGACAGGGTACAAGCTGCAGCATTTTTGATTCAGTACTGCTTGATATTTAAGCCAAGAACTAAAAGAACAGTTAGAATAGTTTTGTCTAAAGTAAAAAAAAATCTTTCACTTGTATTTTGGAATATTTGCAGTAAAAATACCTTTTATGGAACTTTGTATTAACTCTGCTAGTTTTTACAATAACATAAAATGAAGGCAAGTTACAATAGAAAAATATTATAAACATTACAATAAAACATTTAAATATTTATTTAAGCATTAATGTAGAATAAATTACCAACATACTGCATTCTAAGACTTCTGCAGATGAGAGGTAGGTTTAGAAATATTTGAGACACTAATGACAGATTGTGGTAGCATTAAAATTACTCTAAAAATACTTCAGGACACTGTGAAAAGCATGAATTCACAAGTGAATAGGAATGCACTATTAAGAATCAGAGGATGCTACTAGCACTACATACAAAATACCTTCTAGGGAAGAAGCTTTCTTACCAAACCACAAAAAGCATGTTTATGGAAACTACAGCAATCTTTCATGACACCAGGATTGTTCACAGAGTCAAAGGAGCTAGAACAGTGTGTTCCTTATGCTGCTGCTGTGAGAAAATAAAGTGTTTCCAGGCCTTCCTATTCAATCACAAGGTGCACAGCAGTTTTCAGAACCGATCAGAGCAATCATGACTGTCAAGATTTTAGGAAAGAAGGTATCAAAAATCAGTAGTGTTCATGGTCTGACTAATTTGCACAAGATATTAAGAAATCACTGTTGCATTCATTACAAAAATCTCTGAAGCGGTTTTTGACTGTAATTATCTATTTGAATAACATCTTCTAGACAGCAGTTTTAAAGACTTTTGTTACATCAATACTGTTCACGTTCCAGTATTTGTTTTCACAATCATATTTTGTTCTTCCAAAATCACATTTTTATGGTTAATAAACATTGGAAAAATATCACATCAGCATACTAATATCTGATGTTGTAATATTTGTTCCATATGTTTCTGGATAATCCTCAACTCATGTTACCAACGGTACATATTTGATCTGAACCTGGGATTCAGCTTTTCTGTGGTTTGAAATGTCTCTTACAGATCATTTATCTTCAATATTTCCAAATACAGAGTGGAATGCATATGAACTTTCTATTCTTGTTCTAGCTCTTGAACTTGTGTTTCTTGAAAACTGTGTCCCGAATTTCCTTTCTAGTCTAGATTTTGTTCCTTCATTACCATCTTTTGCCAGAGTTATCACAGTTTTTCTAATACAAACAGAAAACGTGAGACTGATTCAGGTCCACATTATATGGGATCATACAAGCTGCAATGAGGACATTACTATTAAATGTATAACACTGACTATCAGAATCTTAAATATATATACACACACAGTGTATATACATATAGATGTATATCATATACACATTTGCACTGTGAATATACATACATATTGTATATACATATTCATTCTTAATATATGTGTGTGTCTGTGTGTTTGCACATTTTTCTTTTACCTCCTCCACATACAGCATCACAGTCCTCCCAGGTAGAATGCGTCCACATGAAAAGAGGCTCCGGTACTTTAGAGCTCTGATTTTCGGGAAGGGGATCCAGTGGGATTGTATATTCATAGTGTAGACCATAGTTCTGGTCATGGAAGAGCAGCACCTGCAAGACACAGAGAAGGAAAACCTTCCTACACCGACACTGTGGAAGACAAACTCCAAACTGCAAGGATATAATCTTGAAACTGCAAGGATATAATCTTGAAAAGCACATCAGAATGACTTAAGGCTCTGTTGTCTTTCAACCCTCCTAATGGATTTGGTAGATGAAATTAATGAGTATCCAAATAAAGCCAGTGGGAAAAAATATTTTGCTTTACCAAGAAAATGACTTGAAGGATTTGAATTATGAAGTACTGTCTCATCATCTCTCCCTCTTTCTTTCTGGTGGTTATTAACTTTTCTTCCTCTACAGTGAAATGCATCAAAACTCTGCTTCTTCAAGGAGAACTTGGTGATTGCAATTCTGAAATGGCAATGCTGTGCTATAGTCAGAGAGAACTAAAAATATCTGATATTGTCTCTCCTTACCTGGCACATCAGCATTTTATGACATTCATAGGAATGCTGGGACCTTCAATCCTGCCTCAACGATGTAAACACTGTTCTTGGATTTAAATGCATTTTTTACAAGTATGCTGACACATACATATATGTGTGTATATATATTTTATATGTACATATACACCTGCTTTTGTATACGCATATATAAACACAAGAGCAGGTATAACTTTACACTGATCTCACTATTTTCAGGAGTCTGAAAAAAACCGTTAGTTACCATACTGTATGATAGGAATCAATGTCATACCAGTAAATGCAAAGGGGATGTTGTGGGACCTTTGGCTGATATTTTCTCCCAGAGGCCTCTCCGAACATAATGGACAGTGGTACCAGCAATATTGAATGTTCCAGAATGCTCTATCTTCCAGTCACTATTGATTGACTGTTTTCCAGCATCCCGGAGAGCTGCAAAATATACAAAAAAGGACCAATATTAAAGGTGTCCAGTAGTGATTTGATTCTCTTTTCACTTCCTGTATGAATAATTTAGCAAGTAGGTGAAAACACCTAACTCTGATTGCAAAGATATTACGGATCCTACTGTACATGAACTTCAACTGGAACATGCTTCAGAAACATCTTCTATAGGGAATGCTTGGCAAAACCATGTGTATTTAACATTACCACAAGTTAGTATCAGTGTTTTAGTGCCTGAAGAGACTGAAAGGCTCTAGCATAATTTGTAATATGAACACTGAGTTAACTTAAGGCAAAAGGCATGCAGGGTGGTCATTTCTATAATCCACAAAGGCATGGGAAACACAAGTTTCACAAAAGACTCTTCAAGATTTCTGGAATTAGGCAAAAATCTTACAAAAAAATCTAGTTCAGAAATCTTTCCCCTCTATAACTACATTTGCCTTTTTCTGTACCTTAGAATGTGATAATACTTTATACACTTCCACCACATATTTGGGTGCTTCAAAAAAAATAGGAAAAGCTTGTTCTTTTTCCTCATGTTGACCTAATTTATACTTAAAAACATCACTAAGTCATATAAGATATATTTCATACACTGAGAATAGAGGATTTTACATTAGTTTGCTACAAGAAACTGAATAGATTCTTCTCTCAATGATCTGTGATTTTGTTTTATTTTACTTTATTTTATTTTGTTCCAATCAAGTGTGAAGTAGAATATATTTGAAGTCACCTTCTGGACAAGAAGTTTTACACGTTTGTCTTCATTGAAATTGCATGTTTGGCATCAGATGGTTGTAAGGGAACCTCTTCATGTTCCAAAATTTCCCTTTTTAAAGTTATAAGTTAATGTGAGTCACTCCTGTAATCATCTCCTCTCCTATTCATATTTATACTGTTATGTTTTGTTTCTATGGGAAACAATGGCAACAGGCCTATAGACTGGCAGAAATCCAACTGAATAAGACACCACTGATGTGTACCACTGCAGGACTGTGTAATAAATGTTAAGACTATAAAAGCCATTTATGCTGTAGAACAGTCCTGTACTAAAAATAACCAGTGATTTTACACAATTTAAAAATTGGTATTTTAGGGTTCAACAGTCTATTTTTAATAGTATTTAAGTTCTATGTAGTCTTCAAACTGTAGGGGATAATCCTCTTCTCAGTGGAGAGATTAAAAGAATGTACTTGAAAGTGCCAAGGTCCAGCTGGGTCATGCTGCTCAGATGGAGCAGCATCCTCTCCCCAGAGAGCAGCAGAAATAATTTTGTCTTCTAAATGGAACATGTGTGCCATAGCATGCAGACATGTGCAGAAAACTGGAATCCCAGCTCCAGAATACAGATATATACAGATCTTGCATTTTCTCTTTCAGATTCCTCACTAGAGTCACTGGTGTTAGACAAAGTAAGAAAGGGTATCCTCAAGCATTAAATTTGGACTTGGACTAAGGCAGTTCAGCTTCTATTTTTGATTCTGTCACACTCTGGATGGTAAGCAAGTTCAGTGAGTTTTATTCCACACCATACATATTCCCATTCTACTTAGCTTTTAACAGAGGAGGTCCTGTACAAAGTAATCCAATACAGAAAGAAAATACAGCACATAAGCATATCCTCTCTCAGGCAATTCAAGCAATACACCTAGAACTAAAAAGACAACCAAAGAAATCTTGGGACTGGAAAAACCTACTCCAACTCTAACCATGACCATAATTTCAGTGCCTAACCAGGGGGGCTAATTACATGTGTATCTCTGCAGAGCATAAAATAGCCTTCATAGCAATGGAATGTAAGTGATGGTGATGAGTGCAATGTATTTTTTAATTACTGTACCAGGGCTGTACACTCTTTCAATTTTAATGATGTGCAAGAGGCTACACAGCCATAAAGACAAAAAAAATCAAAGTTCAGCCATTATATCTCCCCATACTCACTGGGGAGCAACAGTGACCTGGTTCTGGTCCTGCACATGGTAAACCAGTGCCTACTAATCCTTTTATGTTTTCCATGGAAAAAATCACACTACTGTATTTATTTTGTGAATTTTGCCTTTTGCTTTGTGCAAAATATAGTTGTCCTCTCCAAAAAAGTATCAAAATAATGCCATTTTTACTGACCCTTATTTTTCTAAAGAATATATAGAACAAATATCTGAAATTTAATTTTAGATGATAATACAGTCACTGATATCTTTTGCCAAGGAAGTAACTGTTTCACTTTCATTCAGGTTATCAGCTATCCCTTCAAGCCATCTTAAATACATTAAGAACTAAAATTTGGGTATCCTTTTGACAATTTCAGCTGAGGAAAGGCTGACTGTAGGTATTTCCCAGGGTCTTCTTTATTATCCTTTTCAAAAATGGTGCAATATTCCCTTTTCTTCAGTCACTGAGGACCTGACTGCCACAACTTTTCAAATACGCTTGAGAGTGGCTTGACAACTATATCAGCCAGGTCCCTCAGGACTATGGGATGCATGACATTACGTCCCATAGACTTGTGTATGTTCAGGTTCCTCAGTCTCAAAACTGATCTGTGATGGGAGGAATTTAATCCTACCATTCCCTGCCTTGATGTTTAGGGACTTGAAGGATGTGGGAAAAGTGTTTACTACTGAAGCTGAGGCAAAAAAACCTGTTAAAAGCACTGCAGCCTTCTCCATGCCCTTTATCATTGGTTCTCCTATTATTCAGTGTGTTGTGTGTGTACGCTTTCTTTAATACTTATTTTCTGACTAAAATCCTACAGAAACTCTTTGCATTCCTTGTCAAATTCAGCTCCAACAGTGCCCTAGTTTTTCTGATACTAGACACTTTCCAGGATATATGTCCCTGGTTCCACTACTTGTGCATTCCCTACTTGTGCATTCCTTTAGTTTGACCGGGAGTTCCTTACTCACCCATGCTGGTCTCCTGCCTTCCTTGCCTGACTTCTTATATGTTGGAATCAAGAGCTCTTGCAATCTAGAAAATACTATTATTCTTAATCTTTATTAAATCTTTATTAAAAGTTATTATCCTAAATCCGTAAAGAGCTGCCAGCTCTGTTTTGCTCCTGTACACCCAGGAGCAGTTTCCCAGGGGTCCTGTCCATTAATTCTGTAAACAAATGAAAGTTCACTCTCATAACATTCAGAACCCTGGCTTTAGTCTTCACCTGGCCCATATCCTTCAAAAACATGAGTTCCACCAGGGCATGGTCATTGCAGCCTGGGCTGTCACCAGTCTTCATCTCTCTAAATAGTTCATCTGTGCTGGTAAGCAACAACCAAGGTCAGTAACGATATTACTCTGGCTGGGCCATCTATCACCCAGATCAAGAAATTCTCCTCAATATACTCCAGGAGTCTCCTGGACTGCTGACAGCTGGTTTTCCAGTAGATGTCAGGTTATTAAAATCCCCAAGCCAGACCAGAGACTGCAAGCATGATGCTTCCCATAGCTGAAGTAAGAACACTTGATCAACGGTCTCCCCTTGGTTGGGCAGCCTGTTGTAACCCCCAGCCATGAAATGTCCTTTGTTGAAGAGAATTTCTTAATCCAGTTTCTCTCATTTCTGATTAACATAGAAAAAATTCAAGGTTGAGATTGTAAGTAATTTCTATAGTTATATATCACTAACCAATTAGATTAATTTATTATGAGGCGTGGATCTGTCATGCCATTCTATGTGTCATGTGAATGACCTCTCTGATCTCAAAACCTCAGACAGAAATATTTTTTCTTTTTGTATCTTATATCAAGAACCTTTTTTGAAAAAAATCTTGTAACACTTGCCAAATATAAATGAAAGTTTAGCAACAGAAAAGCCATTATCTTAGACCATAGGAATCTAGAAAATACTTGAAGCGACATTTTTATAACAGTTCTTTTTTACCTTTTTTTAAGTCTCTGACAGTGAACCAAGTTTCAAAAATGGTTATAAATAGAGTTATTACTGGTAGTTTATTCTTTAAAAATAAATCACAAAATTACTTCTTAAAATAATGGGTTTTAATAAAAAAGTTAATAAGTGTATGCTTTAGGAAATACTCTCAACTTAAATATCCCCTCCTTCTGTATGCTACAAGTAATTCCCATTCCTGAATACTGTACTGATAAGAGAAGGATCACAAACCCTTGTGGCTTTTCCTATGTAGTTTCTGCAGGGAGAAATACCTAATATTTATTTGGCTGTATCACTGTTCCTAGGTGAGAAGAGACAGGACAGTCATCAACAGGTCAACTGGTTCACTAAATGTAGCTCCAAATTTTTCCCTATCTTTTCTTGTAGGATGCCAGAGGTCCTGTTACTGTGCTGTATATCGATATACTTCAGATAAAGAAGGTAAGGTAAGGGATAAATCAATTTGCTACTCATGAAAAAGGAATATATTTTCCTAAATAGAGATCCAACGTTTATTTATTTTTGCATTATTCAAAAACAAAAAAATAGTATTTCTGTTGTCCACATCGCCCTGAGATTAGCCCTGTTGGTTAGAGCATGGTGCTCCAAGGTTTTGGGTTTGATCCCTGTATGGGCCATCCACTTAAGATTTGGACTTGATGACCCTTGTGGGTCCCTTTCAACTCAGAATGTTCTGTGATTCTGTTAATACAGTAGGCAAACTTCAATTATTCTTTTGACACTCTTACATATCCACGTCTGTGGTCCACTGGAAAACAATTAAATAATCCAGATTATTTAATTATTACCTTCTATGGTATCTTAATAGGGCAAGTGCAGACCTCATGATAAACCAGCTCTCACAATTGAGATACACCATCTTCAACATTCTCTCAACTGAAATACTGAGAAATACTCAGGTAAAAAGTTTCTTAAAATGTAGATATTACTTATGAACCTAACTAGGAATAGTGATCAAATCAGGGAATTTTTCATTTCATTGTCCTATTTCTCACATGTCTCTCTCACTTTCCATTTAAGCATTGCACAGAAGACCACCAATTATGATAATTTCATATGTTCACTTAAACTCTATAACAATAATGGTTACAAATTGTACTCTCCTACATAACATCTTAGACCTTGTTAAAGGAGAAACACATTTTTTTATCAATGAAAGACAATTTCAATAAATAGAAAAACAAACAAAACAAAACAAAAAAAAGGGTTGTCATTAAGTTTCTCCATTAAAACATTCAGACAATTTCAAACAGTGCAAAGAAATACTTTTCTGCTTTCTTAGTCTAATTTTAATTTCTGTTTGACTTTATTGGTGAACTGCTGTATGTTTCTCAATGTGTGTTTTGTTGTTGTCTGAGCAAAAATCACTTCATGTTTGAACATAAAATCCTTTTCATTAATTTTAATGTGCTTTCCATATGAAAAATTGGAAATGTGCAAGTATGCAGAAATTTTCTTAGACCATCTAAATATATTCTTCAAAACACTCTCCAAACAAGATGAGATGAAAGTTCAAATAAAACCTGTATGAAAAATGGTCTATAATCACTCTTTTACTTCTTTAGGTAAGTTTTTCACAGATGTAGTTTTCCACTCAGAGTTTTGTTCAGTTACAGAAGTGTGCTTAGCTAGCACTTTTCAGTATTGACCATTAGCAGTGAGACACATAAACTTTACCTAAATAACTATGAGCTGGTTTTTCTTCCACAACTTTAATTCTCCTTGCTCCTGCAGGTATCACCAAAGCTTCCACATAACCTAAACACAATACCAGAAGTCAGTTAAGCAGAAAAAAGTATTTCTTGTGTGTTTCCTCATTTCTTTTCCCCTATTTTGCTTTTTAAATGTAACAAGTTTTAATTTCTATAGCACTATTTTGAGGATTCTTGCGAAATATTGAAACTTGAAACAAGTTATGAAACTGCATTATATCTAATACATATACAATTATACACAATTAAAGGAGTATACCACAATAAAACATAACAAGAACCAGTGAGGCCAGGCAGATTTGACCTGGAGCAGATGAAGTTATCTCTGGCTAAGTAGCTCAATGTCATCACCACCACCAGATGACCATAAAAGAACTCAACTTCACTCAGCATGTAAAGACAAATGATATGGCACTAAAATCCAAACATCCTCACTGTTTAGTTTTTGGTGGTCATGGTTTGGTTTGGTTTGGGTGTTTTTTTGTTTGGTTGGTTTTGGGTGTTTTTGGTTTTGTTTGTTTTTTAATATATTTTATGCTCCATTTCCTTCCTCTTGCTTTAACATATTCAACCCCCTTATTATTGGCTTTTGTTTTGAAGTCTACTTATTAATTATTTGCTTCAAATTACAATTGCTTCCTGATAGTGTGGGACTAAGACAGGCTGTTGAGCAATTTGCTTTAAGTAAAAGGGGTGAAAATGCAAGAGAAGTGGAAAACACTGTTGAAGCAAGAATGTTACAAATAAATAAAAACATATCTTAGATTATCCAGGTGAACATCGTAAAGGGAACAATTTACCAAACTTTTATTATATGTAGCTATGTGATGTTCTTAAACAGAATACTGAGCATTTACAACACCTTTTCTATAGTCCTGAAACATGAAAATTAAGTTGCAAAGAAGCATCTTTCATTTCCGTAACAGCTAATAATACTTTCTAAGTATCGCTTATCCTTCTGGAGAAGGCTAGTAACTTACACAGTTGTTTAGATGGCAATACCACAACACTGAGGATTGGCACAAAAGCCTGAAAAAACTTGAAAATGTGTGGCTATTAATATTAGAAATAGAAGAGAGCTGATGTAATGTGATTCTACTAGCAGGCGCCTTCTTTGCAGTTTTTTATTTTGTAGTTCTGCAGACTGATTTGGGGTTTGTGATCCTTGCTTTGCCTTACCTTCAGCTTAAGAGAAGGTCAAACATTTGAAAACTATGCCTAACTTTTTCTTCTACCCTGAAGTACTATACTTCAGTGTATAATGCATTGGACATCTTTAATTTTCAGATATGCTGTCTGCTTCTAATTACACTATGTTTTGATGTGATTTACTTATCATCTTTAAATTCTGCATATTTTCTACTAAAAAAAACCGAAAGTGCAATGGCAGACAAATGCTGAAAGCAGTTGGTCAAATGTGTTTCAAAGAAAAGACTTTTCCTGAAGAGGGTATACATAGTGCACAGTGCACATTATTAGGATTTCAGTTCTCTACTCTGTAAACACTATTGTGCAGCAGCCAGTCAGTTCTTCTCATTCAGCCAGTCAGTTTTTCTCATTCAAAGTACAAATCACACAACTATTTGGAAATCTCATGTTCATTCTGCATCAGAAAATCTATTTGCTTTTTATGATATGATGTTATTAGTGTAAAACAATAAATAATGAAGAGATATTAGACCTTTTCACACATTTGGCTGTATGATCTCTCACTGCCTGGCTTCATTTAGTAACATTACTCTAGGTAACAGATCATAATTTGGGTATTTATTTTGAAGAATACTAAATGAATGTAAACACTACAGGAATTTACTGTTCATTTCTTTGCTAAAAATATAAATTTTATTTCTCACGTTTCTTAAAAATCAGACTCTTCTATGAACTAGTGTGTCTTAATGCAAGATATTTCCTTGATTTTGTAATTGAAATAATGTGCAATAATTTTGGAAAAATTTTAAAATACTCATGCATTTTTATCTTAAATGTCTTATCATCTTAGAAGAGCTTGATCTGAAGTCCTTGTGAGAAACTGCACCATTTTAAGAAATAGAGCTTTTTTTAGTTTCCCAATGCTCAAAGTAATCAACAAGCTATTGGTTTCCTGAGTATTTGAAATAAGTAGGCTTACCTGCTCCTCTGGTATGGTTAAAATCACCTTTAATAACTTTGCATGACTTTCCATTACCATTGCATACACCACAATGATCTTCACGAGCCAGAGATCCTAATATGCCATCACAGCCAAATTTCTGTGGGAAAAGAAAATAAAGCCATTGATACACCATGGCCATGTTTTTCATAAAGCTGCCTTGAGCACTTTCCAGCACTTTTTCTCTTTTCCAGGATGATCTAGCCCTGCTCATGTGCAGAGATTTCTCCCATAGTAAATTTTCCTGTGATTTTATGTAGATTGTTGCATTCACTCTTCCTATATGGTTAGCAAACTCTACCAGCTGCTGTCCAAGAGAAACATAACTGTATTCCCACCTCCTGGTGGGACCTCTGGCACTTCACAGCCACTGTACAACACACACCCCATAGGCCCTTGTGCTAAGTGACTGCAATGTGTCTCTACCTCTCTCTTCTCAAAATATGGGAGGTCCTTTGCCACATCTAAAATGTTAAAATGCTCAGTAGGAAATGAACGCATCTAGAATATGTAAATATAAATGGTATTTGTGCTTTGACAAAAAGCATTCAATTTAAAACCAATTAAGTTTACTCAAGTACCTCCACATTACTATATTAAACACATTTCTGTGACTTAATATCAGTGGTGGCTCTACAAAAGCAATGAAACACCATATGCTGGTGTGACAAGACATAAAAGCCTTTTAAAGTCTAGCAGTTATCACAGGGTAATCTTGTGCACTGTATAAACACATTTGATAAAACCAATTATACTTCAAGACTATTTGATAAATAAAGAAAATAAAAAATAAATTAGAAAGAAAACAAAGGACTTTTTAAGAACAGAAACCATGGTCTACTAAGAAGCCATTCACTTCTAAGCATACTAGGATTGTAATTTTACTTTATGCATAGGATTTTTGTTAGAGTTCTACCTAAAAAGGCAACACAGATTTCAAAACACTGCAGCATAAGCATTCAAAGAGCTGTATATTCAAAGCGGCACATCTATAAGATATAAATATCTTACTCTACCACTGCAGTCCACAAATCTGCTTAGCACCTATCTCTCTGAACTCTGATATGCTAAGAAGTCAACTCAGTGAGGTGAGTTCAGTTCAAGGGTTTTTTTCTTGTCTATATCAGTGAGTTCTGAAAAAAGAATGATAAAAAAGGACACTTTTTCAGGAAAAGTGGGCTATATATCATCTTTGTAGTTAAACATGTAATTGTTGCATAGTGAACTAGAACCCAAACTCAGAGAAGTAATTGAGTGTATTTTTTTTTGTATACACTCAGGCACTTGAGAAAGGATAATTCTACGTGCATATATGCACCTATAAGTTAATTTGGTGAAGTTATGACAGTGTCTAGTAATATTGTTCCTGTGTCAAAGGCTGAACTTTCTACTGAATTCAGTGTGTTCAATGAGTAGCAGACAAGTAAAAACCCAAGCCTGGGGGATTTTTATGTAGAAGATTTTCCATATGAGACACTATAAAAGTGACAGAAGAACTTTTATGAACCAAATCAAGTCTTAAGTTCAGGAATAGCATAAATTATCTGTTATTCTGCAAATTTATTCTTGTTTACTTAGATATAAAATTCTCTGCTGTTGAAAAAGACAGAATAATATATATGGACATACACCTAATGGAAAAATTTACCAAACTGTTGAAAGTTTCTCCCTTACAAAATGAAATCAGTTACACTAATTATCCACTCTGCAGCAGTTTGTTATAAGCACCTTATCATCATAGACACACATTCCCCAAACCAAACCTTCTGCTACTTCACATGTTGTGCTGCACTGAGTGAAATTAGTTTGAAATATTTTAATATGATACAAAAAGAGCCATTCAGTCTTGGTCATGCAAACTGTAACTTGCTATCAGAGAAATAACATGCATGTGTAACAAATACATGCTCTTGCATACCTGTGCTTGTATATCTAAGTTTGAAACAAGGAATTTCGTACCTGGCATCTACCATCTGCACAGACATCTAGCCCATGCTGGCCACAAGAAGTCCCATCCATCACTTTTTCTGTTAGAAGAATGGGCTGATCCTTTCCAGCCGGCGAACAGAATAAGGCACAAGGTTTTTCTGTAGTAGCAGTTGATAGAAAAACCCACAAAACTAGTAAAAGTTCACTTTAGAAATACAGAATTATCATCAATGTTATTGTTAAAACTGATACTTGCTTATCTGTGTAGCATGATCCTACATTAGTCTAAAAAGTTATCTTAGAGTGAAAACAGAAAGATTTTGATCCATTTCTCAGTTGTTTGAAAAGCTTGAGGCTTTTTTCTTCCGAGAGAACACTGTTGCCATAAACTTGTCCTACATAGTACTCATGTCATGTTCATTGTTGCTATTAAGAAAATACACATTACAGCTGTTGGTATCTTTTGGTCATAATCTATACTTTCTTTCTCCTATATTTTTGGAAGATCATAAATATTGGTTAAAAAAGAAACTTAGCACTTTCCAGACTTCCTAACTATGCAGGTCAAAGACAAAATAATGAAGTAACTGAGACCCCCTGGGAAAAAAAAAAAGAATTTACAAAGTCCACATTAAAAAACTAAAAATACACAAAAAACCCGGAAACATACTTTCTAACATCTTTACCAAGTTCAAGCAACTTTCTACTAAATTCCTAAAACTTTCTGCAAATAATTTCTAATTTTGAAACAGAATAAAAATGTAGTAATATCCTATGTATTCATATGTTCCTAATGGTCATAATTTATAAACAATGAAGTTTGTTTCACCACTGTGAAAGTAACAGCAAATAAAATAAACTAAGTCTCTTCTCAGTGGTCAACTGAGTACAAAATTACATGATTTTCTCGTATCTTTGTTCACAAATGTACTGTCTCAGAACTTGTTCCGAAAACCGTTGCAGATTTTTGAACGGATAAAGTCAGCCCTGAACCTGAAACTGATTTCAACTTGGACACAATCTATGCCACTCTGACTTCATACTCACTTCTAGATTCCTGGAGTGCATTTTTATTAGTAAATTAAACAGTTCCAGGAAACATTCGTGGGCACTGGAATTCTACTGTCTATACAGCTGAACTGTAAAACAGTCTACACCACATTTTTTTGCATGTGCTAACTAGCACTACCTCAGTCTAGACTGGAAATTGCCATCTGCAAAGGACTGTTTTCAAAAAAGCAGTTTTAGCATGCAAAAACCTAGAAAAGTACAGAGGACTTTTGTTCCAGCTGACTTACACATCAGAGACTGGTCTGGGCACATTTAATTTACTATAAGGTAGTGATACCTCTGGGTATCACTAGAGGACCAGTGCAAACAGACATGATCAACTCTGCCAACACGTGAAGCTACTCAGATACAAGCCATCTCCAGCTAAAAAGCTGCCTGTATTTGTGCCCTCCTCATTCCTGTTATACTCCTTAAATAGTAACCTCAAAGTTCCCTGGGGGTTCTAAGTATGTATCAGCATTTTTAAAGGAATACAAGATTAATTACTTAAACATTATTTTAAAGACATTGAACTCGAAGAGACAGCAAATTAACAACATTGGACAACTTCAACAGACTATGGGAGATCTCATTCAAATACAGTCTGTGTCCACTAAAGGCTAAGAGAGAAAACAATAAAGGATTTGGGAACACTGGACACTTGAATACTGGAACTCTTTGGCTGTATCCATTTATGTTTCTCCTAAGGGGCACCTCAAAACAACAGGATCATTCACAACAAAGATTAAAGCAACCATCCATCCTCCTTAACATAGGACACGATAGTATCAAGATTTTTCATCCAAATAAAATCAAATTATTCCAAGTCAGACTTAAACCTTTAGACCCCTTAGGATATAAATCCTGTGTTTCTGTGCTAAAATGAAATTTAGTAAAACAAACCAAAATTAATTGGCTCAATAAGCACCTATATATAAGTTGGAGAGAGTTTTTCTTATTATGAAATGAGCTAACATACAAGCCTAATGAAAATAGCATCACAAGTTTTCACTTTGGCACTTTGAGAAAAGGCTTAGAAAAAAAAATCCACCTTTTTCAGCTGGGCATATATTCAAGTATATGGACAGCAAAATAGTTTTCTTCAAATCTACACTTTCTAATGGTTTTTGATAATTTGTTTCAAGAGTTCAAAATAAATGACAGTAAAGAACTACTTAAAATTTGGTAACACATATTTAAAGTACTCCTGTGTCATTCCAGGGTTGTCTTTACTAAGAGTTGCTATGATTTT
Source organism: Sclerurus mexicanus (assembly GCA_013396755.1). Classification (NCBI taxonomy): domain Eukaryota; kingdom Metazoa; phylum Chordata; class Aves; order Passeriformes; family Furnariidae; genus Sclerurus; species Sclerurus mexicanus. The sequence continues at coordinate 35,614 of VWZF01000502.1, read as the reverse complement.
GCTAATTTATCAAATTAACTGTTTTCATAACATGCATTTTATTGTGTTTTTTTTGTTTGTTTAATTTAAATAAATTTAAACACAAAAATTTACAGAAAATTCAGTGGAATGACAACTATTGTTCACATTTCTAGCAAGAAGAAATTTGTCCTCTAGCCACTGATGTTTTACACCCACATTTTTATTGTAGATACTGTAAATTTGACTTTATTCCCACTTGAGCATTATCCTAATGATATGGTATCTACGCAAGTCTGTTGCACTGAAACATGCAGTATGACAGGATTTTTCATTCAGTAGCTGTTAGGATTTATAAAAATCTTACATAAGATTGCAGTGTACATTATATATGGATTTCTGCCAAAATCAAACACTGGTATGTGAAATACTCACAGTGTTAAGCTACAAGTGCTCTCTCCTTCAAAAACAGAAGCTCACAGTACCTGCATTGTCTTTTTGACTTTGTAGATAAAAAAATTACAGCTATATGCATGCTTGACGATGTAGCAGTTTAGAAAACTGCATTTCTGAGTCACTTCACACTACATTTCCAATTAAACAGAACAAAACTGACACTGAATTTTCATTCAAATGTAGTCATTACATATTAAGAAGGACAAATTTAATAGGAATAAAAGACAAAAGATCCCAGGGCATATGAAAATAGCCGTAGGTCTTGTCTATTAAATTCAAATTATTTACCAAAAATATTTGGCTTAGTTTTCTTTGTTTACTTAAGTTTTTGCCATATCTTTTTTAATCAACAACACCAACAAGCTATAAGCTACATAAGCAGATGATATGAACTTGGGAGATGGTTTATACTTACCGTCATCAATGACAGCTTGCCACTGGTGCACATGCTTCTGATATGAAGATCTGACACTGAAAGCTTGGCACTGCCAGTCCCTGAAGGCAGGCACACCAGCAGGACAAGAAGGATTTTCACACACCCTGTACTGCACTGTGGGCCCATGACACTCTCCTTCAAGGCCTGAACTAGAAAAGAAGGCATAAATACAACCCTTTACTGTTGGCAATGTTTTGTTCAACTTACAGCATAGTCTACTTATGCTAGACACAAATTCAATTTAAATGGCAGATTTTTTTGTAGACACATATCATCAAAAAATCTCTCATAAAAAAACAAAGTCACAGAACAAAACATGTTTGCCTTCTCCTTGTACCAGTCACATTACATGTAAAGCATGAGAGGTGCTAAACCATAATTGACACTTGGCCACAAAGAACCACTAGGACTAGTAGGAGTGTTCAGTAATGAGAACCTCAACTGCAGTGTTGATATAGTTGAGACGATTTTTCTCTGCCTAGATTGAGTCAAATGTGCTACTGAAAGGAAGTAAAACCTGCAGATTTGCTACCTTTCCTTTTAAATAAGTGGGGTGTTGCAAAGTTGAGAAAAATGCTTTGTTTCTTTTTGTTCACTTAGTTTTTGCTTGTAGGTCCTAGTGGATATATGCAAAAGAAGAGTGAAGTGCACAAACTGGAGCTAAGTATTTGGAACCTTGCCTGGAAAAATTAATTAATGAGAGTAAAATTAAGATATTTGTAAATTCTAGAAATAGCTTGGGTATAAGCTGAAAGTAGTGTTTACATGGCATGAAATATGAAAACATTCTGCATATCTGTCTGTTAAACTATCATGCTTTTGTATAGCCATATCCAACTTTTCCTCAAAATTCTTTATGCAAATCTATATTTTTTTAATCCCCATCTTTCCTACTATCATATTTCCTCCCAGACCTGCTATAGTCTTCTGTCTTCCTTCATTTTCCCCCCTTCTTTTTTCCTAAACCATTGACTTGACTCTATTTAACTCTGTTTTAGTCTTCTCTATACTTACCTTCATTACTCAGGTCTACTCTGTTCCCACTCCTATGCCTATTTATTCTTTTTCATTTGGTGTGTAAATGATCCACAAAAAGAGAGATGGTACTAAGTAATTAAAAGGAAAGCACCTTTTAGCTGACCACTGAGATACAGTGAAACAAACTTCATTCAAGTCAAAAGTAAAAATCCTTTTATCCCCAATGGTAGAAGGTTTTTATTTTCACAAGATATAGAATCAAAATGCTGTTTTCAGATAGTCTATCTAAATATCTGTGAAACTGGTAGAAAGATCTCCTTTTAATAGTTGTAATTCCTTGGCTCTCCAGATGGACAGAAGTCAATTTTCCCCAGTAAAAGAACTGAAAAAGTAAAATTACACACGGACTTTCTGCAAGTCATTAAGTAGGAATTTAAGTTTCTGTTGCTTCCTTAGGTGAAATTTAACAAGAAATACTGTTCTGCTAATAATATCTAAGCTTCTGACAGAAGTAGAAAGATGAAAAGAGTGTTGCCATACAATAAAAACCCTAAAATATCTATTCTTCTGAATGTTTTTCAGTATTCATAAAAACAAATTGCTTACACATAGGATAACTATATCTTAATGGATTTTTGCACTCATGTAAATTTTATTCATAAATTCTGATGAACAACAATGAAAACCTGAACTTGCTTTTACCCAGGGCATTTCCGTTGTCGACTGCTGATTCCAGTGTTGCAAGTACGGCTGCAAGTGCTCCATGCGCTCCACTCCCCCTCCATACGCTCCGCAAAAGAGGTCCGATTGATACACTCTCCAGCCTTACACCACTAGGTGAAAATTCAGCTCTTAGGTAAATAAATCAAGGCACATGAAAAACAATTCGCTGGTCCACAAGCATATGGGAAGCAAAACAAACATTTTCTTCAATATATAGTTTTTCATATAAGTCAGATATGCTTTTGCCTAGTGTTCCCCACAACTTTTTTTTTCCATCCTAGTAAACACAACAGCCAGAGATCTTTCTCTGGTTCAGTGGCCAAGGAACAGGTGCAATCACTCAAACACAAGTTCATTCCCAATAAAAGATACCTCCTACAAATGGTTCCCAGACTATGCAGTCCTCTTAATTTGAGACTAGGCACTGCCTAGGAAAGCATTTTTGTGTCCAGCCCCAATCTATAGCAGGGATCATCCACCAGCTGAACCGTACAGATGATCACCGCACAGTGTCCAGGGCTGTTTTCAGGACTTATTTCTTTCAGCATTGTAGTTCTCTGATTATTCAGTGACAATTTCAATTGAAAGATATATTACAAGTAATAGAGAAAATGAGATTTTATTCACAACTTGTATTCAAAGAGAAACTGAAAGCCTCAAAAAGCTGGTGTTGAGAAAATCAAGAAAATTTCTGGCATTTATTCAAGTACTAATAATCAACTCAACAATCTTGCATGCATATATTTCCCAGGACAACTGGAACTTCTCACTCAAAAACTATCCAATTATACCCAATTATAACTACTGTTATACCCTGTAACCTATGTCTATATCTAGTATAAAGCATAATAAATTCTGTAGAATCTAATACTTTATCAGTTTGCACCAGTTGATATCTGTTCCATAGATTATGAAACAGAGGTATTGTCCAACCTTAACTATTCTATGATTCAGCAATTGAGAAGTAATAAGGCTACAAATAGACAATGAACACTTGATGTCATTAACATCAGTAATTTAACCCATTTCTCTTTGTATTTTGAACTATCGGTGAATTACTGTTACCAGTGGATAAAGTTCACAAAAAAGTCTTATATTTTTAGCAAAACAAAACATGCCACTAGAATACAGAATACACTTCTGTAACTTGTAGTCTCTGTGCTAAATCCTTTTCTGGTAATCTTAAACTCCATCTACAGTTTCAGATTGGTCTCCACTGATTCACTGATCTTAATTTTCTCTCTTAAATCATGGCACTGCAATAATGGTATAATTATACCACTTTTGAACAGTCTTCATGTAGGATGGCTCCATCATTATATTAGATTTACAACCATAAACTATAAACTTGGTAATGCTCTTGGATGTTTCAGGCTAAAAATGCTCATATTTATGTAAAGATATTCCTTAAGATAAAATATGAATTTTTCTCTAGAGATAGCATCTGCTGTATGCAGAGGGATGCTTATAAATCCTTGACTTAAAAACAACCAAGTTGGACAGGCTGTGACATTTCCATCACTTTCTAAGATCCTAAGAGGAGCATAAGAGAACAATACTTCATCTCCACAATATCACTAAAAAGACCAAAAGACCAGTGATTTGTGCATCTTGAAGCTCATCTTGGACAGATAATAAAGTAAACAAGAATAATAATTTCTTGTCATCCGCTGAGACATTTCAGTGATGTCTGCTTACCTTTTTACTGCTATACATAAATAAGGTACCTCTGTAACCTGGCACAAGGCTCAATGAGCTGTTCTAATTAGAATCAGTATTTTGTCTTAACCTTACTAATTATTTACTCCCTACTAGCTAAGCTCTCCAATAAAGAGAATGGTGTTACCTTTCTCACTGGACCCTCCCAGAACACCTTATCACAATGCTCTCACAAGTGTAATATTAGAATGAGTTCTATGCAGTAAGTTGCTACTATCACCTTTTCCAAGCTATTAATATGCAAAACACACAATAATTTTGGGTGCCCAGTTCATAGTTGTGATGGTTTCACTATGAAAAATTCTGGGAAGTCTCCATAAGAGGTGCTGCTTTCTTATTGCATACCATGGGCATGCCAGTCTCAATGTGAAAAATGTGACATCAAACAAAAGACTTGTCCCTTAATGTCCATGTATTAGTTTCAGACAGTTTCAACTACACACTTTATCTGAATTAACAGATCTAAGCAATTGTCATTATTTTAGAGATATGAACATAAATACAGCCTGGTTTTCCTTTAGCATGTAAAATATATTATCTGAACATTTTAACTTTGTTCATTGATTTGATTTTAGGAGAATGATAAAGTCCTGGCGAATGTAATATGATACAAAGGGCAAATCACTCCTGTGGGAGACTGCTGTCAGTACAGTATCATAAAAATCCCAAGATATATGCATGCTTCTGCTCTGTTACCTACTTGAGATTATTTGTATTTATTTGCAGATATATACAGAGATAACATAGATTATTCAACCTGGAAAGCTCTTGAAGGACATTTAATGTAACTGACTTTGGGTAACCATTTAATTTGTCTGTGATGGCATACTTTTAATTACATTTGTAACCCTTTTGCATGCATTATCATTATAAACATTTCTCTATAAAACTTATCCTGAAAGTTTTTAACACAAATCTGTATCAATTCCTTCAATGAAACTATTTCTAAATCTTAAATCATACCTGAGAACTCTGTATCTTTAAAAGATTATGTTGCTGTTTGCAGTCAGAAGTGCAACAATGGCATAAATGTCCTATTCATAAATAGGACACAAAATGAGAAAGAATTTGAAATAAGACAGTCTAAACTTTGAAATACCTGTGGTTTCAGCTAACTTTTTTTTTAATTTACTGGTTTTAGGAAATTTTTTTTTCTTATATCTATAATATATAACACGTAATACATTCAACTATACATAGCTTATTTTATGATAATTGAGGTAAGCAGGAACTTCAAGTAAGAGCAAAGATCTATTCAGCTTGTTTCCTTAACTATTAGATGTTCAGTATAATTGATATTGCTTTTCCACCATAAGCATACCTTTCCACTGTCACAGTCTGTTCCATCCATTGGTGGATCCAGTTTAGTTTTGCACTCCTTCTCACTTTCCACCTTACACCACAATCCAGCGCAAATGACATGCTGAAAAACAAACACAGAAGTAAGCACAAAATCTACTTTATGTAAAACTACTTTCTGCATGCAGTCCACTAATGTCACAAAGTTACCAGTTTGATGGTACTGAAGTATGTTTAAAGACAGGTTAAACATGCACAAAAATCAAAGTGGGCAGATTTTGCTCAGACTTTTACTAATCATGCTTCCCTAGGACTTCTAGATCCCTCTTGTTCATGCCATCCCTCTCATCTTCATGCCATGGCTCCCATCTTATGCTCTTCTAATGATTAATAATTCCTCTAGAATTCATTTATTCCTCTAGAAATACAAAATCCCAAAAGGCATCCAACCTGATATCCACAAAGCAGACACAAAGTAAAACGAGGATGAAATATTTCCGCTGGAAAGAAGAGAAAGGGAGATGACAGGGGTAGTAGTCTGTAGTGAATTTGAGAGAAAGAAAAGCTGCTTATTCTGTCTCTCTGAAGCATCATAACAAGACAGTTTTTACCCTATTTAAAAGAATCTACAGCCTTGTGGGATGCTGGCTCATATTTCCCCAAATTTCTCCAGCAGCTTTCCCTATTTTTCTCTAAAAAGTTCTCCTTCTTGCATCGTTTTCAGTCATGACTTCATTCTCCTCACTGTCTGTTCCCCCCTTAAGAATAAACCATGTGGACATGAACAGAGGACATGTAGGGCTCAGTTGTGCCCTCAATTATTACTGCACATGCACAGTGATGTATACAGATCCCCAGCATGTATATTGCTCAGAGAGGGGCAAGAGGATCAGGAGAGGGAGATGGGTTGCAGAGGGGATAAAAGATAAAGAACAGCTGGGTTTTTTTTTAAACAAGGTTGCCAAAATACATGGTTTTTCTGACAGAAATGATTTGTTATATTGGTACACACAGTAAGAGTCTGTGCCTTTTATACTGTGCATGAAAAATTTGTAATAAATCTTATGCTACCTTGGAAAAAAAAGACTTATGGCACAGGAAACATAATTCAACAAAAGACTTTGTCTGAACCAAGGAACAGAACAGTTCCAGTGGGAGTCTTGCATATAAAAATGTCTGCAACATCAGTGATCAAAAAAAGTAAAAGATTGTAGAGGTCTGAAGAATTGCACAAAAACAAGATACAGGATGGGAGCAGTCAGACTCACTCCTGATCCATCCTGTAACAGTTTTGTCCTGAAGCTGAAGTAACAAGACAACAGTTAGCTCACACATGTCCTAAAAAGCAGCTACAGGAATCCCATCCTGTCCCTGGATAACTTTAACAGGGATTTTTCAAATATGAAACTGTAATTTCTGTTCTTTTTCACTGTTCTTCAAACAATGCAAATGAACACAATAGTAGATGAAACAGACTATCAATGTTCATGACAGAGTGCTTCCATACAAACTATGAAATGAGAGACATAATGTCAGAACTACTCAACAAAAATATATGTTAATTTAATATTCCTAATTAATATTTTTTCATATTTTTAAATCCTTCTTTAGCAACAATTACCATGGAGTTAAAGCCATTCAGATTTATCCAAGTTTTCAAAAAACACAGTCAAATTCTCCTTCATCTCATCATGTTTTTAAGTATGTCATTTTTTTTTCCTAAATACTACAATCTTATGCTTAATTTCATTTGCATATGATTGCAGAATGTCTTACAACAAACCTACAGCTCTTTGAAAATCGAGAAACAATTCTTCTGAATATAGAGCGGCATTAAGTCAGATTTGGATATTGGACTATCCACAGTCTGTAAAATATTTCTCTGTGTAGACTGGAAAACAAAATATTTCCAAGCACACATGAAGCTTTTTTTCCTGAAAGAATGTGTTAATCATGAGTTTTTAACTGCAAAAGCTTGTAAAATTCAACATGAAAGTCACAATGTACTACAGAAATAGCAGAGGTCACTACAGCTTTTGGGTTTTGTTTGGTGGTTTTTTAATATGAAAATAGTAAAGCAGGTCCGTGAGCATCAACAGAGTGCATTTCCAATCATACAAGCATATGTAAAGAACACCCAGCTGAGGGGAACGACTGGACACAAAAAGGGCATTTTAGAACAGTATTTGTGCAAAGTCAATATTGTTTAAAATGTGATGGTAGAGATGAGGACAGATATTTCACTAGGGCTATAATATTTCCATGACTTTTGTTCTGTTCATTGTGATCTTTCCCTGAAATGCCTTAAAAATCACCATGAAATATAACCACTCTCTTACTTCTTTGCAAAGATCACAGCTGTGTTATGACAAGAATTACTTCAGTGGAACTGAATAGATAGCATTCACATCCTGGACTTTAATCTTAAAAGCCAATATTTAATAGTTCAACAATTATATTAAATTGTCAAGTTCTACAATCACATTTAAACATCAACAACTACTTCTGGGCCATGATCTCACTATCTGTTATGTGAAACAACGTTAGGATCTGATTCTTTTCTGAGACATGGGCATAAAAGCAAACTTGGCTCCCTTACAAGATAAGCATGAGACATGGTATAAATCTTGAACCTGGAGATCCACTCACACTTTTCTTAAGTTCTACAAATTTTGCTTGGGATATGAAAAAAAAAGTCTTTGAAATAAAGATGAAAAGATAAAAATAAAGTCATGAAACAGTGTGGGAGGAGCTCACTTAGGAAAACATGGGAGGAGAACCTCAATGGTTCCTTCAGTCCTTTGTTTGAGTCATTACATTATAAACAGGAATTCTTGACAGAAAGCAAAAATCATTAACATCTGCAGTAATGTAATGTGACTGCAAATTATCCTCAAGTGCTGCTCAGTTTTTACACCTGTAAAAATGTTACCTCAGCAGAAATTAATTATTGATTGTACCACTGATATCTGCAGAATTAAGAAAATTATTTTCCATCATTACTCAAATGATTTCTTAGTGGAGTAGATGTTATACATATATATTAAAAATAGTTGCTTAATGTAGAAGATGGTGTGGAATTTCGCTCATCAAATTATCTTCCAGTCACAAAAAATGTAAAACTGTGACGTATTTCATAATTTATCTTATACACAGCTATACTGAAGTGCATGAACTGTTCAGCAAGTAGAATGTGTCCAAGAAATCCTGGGCTATAAATTGTTGGATTTACTGATGTTTAAATGAACCTTCAAGGAGTATGTTTCTCTCATTTTCTGGCCTGTGGACAACATCTATAACCAGAATAAACTGCCAGTTACTGGCAGAGTAAAAGAGAGTGTACAGAGATTAAATGAAGTAGTCTGGATAACATGGAGTATTCAGTGATTGTCTATGTATAATTAAATAATTATTTTAGTAAATTAATACAGTAACTAATGAAATACTGTATGCAATTTAGAAGGTCTCCTAAATGCTGACTTCTCAAATGACAGCAACAATGATCTGCACAATCAACACAGAGAACTTTGAATCACCTTCATAATAAATAAAATGCAATTGTTTGGAAGGTTAAATTCAACCTATATTTTATGTGCATCTAACCTCTTCGCATTACTGAAGGAGATAATAAAATTAGCTACTGAGAAACAGCACTTCACAGTTAGTTAATTTGACTAGTATACAGTAAACTTTAAGACCAACAGCAGGGAAGACAAGAAGGAGAACTGAATATATTGTCTAAGCTCTTCAGGTTTACAAACCCAGGATCAAGATTCCTGGATTTTTTTGTTGAGAGGAAGGTGAGAGTGCAAATTTTGCTTCCAAAGAAAAGAATGCAGAAGAAAGCCAGTAAGGTGACTCTACAGAGGTTGGCAGGGGAGTTTTGAAAACTCTTCTACCTCAGTCCCCTCTCCATGTTTTCTCAATTCTGTCCTTAGTGTCATTTATTCACTTGTATGTCATTCCTAATAGATCCAAAGTTCTTAGAAATTCATTACTTGTTCAGTATTTGATTATATGACTTCCATTTCAGGCTTGCCAGAGGATTTTTGAGAAACTGCAGAAAGTTGTTCCCCTTGTTCTCTTCACAGAAACTGTTATCAGACTCTCTTTTTCTAACTATTAAGACTGTAAGGTTATCAAGCAACATACTTAGTTTTATGAAGACAACTAAAACTGCATTGCAGTTTGTCAAGGAAAAAGGAATATTGGAAGAGAGCTCTGGCCTTTTATATTGTCTTGCATCTTTACTACTTTCTTCACAGCAAACCCACTTTATCTTGGCATTTAAGTTAAAATGGTATGTTAATACTAACATTTAATAGAAATTTTCAAAAACTGACCATTTTAATACAAATATTTAGTATAATATAAAGTAATGATCCAGTTAGTGGGAAAAAGTAGAAGGATTTAACTAAAAATAAGCTGAAAGGTGTCCTCTTATATCTAAAATGCCAAAAGAGGGGAACATGATTGAGGATGACTAAAAAAGGATAACTAGCTACTAGCACTTAGCGCTTAACTTCTCTCTGCAAACAGTTAAACACCATCCAGTTAATATTCACTAAATTTAACTTCCTAACATTTCTAAAATAATAATATAAACCAAAGAAACCTTGGAGTCAGGATGTTGAAGGAAGAATAGTCACTGCATCTGTGAACATAACAAAGCCAGCTCAGGACCACTTGACTATCTGAATTTAAATATCTGAATTAGAACAAAACATAAGGGTATTAAAGTAGGGGAAGCCTTCAGAGAAAATGAAAAGCATATAAAGGTATTATGCAACAGCCAGTCTTGATGTGTGTCCATCTCTTCAATTACTTTTGAAAATCTTTACTTGGTAAAGCAGATATAGAAGTAATGAGCTAATACTCTTAACACTTTCTTTTTCAGAACAGGTTTCTAGAGAATGAAAAACAGAAATCACATCTTAAAAGATTGAAAACACTGAAAAGGAAGAAACATGTTGCAATTAATGAAAAAAGTACTTGGAAGTAATGAAGAATGTTTGTAGAATTGTGACACTGAGTTCTATTTCACATGTCTGGAGAGAATATGTTTCCACAAACAGTAATACAGCTAAAATAAAATCCAGTAACCTGTGACCCTTTTTTTCTTCTCAGATACACCACTCTTGCCATGCATTAGTCATACACATATTGCAATGTTTCCTACATAAACTTTTAGATAAAGATTAGACTCAGTCAAAGTCTCTAAAGAAACAATACTATGTCCAAGCTGAAAAAATTAAGACAACTAAAGATCTAAAGGAGAAAGGAATTATGCTTTCATACTAAGTATTCCTAACCTTTCCAGGCTATCTGCCCACTGATTCTGATGAAATTTTATTTCACAGTTCCTCCTTGTCCCTGCTCTATCAACCCATATTCCATGTTCTTTATACATTTCTAATACCATCTCTCCATCTTGTCTTTTTTATTGTCTCAAGGGCATCTGTCCTCTTGATTTAAAGAAGGTTGATTTTTCTCAAAACCATTCTTAAACTGCTTCTTCAATCAGATGTCTACTAATATTAGTTAAAATTATGAAGACCTCTTCAATTTTGCTAGTCAGTTCTCTTGAAGTTAATATATAGTGACACTGCTACACAATGGCATGAAGCAACGTCAGGAAACTCAAGTTTTCGGAACTCCTATTGTCATGGCACTGTACCACTCTGCCAGGGCTCACAGGTGAGTGCTGGGAGGCAGGATATATTCAGCAGTGCGGAGAACCTAGATAACACCACTGTTATCCCTTGGAGAGTGCACAGGCACAGCATACTCTTTTGGAGGTCAGATATGGAGGTTCAAGACCCCAAAACATAATGAAATGGAACCTACATACAAAATCTGGTCCCAGTGGAATAAATTGCAAATATTCCATTTGCTGCAAAAAGACATCTAAACACTCTGACATCTTCTGTTTCTAAAGTACGAAGAAGGTATCAATGGTATGATATGATAAAGTAAGTTTCAGGATATTTGGAGACCCAAAGCAAACCTTACAAGATAAGCCAATTAAAATGTGCATATTAACTTTGGAAAGCGAGTGGAAACATCCTTCTTCAAAGGTGCTACATTCTCTTCCTATCAAACACATGTACAAAAGTATCTCTCACATAAAAATTAGCTTTCTGAAGTACATACACAGCCTTACCTGCATTTCTTGGCAAAACGAAGCAGTTGGTCCAAAAAGAATTTGACACTGTTCATCTGCAGTGTACGTCATTCCTGGGAGCTTGGAGGGAATAATCACAGAATTGAGGCTCTGAGGACTCGTCTGTACCAGACAGTTACTGGCCTTTGACCTGGTAATATGTAGAGATTCATACACTGAGCAATGCTAAAGAATCTGACAGTCACACCAACTTAAACTTGCATACAACATTTGAAATATATGGACTCTTAAGATTTCCTTATTCATCAACATTGGGCTGTCATTCACATATACATTAACATGGCTTACTTGTTCTAAGTTAATGGTATGTTCTGTTGTTGCACATTTGCAGACAGACAATATCATTTATCAGCTCTAGTAGGTATTTCAGGAAAGTACTGGTGTAAAATTTACTTAATGAATTAAGGTTTCAATAGTAATTTAAACAATTAGGAAAAAGTAAAAAATTTGTAATTCATAGAAGCAGTCACATAGCTTAGTTTTCACATATAAATTAATCACTTCAGATTATATATATATATATATACACACATTTAAAAAAACATATGCATTTAAAAATACATATGTTTCTGAGCTGGTAGTCAGAAATTTAACTTTTCTCAAAAACTGAATAAAAAAATATTTGAAAATTATACCAGTTAAAGCACCAAGTCATGGGTTTTATTTCTGTCTAGATTCAGTACAAATGTATCAGACTGATATATTTATGTTCCACTAAATATTCTAGTCATAAAGCAGAACTTTTTACCTTCTGCAAGTAAATTCTCACCAGATATATCTAAAAATAATAAAGGAACAGAACTCTAGGGAACAGATGCTATTTCAGAAACTCAGAGTGAAACTAAATGTTTTAATTTGTTTTCTAGGTATACTATTCTCTATTAAATATCTTGTAGAAAAATTTCTATTTAAAAATTAAGAAAATCAATTACACTGCAAGGTTTTATGCTGAATGGCACAACATAATTAGAAATCGTATATAATGTTTGTCATTCACTGTGCAACATTTCAACACACAAGATGGTAATATAGTGTAAATATATTTACATATATAAAATGTGTATATAAATATATACAAGTATAATCACATGCATTAAAACAAAAACCATAAAAACACATACAATTGCTGAAAATTGATTTTAATAAATCTGTTGAATATTAGATAAAAATTATTTTAAATATTTCGATGGATTATGCAATGACAAATCTCCCAGAGAAATCAAAAACATTGAGAACTTATTATTTCAGGGTATTTATTACAACTATTTGTAAATTACATAAAGAATTCCTTTTTTTTAATTAAATACCTGAGAAATCTTTCCAGATCTTCCCTGCTGCACTGAGACCATGAAACATCCCCAAGATTCTGTCCTTTAATCCACTCCCCAGACATGATATGGACACCGTCTGCACAGGACGGGTGGTCATTGTCGTGGTTTATCCCCATGCTGAATTTTGAAGTTATTAAAATTAAAACAGAGCACAACAAAACAACAAGTTGTTTTCAGAATATTTTTAAGTTAAAACTCTTGCAAGAGGCTACAAAAGACTCATATATATTATATGTAAAAAATATTTTTTGATTTTTATCCGTGACATCTTTCATAGAAGTACATGGTACCATACATAGAGGACAATTCTCCAATGAAAGGTGCAAGTGAAGCTGCATTTATTTGATGGGAAATATTGCATTCTAATCAGTTCAATAAATACTTTGGACAGCTTTTTGAATGTTCAGAACTGCACTACTACTGGAAGTTTAATTAATACTATTTCTCTTGCTAATGAGCAACCAAATTATTGGAAATTTACTTTTTGAGATTAGTGAATATTTTGATAGCGATTCTATCTTATTCTCTATGGAACTGATTGGTTGAAATTTTACAGAATAATAAAATGATTACTAGCTTAATGTGCAATTATTGTCTCTAAAGAAAAATCACCTACATACGTGTTTAATGTCTACTATTAGAAATAACACTGATGAGGAAATTAAATGGATTTTGATTTTAAAGACTTGGCATCTATATGCATCTCAGTGAATTCTCACACACAATGGACTGCAATGGAAAACTCTACTAAATGTCTGCTTGAAGCTACTATTTTAACTGAAAACTCACTGTCACTCTCATTCACAATTAGGAAATAGAGAAGAAGAGACTGAAATAAAGATTTTCAAAATTTGCTAAGTGGGTACACATTTGACTGGCATTACAAGAAAGAAATTAAATACTCTCAGATTTTTTGAAGATTTGCAAATGCGTATGAGACTATTCTCCAGAGCACTGGATTTAAATTAGTACTAGAACTTTGCAGCATAGTCTGCCCTCCAGAAAAGCAAAACTTCAGGATTAATAAAACTCTATACCTTGTATTGATTCTTTCAGCCAAAAAGTAGCCAAATCACTTACAGATTGCAAAGAGAGTAAGTTTGCTGTGTCTGTAGAAAAACTAGAGTACATCCTTTTTCTCCATATTTCAACACACCACAGCGCCCAATGGCAAAAAATGCCTGCCTCCCATCATTTGAAAACATCAGGTCACTTTTCTTCTTTACTGAATTTTCAAGCTGCTTTACCTTGTGTTTACTCATGAAAATAATTGAAATACTGTGTAGGGCTTTATCTGGCTTATAGGAGCACGCAGTCTCTTATACAGATGTGTACACCCCACAATCTGGAGAACTAGAACAGTTGTTTCTGCATAGATTGGATAATATTGCTATCTGTAAACAGTATAACTGAGGTAAACAAATCCGTCTGACTCTCATCCTAGCCTCTGTCTTTTCCTGAACTGTCTGAATGGGAAAACTGCTTCTGCACTTGCCTTACATTCTTCTTGCATGCCTCACATACAGAATTCGAGATGTCTCTATGTCCATAGTTATTTACATCTATAGGAACTATGGATGAAGACACACAAAATCTAACAATGCTTCACTTTGCTGATTGTATAAGAAAATAAATTTTGCTTACAGCTTTAGGAGTTACATACTTCCTTAGTGCAGAAGTATTCATCAGTATCATATACATATTATGATTTGAAATAAAAAATTTACCACATGAAGGTACACAAAATATTAATAAAATTTATTATATACTGATGGCTTCCCATCATTACAGAGTGGAATTAACACATTTATGTGTAATTTGAAACATTTTTTTAAATGAAAAATTAAAAAAAAACACATGATTTCTGATCATATTATTTCCCATTCACTCTGAAGAGCAATTCTTGAAGCCAGACTTTGTCACAAAATACTCTGTAATATCCCTCAGAAAAATGTGTGCTGAGCTGAACCATGATCTTCCTTATTTCAAAAAACAATTACACTAGCCACCACTACATATGTATATCAGTATATAACTTCTTTCCAATCTACTACCACAGAAGTGTTTTTTATAGTCTATCAGGACATGAATTCTGAGGAAAACATTATTTTCAAAGTAAGAAGTGGCAAAGATTGTTGTACTTACTTCTGTGTATATCAGCAACATTAAGCACTAATAAAAAATCTAATTTCAATTATACTTCAATATTTTAGCTGCCATCGCTTTGTAACACTTCTATCTTGGTTTGCCATTCAAATGTAGTTCAAAGTATCTGTTCTAATCCAATGGAATTCACTTCTCAATTCTCTTCCTCCGAATGAGGTACACATAAAAAATATCCAAAAAATAGTAAAGACCAGTATTGAAGCCTTTGACTATCCAAATGAATAGCTACTTCAAAATTCAAATACAGGTCATATGTTGAGCCAACTAAATCACAAGACACAATCTGTGGAGTGTCCTAAAGTAGCAACAGAACCTGCTCTTAAACATTCTCAGAAACATTTTCTCAATAAGTACTGTTGATCTCTTCTATAGCACTGTAATGACTGCATATTTTATATGACCTAGTAACAACTACAAGACCACATAACAGTCAATTGCAGTAGAACTGATTGCTGATTTCTTTTCTCATCACATTCTGTATGTGGTGAAAAAAAGAAGCTGCACAGTCATTGCTACCTTCCTGTTCAACAAGAGAGTAAGTAATACAAGCATGTATACCTACTTCTTTATAACTATCAAGGATATAACAATATTTAATGCTTGCAGTGGTGGTCATGATATTTTCTAGACTTCCTTGCTGCACTGTCTACATGAAAAAAATAACTGCATCCTTTCACTAATACAAAGGTACTACAGAAACTGTGTCTGTGTCAGGTGCTGTTCTGTGCTCTTCCTATAGAATTTATTATGCTAGCACTCGGCACATTGCTCTCTCTCTCCCTGTAAACTCCTCTCCCCCACAGCTGTGATCATTCAACCTCATACATGAGTAAAGTAACACCACGTGCATGGCAGAGGAAGACAAGGGAGTTTGGGATTATAGGATAACTTTGTAACAGCCTGAAAAAACACAATTAACAAAGAAGACTACTTTAACAAGTAGTACATTGCACTATATATAGAAATAAATTCTGTTTTTAAGAAGAGATGTGTTATTTTTTCACTCTTACGTAAAAACGCTTCACCCATTCCAGTTAAAGCAGATATATATAGCAGACAAAACATGAAAGTAGGAAGCATTCTATGGAATGTATTACCTAACTAAAATATTAGCAATATTTAAACTCACACTATGCAATTAAAACTCTATTTTAATAATCTCAGTTTAGAAGTATTTTGACAAAGAGCCTTGGTCAAATAAACTACACTAACATAAGTGGCTGTCAAGTGAACTGAAAAAAAAATTTATCTAACAAACCCTTTAAAACTTGTTTAAAAAATAGTGCCAGATTTTTTATGTTTTTAGTGGTATCTTGTATAAAGTTGGAATCATCTCTGCTAAATTTTGAATGTGAACCCTGTTGACCTTAAATGTGCAGTAGGAATAGTACAAAGGAAGTTGTTCAATTCTCCATGTTTGGAAACCAGAATTAATAATTCAGGCCACTGAAAGCAGAAGAAAAATATTAGTTCAGTTTTTCAGTTAAAAAGTAATTCTTTTACAATTAACTACTTACTACTGCAATTATATGTATACCACTGGATCTGGATTCAAGACAGAAAATAACACTGCTCTTGTCATCTAAGGAAATAGGTTGTATTTTTGACTTAAAAATGGATTCTAGTGTCAATCCACATACCAAAAAGGTACAAAAAGTACCACACTTTAATTTGCTTTTATTACAGCAGAGTACTAAGAAACAAAAACTCAATTAAGTCACAACAAAGGGTCATCAGACATTATGCTATATTTAAATAAGTTAAATAAGGCTATGCACACATCTTCTGGAAAGAATTAGGTCTGCACTGCTTCTTCTCACTGTAGGACATCAAAATTTTTCTACATGTGATACTTTCATGACAACATGAATTTGCTCAGTGACCCCATATGCTTCCAGGTGGAAAGCTTCCTATTATTTATTCATTAGTTTAATTATTCTTTGCAAATGGTACATGATGACTTGGTTATCACCATCATATTACACTTAAAATGTGTTGTGCATCAGTGCAGCTAAACAAGAATGATGCTATCAAACTAGAAACAGGCAATGCAGGGACAAACACTCAATAGTATTAAAAACTTAATATAAGAGCAATTAATTAGATAAGTTCAGAAAGGTGTAGAGAATTACTTTAGGTTTATCTGTAAACAAACAAAAAAGGAAAAAATTAAAAAATATTAAACTACTACTATTCCGAATGTTACCGTCGCTAACAGCGAGATAGGTTAGGCAATGAGAAATGGATTAAGAAAAGCACAAGAGCAATAGAAAAATCAGTATAATAAATAGATTCCCAAATCCTAAAAGGTAACAGTTCAGCCCTAGACATACAAGCAACAGAGGAATGATGAGTGTGAACTTCAGATTCAGGATAATACTACTAGTTTAAGCTCAAGACATTGAAAAACTATCCTTTGTGAAGGAGAAAGTGAACCTCTGAATGCTGCTGCCAGTTTATACCTGTGATGGGATCATGTTGCCACCTGATTTATTTCAAAATTCGTATTATTATACATAATGCTACACAGCATTTGTAAATTCACTGCAATTACTATCCTACATATTTTTCCATTCAGGAAAATAAACCACAAACATAATGAATTCTATTACCTTAAAAAATAAAAGTAAGTTTAAAAAATATTACTGATTATAAAGTGTAATCTTCTCTATTATTTTCACTGTTTTCTTTTTTGTCATTGTGTATACTACTATGCTAAAATTATCAAAACTTCTTAAACCATGGACTCAGAAACTATGAGATTATATTGCATTAAATAGGTCTATGATTTTCTCAACAATTTATCTAATCTGAAATTTGAATATCACAGTATCACAATACATTTGATAAGTGAAAACCACACCACTTCTTTGACTATCACAGGGAGAAGCTGCACTACCTTCTTAGTACTTGTGTTGCACTTTTTCAACAAAACGTTTTATCACACTGCTATCTTTATAGAGAAAAATATATAAATCCCCCCCAAATTAGTAGGTTTCTATATCTGATTTTAAAGAATTGATGCAAAAATACAAGTTCTGTATGTTAGTTTGTTGCATTTTTTTAAAATACCAGTTTTTGAAACAGTAAGTGTTGTACGATTTTTTATATGTGTTTAAAACATATGAGGGCTTCACAACTCATCACATAAATGGGATAAGACACATCTACTGGTAAATAAATTATTTAGCCTAAAGTGAATGGGAAAGCAATTAACCCAGCTACAGAAAAACTGTGATGGTAGAAGGGAAAAGATGAATTCTTTTGAAAAGAATTTATCTTCAAAGGAAAATCTGTTGAACAAGGAAATCTCAATCTTCTTGTTAATTATTAGATGATCAGAAAAAGTGAAATATCTTTACACAATTACTATTTCTCTTTTGTTAACTATTAGTTGTTCTGCAGAATGCTGGCAATTCAGATTACTCTTTCAGTCTGAAAACAGTTGTGTAAAAAGTACAACATGCATATTAAGGTAGGGACACTAGCATACACTGCATGCTGCTGTCCAGATGACTTTGTACCTTTTGCTAAACATCCACTTTCTTCTCTGTCACTCCAATACTTCCACCACTATGCTTCAAGATGTTGGACCTAGACAAAGCACTCTGTCATAACCCTTTGAGTTAAGTTTATAAATAATTTAAAGCTTTACTGTGACACTTGTATTTAGCATCACAACATAAAGATATATATTGTCCCTTGCTGAAGGCTTTTTACAGATATTATATAACACAGCAAAAATATTTGCTTCTGGCAAATACAACATTCATGCGGCATCCTGCAAATCTCAGTAAAAAACATAAAAATCTTATACCAAGGTAATACATCAATAAATAAGATTTCTTCAAATTGAAGAAAATATGTAATCAGGAAAATGATTTTTAGCTGTCATGTACTCCATGAAGAGACAGAAAAAAAATTAGTTTCCTTCTTAACAAAACCCATTCACACTGTTATGACCTTCACCCAACTTTTTCACAGCTATTTTTAGTATATCAAAATATCAGTTAAGTCTTTGCATCCTGTGGGATGTTGATCAGTTACTAACTGTTCAGTTTACAAATGTTATCCTAAGGAAAATTATATACATCCATTCTGAAATAGTATAGTCTAGCAGAAATGGAAGCCTTGATACTGTGCTAGAGTTGACTAATTCAAATTTCAAGTACAAAACTACTGTATCTTTTCAAGTTACTAAAAATACTGATGTAGTTCTGCTTCACCATCTCAGTGCTTTATTTCTTCCTTAGCTGTTTCTTTCTTCAGCTGTCTAGCTACCAGCAAAAGGCCAGTGACACTTGATTGCTGCTACACTAGATTGTTGTGATGTGTTATGATACACATAATAAGATCGCTCTGTGATTAGAACTGGACTAAGCAAAATTTTTTTTTAATTGTTTTGAACCACCATATAATTTTTAAGTAAGAGTAAACAGAAAGGCAAAGTATGTAACAAACTTCATTTTTTTCTGTCATCTGTAATCACCAGGGTATTTTTTGGACCATTTCCAAGCCATTAGGAAGTTAAGTATGATACATTCCTCTGCTCAGGAAGATCTTAGGCTCACTAAAACTTAAGTATATGACTGTGGAACACAAATGTCCACTTTGATACTGATGCAGGAGAAAAAGAGACTCGATTTTTAAAGACATTATCCCCTAAACCATGAAAACTGAATGAGTTGAAGGTGATCTCAAGGATTTTATTACTGCTTTTTTGGAAAATTTTCTATTTACTATCATTGAAGACCCCTACATGCCCTGCTTTCATGGCTGAACATCTAATACATACTTTGAACTTCATTAAAGTAGTTAAAATATTTAAAAAGTATCTTAAAAAAAAAAGAGAGCGCAAATAAATTAAAAAAAGAAAATTCTTTAAAGACCGATCACTGCACTGTGGGTTTCTACAATACTTTAGAACAGTTACCTTATAGACTCTCTTTCTTGTCTATCAGAAAAAAAAAAGCAGTAATGAAACTACTGGGATGATTGTTATACAAGTCTTGTTTGAAGCAATATAAAGTGAAAACCTATTGCTTTTTATTGAATCAATAGACAAGGAAAAAGGAAAACGTACCTTTCTCATTAAGAGTAAATTTAATAAAAGCACTTTTCTATTAAGCTAGTATTATGCTTTATAGATAAATTTCCGTAAAATTTTCATTTTTTTAACAAACAAGATAGAAAATATCACAGCTAGTAAAACAATACAAAAATAATATAAAAATCATACAATCATACAATGCTTTGGGTTAGAAGGGACATTAAAGATCATGAGTTCGAACACCCCTGCCATGGGCAGGACACCTTCCACTAGACTTGACTGCTCAGAGCCCTGTCTAGCCTGGTCTTGAACAACTCCAGAAACAGGAAGTCCACAACCTCTCTAGGCAATTTGTTCTGGTACCTCACCACCCTCACAGTAAAGAACTTCTTCCTTCTAATCTAAACCTACTCACTTTCAGTTTAAAGCCGTTCCCCCTTGTCCTATAAATATACACCCTTGTAAAAGGTCCCTGTTCAGCTCTCTTGCACTCTTTAGGTACTGGAAGGTGTTATAAGATCCCGTAAGAGCTTTCTCTTCTCCAGGCATATCTTATGTGCCTATCCAGAAAATGTAGAGAACTACAGTCATTTCTGTGTAAAATTGTCAACAGCAAAAATATATGTTTGGGAAAGATGATTGCTCATAGTTTGTTGCATTTTTAAAATCACTACAAAGCTCAGTTTTTCAAAGTTGTTCAAAGACTCTCACGTCTATAACATCTAAAGTCAACACTTCAGTTGACTTCATTTATTACTTGGATACAGGACTGGAAGGGATGCTAAGCAAGTTTGCAGACAACACAAACTGGGAAGAGCTGTTGACTCCTTCAAGGGCAGAGAGGCCTCAACAAATCAGAGGGCTGGGCAATCACCAACCATAGCAAGTTCAACAGGGGAAAGTGATGGATTCTGCACTTGGGACAGGGGCAACCCTGGATGTTCGTACAAACTGGGGAATGAGATGCTGGAAAGCAGTGCCACAGAAAGGGACCTGGGGGGCCCCAGCTGATACCAAGTTGAGNGTATATTCTGTGATTCTGTGTGTAAAATAAAGTCTAGTCACATTGAACCTAATAGTTCTATACTTCCACTGTTTCACTCAAATCAAAATTCTGAGTAAAGGGGGGCAGGATTAACTTGGAAAAAGTACCATTAAATGAAGTTGCAAGGAAACTGTACTTGTACCAAAACATTTCTGAAATCGAAGAACCTCAGAAGACCACCTCCAGGTTTCTTCTTTAAACCTAGCCTTGACTTTACTACATCTGTATTTATTCCTGTAGGA
Organism: Sclerurus mexicanus; assembly: GCA_013396755.1. Classification (NCBI taxonomy): domain Eukaryota; kingdom Metazoa; phylum Chordata; class Aves; order Passeriformes; family Furnariidae; genus Sclerurus; species Sclerurus mexicanus. Next base: position 14,027 of record VWZF01000502.1, on the reverse strand, counting down.
AACAGATTTTACATTCTATTGTCCTGAGATCATATATATATATATGTCATTTATGGCTCAATTCTAAATCAACTAAAAAGTTCTCATCGTTCATAAAAATTGATCTGGTTGCCTTCTCAGAGCAGAAAATTGCACTCTTACAGAGCATTTTTCTTCCTTTGTGGTAAACCAGCATTGAAGTGTTACTTTTTTGCTTTCTGGTTTATTCTAAAAAAACCCCTCAAACAAAACAACAACAACAACCCCTCATCCTTCATTCTGGAATGTAAAATAAATGCCATTAAATAATTATTCAAATAAGAACAGTACAGTATGTTGCATGACTAGAAGTTAAATAACTCATGTAAGAAGAGAAAGGCCCTATGGAAACAGGTAATTTTAGCAGTATGATTCAAATCATGGCTTGTTCATCTAAATTCTGTTTTGAAGAAAGAAAAGTATATTCAGTTCATACAGATACCAACAATTATATCATTCATAAGAAAGGCCACTGTCACTGATCAAGTTAACAAAGCGTTTTCTTTTTCTATTTTTTTTCCAAGTGAGTCCCATATCCCTCTTGTGGTGAAGCTAACCTCTGAGGAGTTCCTGGACTAACAGGTAGGAGACTCAAAATTCTTCGTTTACCCCATAGTTAGATATTTATGAAACAGAAAAACAGTGTGCTAACCTGGAAAACCTCTCTACACTTCCTTCTCAAGATAGAAAAGTCATTAAAATGTAAACAGCGGGTGGTCTGTCTGCACATCCACCCACTTACAAAGTAAAGTTTAATTCTTTGGCAGCCAAACAATAAGCAATTAAAATAAATGTCAACAAATACTTTAACATCTGAGACAAAACGTCACATGTCAAATGCTCTAATTTAATGTTCTTTACTAAAATTAACCTTACTGTCCACAGTTTTATCAGCAGAAGTGACCACTACAACTCCTGAAATTTCTCATTCTCTTAGATGATTATCAAGATGTAAGGTCTTCTACCAAATCTAATTAATATCTTAGCTTCCAATGTACTAATCTTGTTGCTTGTTAAACACAGGTTCAACTGTATAATTCTAGTTTAGCCTTATAAATACCCAGACAGCTCTTTTTTTTCAGTTACTTTAATAATATTCCTTACTCCACATTAGTAACCCATTCACAAAGATTGGTAGACCCTTGCTTTTAATACTCTTGATGATTTTATTGTATTTATGCAATCATATTTTGGTCTCTGGTAAGAAAAATACATAGAGCAACTGACTGTTCATTAGCATTTCCTTATCTCCCATTTAAAACTCTTTTCAAGCTCAACTGAATTTCATACAACTCCTTCATACTGTCACAAAGAATATATGCTGTTTGTTTATAAACTACTAAGTAGATGATTCAGAAATTCCAGACTCCCTATTTGGAACTACAAAATAGCTGGTAGAATATCCCGAATTTTAATAATAGGTACATTTCATATTTCATACAACTCTTACCAGAAAAAGAATGAGGATGTGTGTAAAACTGATTATGAGAAATTTCACCAGTCTCTCTCTCCACTAGCTGAAACAACTTTGAAAGTACATTTAGCACTTAAAAATTGTTGATGTACAACGTTAATTCTCAATGTCATTAAAATATCATCTGCTTTCAGATACACATGGCTAGAACAAAGACTTTTCATATTTCAAAGTAAGGTTTAGTTTGCTATTGTATTTCATCTGGAAAACTAAAAATTCTGTTTCAACTGGAAAAGCTAAAAATCCAACAACACAACACTTAATAAACATAAATATCAGAGGTATTCAATATAATGATGTCTTCTACCAGGCAATTAGTGACAGGGCAAGAAGACATAACCTCAAGCTGTGCCAAGGGAGGTTCAGGTTGAACACCAGGAACAATTTTTTCACTGAGAGGGTGGTAAAGCATTGGAATTTTATATTAATCAATACAAGGGTAAGTGGGAACATATTTGGTTTTGCTCCCAGGTTGATCAATGAAAACCTACACTGCATGTGTTTTGAGTCTATTTGAATGATAATTTATGAGTAAAAATAGTATTTATTTTATAGAAGGGGGGGAAAAGGTTTTCTTTCTTTCCACTTTGACAAACAAAGTTTTTGCTTTCTCTGTGTTGCTGAACTTGACTCTTTCCATACGAGCTACTAGAATGATTAAAGATATTATACACAAAAAAAAGAAGGTAATAGCTAAACGACTTCAGGATTCAAAAAGAATTTGTGGAAATTTTCTAGAAAAGATGTGTTGAAAGAAGAAAAGATATATGACTGATCTATATCATGATCATTTAATCTGCATTTCTGAGACAGTTAAGAATAAGCAAGACAAATCTCTGTGAGAAATACTGCAGATACATTTGAATCTGTTAAGGTCCTTTTCAACAGTATCTCCATTCAAATGTTTGTCTTCAAATATTTTTATACTGTCACTCTACAAAAGGTCAACTACTTCTAGTGCCTTCTTTGCAATTGCCAGGGCTCAGTTGTCATGCAGATAGTCATGCCGAAAAAACAGATGTCTCTAAAATACCACTTCACATTCTTTGTTGCAAGACCACACTACTTCAGATTGAAACAGATTGCAACAGCTAAAGACTGACTCCATAAAGAAGCAAGGATCAAGCTGAATGCTTCTGCATCTTTTGCAGTGCAGGCTGCTTTTGTTTTTTGTTTGGTTTTGTTTGGGGTTATTTTGGTTGTTTGTTCTTTGGGTTTTTTTGTGGCAGCTGCTCATATATTTCAGGCTACCTATTCTTTCACTTTTGTGGTAGTCGTACTATTTTCTATGTAGGTTGTTACTAAGCTTCATGAGGCTGAATTTCTTCAGGAGATGTGTCATTCAAACAACACTGTCTTTTATTATGACACAAGGTTTGGTTTATTTTTATTTCCACTGTTTTAAAATGTCTATTACAGTACCTGTAGAGAACTGTGAGAATGTCTCTAAGGACATAGAAATGCCATTACTACTGTAAGAATATGATGTTTGGGATACCATTATGATTTATTTTTCCAAATTTATTTTAATTAATATGAAGCAATTTGAAAGTTCTGAAATTTCATGGTGTAGCCTTTTAACATTTTTTTTCCCCAGGATTCATGTATCAGCAACTTAGATTTTATGACCCTGTAGGAAGATCATGCAAAATCCTTTCTCTTTTGCAATCATGCAAAAGTCAGTGCAAATGAAGATATTTTGAGTTCACAAACAAATGCAACAAGTGCTATAGAGCCTGGCCAGTGCAGCAGCCTTGGAAGAACTACTGGCATCAACAGTGAGCTTCTCTGTCTATCTTGTTTTATATACTGTTTGGGATCTAGCAGACCTTAGGATGTCAAATATAGGTTTGACTTTTCTGCTAAAAGATGAAAACTTTATATAACTATATAAACATTATAAGATCAGTATCCTGAATTCTCAAATTTGCTATTCCACAACAAACACCCCACCTGTAACTTTCCAAAAATTTTATATATCACCATTTCTCAGGAAGCATAAGGTCTTACATTTCGTGTTGATCAAGATGTCTCTTTTTTCAAATCCAGTAATTGTACTATCAAGGTTTTTATTCTCTAAACATATTTTTATTGTGCTGGGCAGTACTTATATCTGTTATTATCACACCTGTCTTGATAAATTTTCTAATTTACTCCATCAGTGAACTTTCCTGCAGATCATATTCAGTGTCAGCTTCTTTCCCCTTATTTTTGGTCCTAAGAACAAGCGTACAGAAAATAAGTTTTCCTCTATCCATTCCCTCTTCCAATACCAGCAAATACTACTGTGAAAAATAGAAATAGAACAGCATGGGCCTACAAAATACAAATAAATTTTCCTTTTAAAGTATTTCCTTTACCACAACCATCACTCAAAACAGGCTGGCTTATATTAACCTGATTTCTGCAGTTATGAAAATGCAAAAAAAAATAAACACCAATCAGAAAATACCAATTTCATGAAGCCACTTATACTTGTATCAAGCTTTATATAATTGCTCTGTATTTGTTTAAATTGCATCCAGAAAAAAATTTCAATAGGAATATTTTAAGTTTCAGTTACTTCTTGCAATCAACATGTTTCAACATTAGATACTATGATATCCATTTTTAGACAGTTCTGACCCAATTTAAACCAAATCACTTTTAAAGTATTTGTCCTAAGATACCTAACCACAACTTTCAGAGGTTCAGAGTATTTAGCAAATCATGTCTCTCTCTGTTGTCACTCTGAAGCTGGTATTCTAATATGAATACACAGATACCTGGAGCAGACACTGCAGGCAAAAATGTCAGATTAATACACATCTCCCTTTTATTTTATTTCATTTAAAAATAAGACCTTTCATATTTCATTTTCTTTAAAAGTACTGAAGTCAAGAATCAAATTCAACATTTATTAACAAATTTTACTGTTGCAAAATGAGAATTTTTCACTTCTGGTTCAAAATATTTGCCATTGAATGAGTAAAAAAATTCAGTCCAATTGTGAAGGATGGTTACTTTCACCTTCATTTTGCCATCTTTTTCTACTACAAGGAAGAAAACCAATATTAATGTTGTAATGACCAATGACTACTATACAATTTAATGGGATACATCCTGAGAAAGCCAAATTAAATAAAGGCTCTTCCAACTCATGATCTCATTAAAATGTTTGTTGGCAACAACAGTTAGAGCTGGATCTGATACACAATACCACAGTCTGAAAAGAAAGAACATCTTGGGACACATGTTTTTCCTCTAGACAATGGCAGTCTTTCCAGTTAATCTATTTATTTTGTAGCTGTAAAGATTTCTGGTTTGTTTAAATTGTAAACATTTTTCTTAACTTACATGTTGTTATTAACAGAAACACTGTTTTCCAAATTATTCATCAAATTTAAATACTTCCCTACTAGGAAAAAAAGGAAAAACTGAAGCACACAAACAAGTTTGTCAAATCACAGCAGTACTACATGAGAATGGATAGTAGGCTTTGTTACGCACATACTTACTTATGACCCATTTCATGGGCAATTGTAAAGGCGAGATTCAGACCATTGTCCTCTGCAATTATACATTTTCGTTTCTCACTGCACATTCCACTCAGATATGCTATACCTAGGAAACACAATCACCACATTTAATTATTTTTTGTCATTAATACCTTCACGTATTACAGCATAATTGACCTCAAACAGGACTGAAACCTTATTGTGGTCAGAGTTGTCCAAATATATATAAACAGGCATCTGGCAAAGGTTTACTTACTTGAACAATTGATTTTACCACAAAATTGGATAAAATACAGCAAATAAATTGCATCCAGGGGTAATATTACCTCCAGTAATGATTACACAGACTTCAATGTAGGGAAATGCATTATTTAAAAGTATTGCTAGGTACCTTAGTGAGCTGTGATAGAACACATGTAAAATTATCAATACTGTTGTAAATGAAAATACATGTCTATAATAGGGTACAAGTCTGAACTAGTATTTTCTCTGACATACTCAGAAAAATAGACTGCAAAGCACAGGGCTGTGTCCCATTTATCACTGCTAATTACTGATAAAGAGTTCAGCATGCTAATGATTTTTAAAAGTGTTTAAAAGAGTCAGATTTCACAAAAGAGTTCATAGGAGACTGAAGCCTGAGAAACATGCTCATTTTAGAGGCTACGTTGCCTGTATTATCTAATACCTTCATTTTATAAAAATTAGAAAAAAAAAAAGCCCTTATGGTGAGGTTTTGAGTCCAAGTTCAGCTTCTAAAAAGGAGATTATTTATAACTGTAAAAGCTTGAGGAACATGCAGCTTAACTAGGGTAATGGCAAATTTTTTCAGACCACAAATACATTTTCTGGGGACCTATTGTCATCACTCTTTGTCTGAAAATTTTAAGTAAGCAATCAAAACACAGTTTCAAGTGCTAGGCCTTCTTCCTTTCAATGGAATTGTGCCTCCTGTTTCAACATGTTTCCTGGATGCTTGTATGTAAAGGTCAAGATTGAAATGTTGACAGTATTTGGAATTTAGTCATAATTATCATTCTAAGTTAACATGATAAAAGTCATTCTTCTTACAGTCCAAGTATTTGTCAGTCTGTGAGCACAGTGTCTCATCCACAACATAAAATTTAAATAGTAACCCCATCACTATTCTGGCAGTGTTGCTCGCAAGAGAACTGCCTGAAAGCTTTTGGACACAGAACTTAAGACAAAAAGTGTTGGTCAGGATGAACAAAACATCCACAAACCAGATTTAAATAAGGCAGAATATTTAAACTTTTACTATTTGTTTCCAAAAAAGGGAGAAAAAATGGAGTGGGGGTAATAGTCACCTGAAACACACAAAAAAAGAGGCTGTTGGTTGGTGGCCAGCAATTGTTTTCAGTTGCATCACTTGTCTTTTTTGGCTTTTATTTATCTCTGTGTTATTTTCCTTTTCATTATTATTATTATTACTATTGCTATTATTACTACTTCTTTTTTTTCAATTAGGAGACTGTTTTTATCAGAACCCATGACTTTCCTCACTTTTACCCTTGCAATTCCTTCCTCCCATTCCACTGTGCAAGGAGAGAGCAAGCAGCTGTGTGGTGTTGAGTTGCCAGGTGAGATTCAATCATCAGGCTTACTGATCATGTTCATTCTCAGTTGGACAAAACTTTCTTGCTGGGATCTACAGAAAGGGAACTCCCAAACACGTCTCTGCCTGTTGATTCTCAATACTAAATGAAAACTGTGATATTCTCTAGTCTTTTGAATGGAAAAGTTGTCCCCTAACCTTGTTTTGACATGTTCAAGGACATTAGCAAGATCTTTCTACACAACATGAGTGCTATCAGTAGCTGTCTACTATTTTGACTGCCCCCTAGTTTATTCCCAAAGTTTCATATCTATTCTGCAGAACAGACAGTCAGCAGTAGTAGACATTTTCAACAATACTAATATATTGATCATATAATACACATTTATACTCATATATCACCAATAATGTTTTCATACTTGGGATTCCTTGAAGAAAATTATGTTTGATCTTCATAAGTTTAACAGACAAAACATAAATTCAAAACATTAATCTTATTTCATTGAGATTAAATTAGTTTTCTAATTCTAGAAATATCCAAAGGCATCAAAAGGAATTAATGCTTTATGTCTTTTCCTCTGTTAAATAAAGTTAACCTCATATGTGCAAGCCAAACTCAACAGCAGCTACTGGATGTAAACCAGCCAACTACTAGCTGTTAACCAGTTTCATGTCTTGTCCTTGATTATGAATTTCACATGTAGTGAAAAAGAAACTGACTTCAGTAAGCAGCTGATCTTGCTTAGCTGTCTATGAATTAGGTAAGAGAAGGAATTTCTTCTTCAAACCTATTTATGTTCACTGCAGCTTCCTGTGGCTTATCAGCACAGCTCAAACTGCTCCAAGGTTAAATCCACATGAAAAAAACCCAAAACCAACCCCAAAACAAAAAAACAATTAACAACTGCTCCCTTTTTATGATAAAAGTATTCCTAGTAAACCCTGTAGCACACTGCTTCAAATTAAAACACTTGGTATCTGCTAAGTGTTGGCTAGAAAGCAGTACAATCACTTCACTGACAATTCAAGAAAGGATCCTATTATTTTTCTATAAAGAAAGCTATGTTTTGAAACAAAACAAAAAAAACAAAAACCTGACAATACATGTCAAATGTAAAATACTCAAATTAATTCCCTCTGTGGATAACTATTTCTCAAGTTAATTCAGAAGAAAATACATGCCACATAGAGAGTAAAGCTTTACCATTGTGTCTTAGAACCACATAAGGGACTCCATTTTCTTATCAAATGTGTAAATATTCAAATAAAATGCATGCTGTTTCAGGAAAGCACAACCTGTCCCAGAGTCATAGCTGTGGTTTATTACTACTACCATTACTGCTACCCATAGACATCTACATTTCATTCTACATACTATGGTAAATTTTCTGATTTATTAAAGAAAATCTTCATCAAATCACCAAACTATTTATTCTTTCAAAGGAGGCACACCTTTACAACTTTTCTGTTAAAAAGCAGTAGTTCAGCTCGTGGAGATGTTACATAAAACACATCACCAACTAAAATATCGAAACAAGTCTGTCAGCTTTACCTACTGAATCATGCCCAACTGCCCATAACATAAATCCACTACTTATATTAAAAGGCTATTGTCAGCATTGGCCCCACCAACAAAAACTACAGTTCACATTAATATACAGTCAAATATAAAAACACTGATCTTCCTTACACTGATCATACAACATGCAGGTATGACTTGAATATGTCTGCATGTGTAATAGTGCATTCTAAAGGGCTACAGAATGGTTACTATTTTTCCTTTTACAGTGATCCAATGAAATAGAATTAATATTCTAAGTCTTAATCACATAAATAACTTACTTAGCCCATTTAAATTTCTTTTCCTCTGAACTTTCTTGGTATCACAACACATTCAAATTTGGTTTGTCATGTTATTAGCTATGTGCTTATTCTGAATCCCTTACCTCATACTTACTCCAAAATCTACTTGCTAATTTTAGATGCTGTTAAAAGGAAATAGACTCTTCCACATACCACCACTTTAATCCACTGATCACCTGGATGTCAATTCTACACATTCCTGAGCTATTTCACAGCTCTTCTGTTCTGGGAACAATAATATTCTGCCTAACCCAATTTGTTTTTCCTAGATTATAAGGCAATAATGATCATAAAAATTACAGAACAAAGTTCCTGTAACATATTCTTTGATGAAGAGGGATAGGTGATCACCCACATATCCCTCCTGCTACTGATCAAGACCAGAGTCTACCTAAATTTCCAGTCTGTATGATATAAAACTCTAATAAACCCCAAATACATGTTTCATTTCCAACACTTGAAAACACAAGCTGAAATAACTGAAAAGTGCATATGTTCATATAGCAGAATCCAGAAAAAAAATCATTCCATTTTAAAGCATTTTTAATGAAGAAGCATGTTATATTCTCAGGAATCTAGAGATAGTATACTCCTTGTTGTGCTATCTATCCATCTGTGAATAAAAACTGTCAAATTTGATCAATATGAAAGCCAATACATAATCTGTACAGATTCCCAGTGTTTACTGCATTGCCTCTTGTCTAGGTAAAATAACAAAGCATACAATTCCTACTGAATGCACATTAAATATAATTTCAAGAATATTGAAAATTTTATGAACAATGGATCTATTTTTATTAAACTACTAGCCATACAACTGATACTGCTTAAACACATATTATGAATGAAAGTGATAATTATGCATGGAATTTCCTTCTGACATTTCTACACCAAGTGCCATGAAACCAGTATAAACTGCTAATGAAATTTAGGTTATTCTGAAATGGATAGAAAACATGCACAGAAACGCATGATGATTTGAACCACAAAGTTCCAAAAAAATATTTAGCTTTCAGAAATCTGCCATGAAGCAACACTTTCCTGACGGCATGAAATCTGAATTATTGATGATGTACAGAATTAGGAAGCCACTACATTAGAAAGATAATTTAATGCCCAAATACATCTGGCTTTTGGTTCAAGCACAAGCGCGTTAAGGTAAAAAGTACTTTAAAAACATATTTAAAGGAACTGGTAAATCAATGGGACTGTGAGCACGAAAAACAGTGTGTAACTGCACTTGATTACTAATCTAACAAATTATTTTTTTTAGCAGACCAGATGCATTTCTTAAGAAGCAGGAGAATAAAGTCTTCAATGAGCTGACACTTAAAAGTCTAATTAGCACAAGCTGTTCTGAAGAGATTCACAGATGACTTCCAGGAAAAATAAGTCTTGTCAGTTGTCAGTGAATCAGCAGCTCTGAACATGGCAGTAATCAAAACAACACAGTTAACAAACAGGAATCTCAGATGTAAAAAGAAAAGCCTGGGAATATTTATTTTTCTCTTCTAAAGTGAGAGATATCAACAATGAAGATAAATATACTGATAAGTGATGTGTATCTATACAAATACAAACCAATGCAAGACATCAGAAAAAAGAATGGGATAAAACCAAATTAGCTCTTTTGCATTTCACCCAAACATATCTTAAATTTAATTCAGGTCTTCTGTTAGTTTATAATTTATGTACCATCATAGAAAATCGAATGCTTCCAGAAAAAATATCAGTAAGTAGGCTAATTGATACATAGTAATAAGTATGTAGTTTTATGTTTCAGAATAGACTATTAAACTTACACTTTTGCTTTGAAACAAAATGCTACACTTTAATCCTTAGAGTAGGGAAAAAGTCTAAAAATGGAAAGGGCATATGTATGTCCTTATGCAAAAATAAATTTTGAATGTGTGCTTGCACAGTTTTAGGTCCGTAGCTCTTGCACCTTCTGAAGAGTCCACAGACAGCTAAGTAGTTATTACAGGGATGGCAGAACTGCTGGAAGATACTAATTTTCTTCAAAAATGCAGTCCCCATTGAAAACATGTCTCCCAAGATGAACACACAGACAATAAGTGAATTTTCCCCACTGTCTATTCCTGCCCTTTGCTGAAAAGTCATGTATGCATCTTGGAAGATAAAGCTGAATCCATACTGTCATCTTTAATAGTCACCAAAGTGCTTATTCTCTGAATTTGGATATTCCTTCTTAAGCTTCACCACTTTGGGTCCATAACATCTGTTGGCAAATGGCTGCAGAGCGTAACTGTGCAAAACAGTACATATTTCTTGTTTTATGAAGATTGTATGGGGGTATTCTAACTCAAAGACAAAGCTCTAATTAATCTATTCAAAACCGTTTAATCCTAGGAGCTATTGGAGAGGGTCCAGCAGAGGGCCACAATTGATTAGGAGCATCTCTCTTATGAGGAGAGACTTAGAGAGATGTGCCTGTTTAGTCTGGAAAAAAGAAGACAGAGAAGGGACATCTTCCCCTCAAAGGCAGGTGCCACTTTTCAGTGATGCCCAGCAACAGGACCAGGAGTAATGGCCAGAAACTAAAACACAAGAAGTTCCACCTCAACATGATGAAGAAATTATTTACACTGAGGGTGGCAGAGACTGGAAGGTGGAGTCTCCCTCTCAGGAGATATTGAAAGCCCACATGGATGCCTTCCTGTGCAACTTGACCTAGGACACCCTTCCTTCGGAGCAGAGCTGGACTAGATGAGCTCCAGAGGTCCCTTCCAACCATAACAATTCTGTGATTCTTTCACTTGCAGAGAACCGTCCACTCACATTCTCTGATCTCTTTCCTTGGTGGCAACAGAGCCCACGATCTCATACATATAACCTAAGACTACTTATTTTTTCTTAATATGCATTTCTTTGTAGTTGTCAATACTTCATCTTCTCTTTCATTCCCTTTTCAGTATCATGATGTCTATCAACAATTCTTCTTGTCAGTTTTATACTGAACTATCCAGAAGTCTTCAAACCATGTGAAAGCATACACAGCCCACCACTATTCCAAATACTTTGTGAAACAAGGCAGTTCTGAATTCAAGGATACCTTCTTCTAGTGTAAAAACTGACAAATAATCCCCATGTCTTATTTTTCAACTTCTAAGCCATGTATAAAAAAAAATTAGAAATTTAAAGGAAAATACTTAAAGCAATAATACTGTCATTGTTAAGTGCAGCCAGTATACTTTTAAATTTTTTTTACTTTTTTTTTAAAGGCAACATCACTAAGTGGAAAACTTGTCCATAAAAACATTCACGAACAGGAAAAGACTCAGATGGAAAACTACATACTGTAAAACGAGAAGAAAAATGTCACAAATTGAGACAGAAAAAGTCACAACTTCTTTTTCTCCTCATCTAACCTTGTTTCACATCTGTGATCTAGAAAGAGAAAAAAACTCCAAAATTTTATTAGCTTGTATATAATAGGTGTTGAAGAGGTCCTAAGTCATTCTGCTCAGAAGAAAATATGAAAAAAATATGAAAAGTGTATGGAGTAATATGCAATAAAAATTTTCTTTGCTTCATATTTTCTCATACTATTAATATGAAAGAAAACCCAAATGTAACCTTTCTAAGAAATAACTCAATCTTCTAAGAAATTGAACTAGTTTCATCCATTACTTTAACTTCCTCATGGCACGATTTTTATGAACAATTTTTCTACATGTTTGTTTTACATGGCATAGAAAATTATTAGGAATCTTGATCCACATTTATAAATTAAACTTTTGGACAGAGGTAGAAAAGTCTATTTTTAGGACTTACACAATAAAGACTTTCAGTCCTTAAATTACATGGGTAAATTGTAAGAGTGCCTTATGAAAGCTTCATGGAACTCTGCTATATACAATCAAATAAGATGTGACTTTTAAAAGGAGACACCTCACTGCTTTGGCAACAAAACTGAATGGGGCTTTCCAAGAAAAGGAAAAACTTGTTACTTAAAAAGCCAGAAACAGGTTTCAAGCCATGTCAGAACAGCTCTCACCAAATACATGCATAAATAAATTACCTTGAGGATATGCTTTTCACTGATGCATTGGACAGATACGACAGATACACAGTTTACTTTGAATGAGTACCACATGCCTCAGGTCACAAGCTGGGCCTGCCTCCTACTGTAAAATTCTGTTTCTGTACACTGAGAAAAGCCTTTGTTTTTGTCTCTCTGCAGAGAAGACGGTGAGATGATGACAATGAACACTGTGTTACACCACAGGAAGTCATTTTAACAATTTAAACTTGTTTTCTATGTTTTCCAACTTGTTTTGCAGTTACATTTCCTTTAAAGGTGGGCAATGTCACAATGCTGTTTTGCAGTCTTTCAGGCCGTTATTTGTAGCTTTCTCTATCAACCCCTTCTGGAGCTCACTTTTTTTTTTCCTGGGGCAAAAATGAACAGTGTGAACTAGCTATTTCCAGTTTTCATGATATCTAAAAATATAGCACTTCTGATCCTGTGATCAGCTGTAGTGAAACACCAATGAGAATGTGCTCTTTACACAGAAGTTTTTATCATTGTCCATTACTGTCTTGTATGTACAGCATATATACACAGCATCAAAAACCCCATTAGGAGGAAATACCTTCTAAAACTTACGCCAAATGGAAAAAGTAGAGCTTGAATTATGCTTTTATTTCATAGAATGAGCCCTAACTCAGACGCTAAGGAAAAACTACTATAAATGGATCATCATAAGGACTAGGAAATACATATAGCAAAGCATAATTTCCACTTTTACTTCTAGACCTTTGTGACCAGATACACTACTCCAGACCAGCACCTACAGTTGCACAGTGCTACAAGGTACACGTGGTATGAAGGCTGTGTCTATTCATTTGACTAATTTTCTCTACATTTCTGTGTAAACAAATACACACTATTCTTTTTCCACTCTTTTGATCTTTAATTAGTCAATCTTTCATTTTTCTTTTCCACAACTGCTTTTCTTAAATAAACCTCTTTATCAAAAAAAAAAACCCTTTTGGTTTCTGGTCAATAAACCTCTAAAACAGATGAGATAGGCAAGGGTGATGAGCTTATGACTGAGCAAAGAATGTAGGAACAGGCAGACCGTAGCTGTTGCAAAGAAAACTGAACTTAACACAGGAGGGATCAGAAAGTTAGTTTCAGATAAATGCCTCCATCAGTTCAGTGGAGTGCTTGTGTAAATGTTTATTCCTGAGTTAATCAAAAGAGTGTAAATGGCTTCTTGAATTAGCCAGCCCAGCAATGGCTAAGTGCATACATGGCTCAGCCCTGCAGAGGGCACAAAACAGAACAGACAAAATTAATTTTGAAAATATCAATGGGCTTGAGCTGGCTTTAACTCACATATTCCTTCCTAGCACCTGGTAATGTCCAGCATCATGACAGTGAGCATATGAAGATCAGTAGTGAGAATCAAATTTGTTCTGTGATCCCACTGTACATCGCAATGGCTACAGTTGTCTGATTTCAGTATATTGCCTCTGCTAAATCAAAATCCCACATAACATCAAATGTCTTCAAGTAAGTAAATTTTGTTTTAAACATTAAACCCTCCTGTATTCAGGTGGAATTCAATGC
>VWZF01000499.1:214196-265549 GCA_013396755.1 Sclerurus mexicanus | reverse complement strand
TCTAGGTGATCGTACCCCGACACTGCCAATGTCTGCCTCTAAGCTCGTGCTCTATTGTAGGTGTTGACTTCAGAGACCAAAGAGTCCTTCTGTCCCAAACCTTGCAGTACTGAAAATGCATTTCTTCTTAAAATAGAACATTTTGTACCACATAAAGAAACATGCAGATGTGTCTGACAACTCCGTCTTGTGACACGGCCTGTTTGTGCAGGTTAATATGAATCTATGCTATCTAAAGAGAGTGGGTCTGGTGAAGTATTTATTATTAGAGAGACTAGGAAGTCACATAAAGTTTGGGCTCAAAAATTCTGAATAACTCTCCAATACTGAGCAGTGGTAGTGATCAAAGTGTGAGGAAAATAATAAATATAATCTAAAATTTTCTCTTTTTTTTTCCTATTAATGTCAAATGTAGAAAAATTAAAAATTTCCTCTATTGCTACACCTAGACACTGTGTTTTGCTAAATGAAAAACTTTCTTAAATCTATATCACAACTGAAAATAAAAAGCTAACTTTATGACTACTTTACTCTGTAATAAAATAATTCAGTGTCAGAATTACCACCTGAATGATTCTTAAAAATTATAGGATGTTTCACAGTCTTGCACGTTATCATAAATTAATCTAACAAAAGAACTTGATATGCTATAATAATATCATGAGATAAATGTGATTGGAAAAGCAGCATATTATTTTACTGACGCTATAGAGTATGTCCTGATTATGAGATATTCTCCTTTATTTCTCAGACAAAAACTGTACATTTGTTGGAGATGGAGCTGTTGAAAAAAGCTGGAAATGTTCATTATACAGTTATGCTTGTGAAATCTTTCAAGTGTGAGCATTGTTTTACCTGCAGCAAAGAGATGAAGGACATGTTTGGTGGGTTTTTTTTCTTTTGTTTTCTTTTTTTTTTTTTTTGGTTTGTTTCTTTTTTTATCATGAGGACATACTGAGGTGTTGGTACTAAGCTCATATAAAATTCTTTGGATGAAAAAGACTTTTTAACATCATATTTTCATTGATCTAAATGTGCATTGAGGAATTAATGCAACTTTGCTCTCTAGAATAGAATCAGGAAGTCTTCTCTGCAGCTGAGGTTAAGCAAAGGTTGTGATATTACAAATTAGAACTAAATAGGAGACTGATATTGAGAAACTGGAACCTTGTTAGCTATACTAATAATGAATCAAGTCTCTGAGACAAAGGGTCCCCAAAGGTGAGATAGCTGGAGTTTGAATACAAATCGCTGTATTATTATTAACACACTTGTTCATGAAAGCAGGTTTGTAATAAATATTTGAAACTGAGCTCTCAGGGAGATTAAGCGAAGTCTATGTAGATAAAGTATATATGGAGGCTGAGATGTGTCTCTTTGGCTATAGCTCTTTTAATTAAATAACCTGACATAAATATATTTCTCCATGGGAAAAGAAAATCATATTAAAAGAACATTGTTAAGGTTGAAAAGTCAAATATTGAAAAACTAGGAAAGGCATGAAAATAGCGTCACTCTAGTACATTTGTAAAATGGAGCAGTTTTGTTAAATACTGCTGTTTGATCCAAGATTTGTACTATGTAAATGGTGTGTGATGTCACTCAGTGGTCAGCTATCAAAGTTTTTATCTACATATGTGATTCTACATATGTAGGTATTTACATATATCTACATATGTGTAAATTTTTTATGTACATATGTTCTCCAAATTCTGCTTTGTAGACACATTTTTACTTCTCTCTTTTCTACTGTGTAAATTATTATATGAACTGAAGACTTACAGATGTACTTGTGAACTTTGGCTCAAATTTTTTCTGAAAGATTTCTCCATTTAGGTATGACGAGCATAGGCACAGATACATTAAGAAAAATATTATCTGCTCATTTTAGAGCATTTAAAAATGTTGGGTTTTTGTTTGTTTTTCTTCCCTTAGTATTGCCATCTTCAGTATTATCATCTTCAGTATTATCCAGCACTCCAGATATTTAAAACACAGTTCTCAGTGACTTCACTTGCAGTTCTTACAGTTCTGAAAATTTGAGAAGGCACAGCTTTATTTGTGTTACTTGTTCCGGATTCAAATGGAAGGTGATCAAGTAATCACAGAAGAAGAAAACACGTATGTTTCCTGGACTACTTTTTGTAATTTCTTTTTTTATTTTCTCTCTCAGTGTATATTTTCCAAAGAACTTTTTCCAATTTTGTCCTCTCTGTTTCCTGCCTGGACTGTTTCTAAAGCTGATTAATGGATCTAAGTTTTCCCTTTGAGGCATTTTAAGCTCTTTTCTAAACCCTTTTCTCATCATCACTTAAATGTGACTTCTAAAGTGTCTTGCTTTTAGTTCACATACCTTGTGTGGTCTCTAGCAACTTATATCTAAATCTATACAATAAATATCTGTTTTCAAAACAGTAAGATGAGATAGTTGTCTCAAGTTGAAAGCTACACCTCAAACAGTTTACCTCCAACACTTCAGGTTAACATTTGTTGTTGGCAGTGCTACTAAGTTGTATTATACAAAAACAGTTTTCTTCTGTCCCTGCTCCTTTCAGGCTCTGACTGTTGGATTAACTGCATAATAAGAATGGGCCCTTGGGCACAGGGAAACTTATAAGTGTGGAGCTGAATCCACCTGACCGGTGTATTACCAGGTACATCATCCTACCCTCAGCTCAAAAATAAACATTGCTGATTGCAAGGGAACACTTAAAATCCTTCTCAGGTTCTTTATTTCAGCCATGTGAAAATGTGCCTCTCTAAAGAAAGGAATGCAAAGTTCACCAGGTGAGAGAGAGATGAGAGGGAACAAGAAGTTGTAGGCTGATGCTGCACCCCTCCTGAGTGACCTAGTCCTATCCTCTTGGTGCTGTCATCAGGCAGAAACACCATCATCTTTACTGCCTCCTTTAAAATAACCTGCTGACCTTAGATTGCTTAAAATTGTGTGAAGCTTTCACGGACTCTATTAAGAAGTTCTTCTGTAAGTATACACTGGCTTACAAGTATAATAGACTTAATTTTCAGTTTTGTCATGGTAAAGCAGAAATTTTAGAATAGCTTTCCAACAGGAGCAATGCAACATGATCTTGATGTTTTGCAATAGAGACTAGTGTCTTCCTGTGATAGGGGCAGACTGACTCAGGGACTGTAAATTCTGTCCCAGTCTGTGCTCTTCTGACCAGAATTCTTTGTGAATATTTCCTAGATGAAGGACTTCAAAGGAGAAGGTCTGGCAGGACTTTCCTTTTAGGACCTCAATTGGCAAAACTGGCAAACTAGAACATTAAATTGAGCTGGGTATGCTATGTAGGTGTTTTTAGTGCTGAGTAGTTGCTATCTGAGGAAGATTTTTGTTTTTTTTAATTTTTCAGCTTTAATGTTTGTGAAGTTACAAAGTGAGCTTTCTTCATGACAGCTTGTATGGTGCTGTGCTTTGCATTTGTGGCCAAAGCAGTGTTTTGGCTACTGCTGAAGAGTGCTTATTGTCAAGACTTTCTCTCTTTTCACTGTCCAGCCCAAACAGGAATAGGCCGGGTGTGAGAAGAGACTGAGACAGGGCATGGACAGAAGAGCTGAGGGGTATTACATACCATATGGCATCATGATCAAGCAACAAAGGCTCAGGAAAAATAAGAAGAAAGGGGGATATTTGTAGTTATGGTATTTGTCTTCCCCTTTTTTGTGCTGAGGTGCTGCTTTCCTAGAAGTGGCTCAACATCCGTCTGCAAATGGGAAGTAGTGAATTAATTCGTATATTTGACTCTACTTGCATGCATGGCTTCTGTCTTCCTTATCAGTCTGTCATTATTTTGACTGATGGGTCTTTTGGCCTTTTTTTTTTTTTTTAAATTTTTCTCCCCATCCCCCGGGAGAGGAATGTGAATGAAAGGGAGAGTATGTGTTTGGCTGCCATCTGGTCTCAAACCACTGCAGTATTTAACTTAGAATTTTGGCAAAATTTAAGCATCATAATAATTTTTGATATTCTTTTGGAGATGAAGCCTTTAATTATAATGTCATCTCCTCACTTTTCCTCACTTAGGTAGAAGATCTAATCAGTGTAAGTTAGATCTCTGGATTTCATTCAAACTTAGATATGTAAATTGAAGATTTTATTTTTTGAGTTTCACATTGCCTGAACTGAATCTTGTATGGCCACAAGCTGAATACCAACAATTCTCACCACACTTGTGAATTTTTGTCAGATGAAGAGAGTGAAAATGAGAACATGATTATGTGATGGCAAAAATTTAAAATGGCAACAAGTGGTAGGGAGAAAATATTTCACTGGAGAGAAAAGTAATTTATACATGCTTGAAGCAAAAGGTGATATGTGTGTGTGAGCATGTATGCTTTAACAAAGGCTCTTTCTTTACAGACTGTGTAGGCAATCTCTCTTCAAATCCTTGTGGAACTGTTTAATCACAAAGCCAACCTTATTACCATATGTTCTCAACTTGCTTGACCTATATATTCTAAGTAACTTCATACTTTTATAGATTTTTAAATAGTTTCATTTTATATGATTGTTACCTTAAAATAATCAAGGGTACTTATGTCTCAAGAGGTCAAGCCTTCCTCTGAGTGGCAGTGTCAAAATATTTCTCCCAATAATGCATATTATTGAAATATGAATTTCAGTATACAGTATTTGATTTCTTTAATGATCTGCTACTGTCACTGCTGTGATTCAAATAAACTGACTAATTCAAATTGACTATATTCTGCCTTATTGAGCACTATTTAAAATGTGTATCTGATAAGTTTTTCCTTCAAGCATTTACTAAGCACTTCAGGCTTGCAGAGATTTTAATCTTACTATTTATTGACATTATTTTCATTGTTTTTACACAGAAAACCTTGCAAACTCTCACAGTATTTAGGTTAGTAAGTATACCAGTGTGGGATGCTCAGATTCTATGTGGTACATGCTGTAGTCATACACCATGGCTGGCATTATGCGATTTGGAACACAAGTTGCATTGTCATTCTGCTCCTTAGAACTACCAGGAAGAGTTTTTGCATGCGAGTTATACAGTGCCTTCTAGGTCTACTCAAAATAGATGGAGTTTTTTTATTCATAGGTTTCCATAGTTTTGTTCTTGGGCATTTAGCTCTAGTTTGGTGCGAGACTGCGTAGGAATACAAGATTGCACTAAATGGAAGAGAGACCACGTCCCATCAAGTCATCTCATGGTCTCTCTTCCATTTAGTGTAATCTTGTATTCTAAACAAGACTAACACCTGCAAAGGTAATAGATATTGTGTTGGTTTTTTTTTTTTTTATTTGTTGGTTTGGTTTGTTTTCTTTGCTTCTCCACTTCCTTTATAATTTCCCCATTGTAGAAATGAGGAATTAACTTACCTTTCCACAGTTTACCGGTGTAGTTTACAGGTGACTAGAGCGACTAGTGAAGAGGGATCATCTTACACATTCCCAACTCTCACAAGCCCACGAATCTGCCACTGCAGACATGTAACACACATCAAACTACAAGATTTTCTCTGTGTGTATGGTAGGATTATGTATCTTAGAACAGGTCACCTTTCATTTTATTTAGCCTTTTATTAATTAGTTTTCTTAGTACGGAGGGAGACACTTCTCATTTGTCTTCAAATACTTGATTGCTGCAAGCATTGTCTTCTATAGTTTGCTTTTTACTACTCTGATATCAACATGCATAACTTTGCCAGCAAATCACTACTATAGGTAATACATTCAGTAGGAAAATTATTTGCATCTTGTTATATTTTTTGTGCAAAAATAGTTGTGAAAATCTTAAAAACAGGTTCTAATATTTATTTATTTCTCTATAAAAATACCTTCACATAAACTGGTTTACTTTGTCTTGTCTGTATAACTGTAAATATGTGACAGAAATGTTAACTCAGACAAAATCTGCATACTTTATAATTATGAATCAAATATTCGGAAGATAATTTAGCTTAGTATAAATTTCTACATGTAGTCTATTACCAAGTAAAACTAAATAGAAACCACCTACAAAAAGTTTGACATTCATTGCTACAGTTTTCCTGAGGTGTTCTAGCAATTTATACTCCAAATGCATTTGAAAACAGCCCAGTCATACATTTACATTGGCAAATTACAGTGACATGAAGGTTACAGGTTGATTCAAAATTGCATAGTCTGAAATTGTTCCTTTTTCAAGTGAAATATGACTCAGCTTTCAAGTCCAGTAATTTATTACAAGTTTGTATCTGTTTGAGATCACAGGTCAGATCTAAAAGGTGGAAGGCTAAAATGGGCACTGGAAAGCTAGGTCTGCATTTTCCCTGATGCATGGAAAACGTACCCAGGATGAGCTCAGCATCAACAATCTAAATTGTTGTCAAACTTAACTCAGTCACTTTGCTGTGGGTGTCAAAAATGCAGAAAAACTGGCATATTTGTTAAAAAATGAAGGCTGCTTCTCTAGGCGTAAGTACAAACCAGACTTGATTTGTTGGTATAGCAGCCCTGACTGAGGAATATGGTTATGTAAATTATTGTTATTTTCTATTTGTTAGCTGTATAAGGTAAATAATATTTGCAAAACATGCAAAAACCTCTGACTTCTGTATCTGTTCTGTGCAATCTTCTGTTATCTTTCCTTACTACCTTTGACTTAATTCCAGTGTTCCTTTCTAGCAAGGGACATGTTTCAGGATGAAATGCTGAATGATGCACTTGTATTCATTGGATCTGGTTTGTGACTATAGATAAGATTCCACAACAGAATTCAGCTAAAGATATTTACTAGAAGTTCCGTCTTCACCTTTTTTCCACTGGAAAACCTTTTTTTTTGATCCTGTGTTATGTTTCTGGAATAATCCTGTTCACATTTTCTTCACTGTTCTGAAGAACTGTGCAACCAGAAGTTCATGCAGTATTAAAGATCACCATCTTCACTGGACAAAGTAATTTGTTCCTGAACCAGGAAATGTAAGTTGCAGGCTGATATCAAATAATCTATAAGATTCTTTAAAATCATAAGACAAAACATACTAAGTGCCTTGCATCTGTTAAGTTGTTTGAGATATTTCTGTGGCTGGCACCCATTAAAATATAATTTGTGACCATTTTTAGTTTTGAGGATGTTAGAATTTAATTGTAGTAGGGAGCATATCATTAGTCTTGAGCATCTGCCAGACATTAAGTTCTTTAGTGGCCAACATTCTCACATAGCTTTGAAACACAGTCTTTGAGTTCACTAATGATTTGATATAATTTTATTGCAGAAGCCTGCAAAGAAAAATATTTGTAAACATTAAAGTTTGTTTTATGTTAACAAAGCATTCTGAGTGAAATATGAACAAATATGAATCAAGGCAAATGGGTGTCCCTGTTTACTTTTATTTGTTCTCTTTTTCTTTCATATATTACAAGCAAATGGACTTCTATAGGTTATATATATCTTGTATATTATTCATATTAAAATGAATTCTACTGGGGGAGACACCATATGGAAAATTACTTGATGTGTTTTTGTCTTTAAATTATAACAACATGATACATTTCCTGGTGTCATGGAAGATGATATCCCAGATGGAACTACAAAATATTTATACTGAAAATGCAGCTACTGACACTTTTAGAAGAACATGCATCAAATCTGTCTGGTAGAGGGTTTATTCATTTCAGTGGAGGAACTTCAAAGCAGCACAGAACTGAAATACAGTCTATGTAAAAGAATTCTTATGGACTGATTTTGACTACATGCAGAAGCATGCTCTATATGCTCCTCCTGTAAGCAACATTCAAAAAGAAAGAAAAAGTAAATGTGAAATGACTCATATAACAGAACAAAACCAAGACATTGCTTCCTGTGCTGTATTTAATTTTGAGCTATGATATATTACTCAAAAGGTCAGGAAATATATCTAGTATTTTCAGAAAAATGGAAATTAATCTTTCAAAAGGCAATACTAACACCACATGATGTAATTAAGTAGTAGTAACTTAAGGTAATTCTTTGCTTACTTTAAGGGCAAAATATGTTTTATCATAAAGTATTCATTATCTGCACAAATTAATGAAATTACTTTGCTCAGATTTCTGGTGTCAATTTAACTATTTCTAAATAATTTAAGAGCAGTTTGAAAATTATGGCACCTCTTTATGGGGAGTTTGCCTTTACCATGCAAGTTTGCCTTGCATAACCCCTCTCTCTGTGATTCATAAAATCATAGAAATATTGAATGGCTTAAATAACAGCTGGTTCCAACCTCTGCTGCTGGCAAGACACCTTTCACTAGACCAGATTGTGCAATGCCCTGTCTGACCAGTGCTTGAACACTTGAGGCAGTCTGGGCAATCTGTTCCAGTGCCCTACTACCACCACAGTGAAAGATGTTGCTATAAAATCTAATCTAAATCTCTCCTCTTTCACTTTACAACCATTTCTCTTTGTCTTATAATTATCTACCTATGTAAAAAGTTGCTCTCCGTCTCTTTTATAATCCTACCGGAAGATTGCTGTGGGATCTCCCCAAAACCTTCTCTTCTCTAGGCTGAACAACTCTGACTCTCTCAGCCCATCTTCACATTAGATGTGATCCAACCCTCTGATCAATGTCATGGCCCTTCTCTGGACCCACTCTAACAGGTCCATGTTTTTCTTGTTCTGGAGAGCCCAGAGTTGGACACAGAACTGCAGCTGGGCTCTCACGAGGGCAGAGTAGAGGGGCAGACTCACCTCCTTGGTGACATGCTGCTTTTGATGCAACCCGGGATACAAACTGGCTTTCTGGCTCACGTCCAGCTTTTCATCCACAAGAAACCCAAGTCCTTCTCTTCAGGTCTACCTTTAATGTCTTCTTCCAGTCTGTAGTCATGTCTGGGTGCAGGACCTTTCACTTGGACTTGTTGAACTTCATAGGGATCGCATAGGCCCCCTTCTCAAGCCCATCAAAGTCCCTCTAGATAGCATCCCTTCCCTCCATCATGTCATCCATCCACATCTTTGGGGGAAGTCAGGAAATTTGCCATAAAAGCACACTGTTTGCTATCCAGAGGTTTCTGCATCTATGCTCTAATAACCCAAAGTGTTGCAAATGACAAATTAAGAAAAAAACCAGAAACACTATCACCATTAAGGTAAAAAACCTGACATCTTGCCCTTAACGTGCTGTAATTAACATCAACTCTTGCCATGGTACATATTATATGTAAGATAAAAAATTGTACATGGCAATAAATTGGTGACAGGATGGACCCCTTTGATCTAAGGAAAAGGGCCATAGAGCATTCTTACCACAGCTAATGATTTAGGAAGAAATATCATAGAATCCTGTTTCTTTTTGTTTTGCAAATTGGAAAGTCTTTTAATTATTGCAGCAAACTTCTTCAGTCAAATGTTTTTCACTTCCTGTAAAAGTCTCAAGTTACAGAATTCTTCTTTTTTCTTCTTGCAAGTTAGAAAGTCTCAAAATATTCCAGCAACTTCTTCAAATATTTTTCACCTATTGTAAAAGTCTTAAGTACTCTTCTTGAGGACTGCTTCATGTGTTTAGAGCTATCAGAAAAATAGAGTACAGAAACCACGAAAGAGGTAACTGTGAGTTACTGAGGCTTGTTTCAGCCTTAATACCAGTCAGGGAATGCTGAATCATCTTTCAATCTTCTCTTTCTCTACAGCTTCCTAGAATGCCCTGATCTCCCTCCAATCAAATTATTTTGTATGTAATATGCAAACTGGTGGTGGTGTTTGTACTTCTCATTCTTACTCATCTCCTTCGTATCGATTTATATCTAGCCTGGTGTAATGCAAAATCAAGATGTATATGCCATATGAGCTCTTACTACACACCGTTACCACAGAACTCAAACATTACTTTATATGTTTCACATGTGTTTTTGCAGCTTTTCTATTGCAGTACAAAATTAGTTTCTGTTTGTTTCTCCCTCCCTTAAGCAAAGCATGACTGTGCTTCATGTTCAGGCTATAATGCTCTCTAACTTCCAGATCAGTTTTTGTAAAACTATGTCCAACTCATGCTAGCTAGTTGCTGTTCAATTAATTTCATTACTATTCAAATAATTTTAGAACTGTAGTTATTTCAGACTATTTCTTTGGGGCTGTTTTTTCAAGATGATTTTAATGTTATTCTGCAAGTAGTTATATCCAGTATAGTATGCCTGCAAAGGTAGTACCATAATTTATCATCCATTTTGTAAACAAAACATTCAAATAGGCCTGAACAGAGAGCATATCTCTAGTGAGTCCTTGCTCTATTTATCCTTGTAGTTAAAAAAAATAATAAAAATAAAATTGAATATAGTTTTGCAGTTACCTTACACTGTAATTTGTATTTTGTCATCACACTTACTAATGAAACTCAGGAATAGTGCTAGACTTCACAATAACTGCTGCAGAAACTTTCTTTGTCTTTGTGAGATATTGAAATTTTAATTACAGTTACATAGACAACAGTTGTTTACCCTCTTCTAGATTATTCTTTCTTGTCTTCCAGAAAATCATATGACTATGAAAAATTAAGGTTAGTAGTCTATAATTCATGATCCCCTTTAGCATTTTTTCTTAAGATATGCACTATTAATTTAATCTATGTTATAATTTAAGTATGTTTAGACAGAGCTACCTTCCTTGTCTTATCAGTGGAGAGGGACATTATATCATGCAGAAGCCCCGGACCACCTGAACTGGGTAACTGGAATTAATATTTGAGTGAACGTTCCTTTCCCTCTAGTTTTTCTTCACATTATTTCACTTTATTTCCCTTCATTGCCTTTTTCCAGATTCCAGGTTCCTAGCCAGCCTCAAAGGTAATCAGAAGTTGCCCCAGGCAGTATTCCACATAATTTGGGGTGAATTTCATTAGACACAGGTAGATGGAGAACAGTGAAACTCTTTCTGGATCTGTTTGTCTTCTTACTACATTCTGTCATTGATAATTAATTGTCTGATTAAAGTTAACCTTTCCAGTGAAAACTGAAACAAAAGAGGGCATTAAACATGTCAGACTTCTTGACATTGTTTGTCATTAGCCTCTAGATTCTATAGTGGCATGGACTGATTCTTTGCTTGGATTTCTTCCTAATCTAATTGTAATATGGTTTGTTCTTGCCCTTTATGTTCCCTGCTAGTTGTATCTCATTTTGAGGCTTGACCTTTCTAATTTTGGGCCTATGTGCTTTTGATTTTTTTTCTTCTGCTTGTCCTTAAACATTTGCCTTCTTTTGCTACTCTCCTGGTGCTTCCCAGTTGCGTTTCAGGACATTGAACAGCTTATTGGGAAAATTTACTACACTTCCTGTCGTCTTTTTGACTTAGGAAAGTTTAGTTTTAATGCTGAATATGGAAGGCTTTTTTTCAAATGCCTTCCAACATCTTTTAAGGATTTACCATTTTTTTTCCCTGTTAGATTCACTTCTCCTGAGGTCCTTCCTAGGGGTTCTCCTGTTTTAAGGTACATTTTTCATGAGTCAATCTAGTCTCATTTCCTGCTTTTGAGTTAGTAACTGCTGGGAAGAATCACACTTGAAGAAAGTCTTTCCTCAATCTTTTTCTCCTTATTTCTTTGCTGCAAAGAACACATGCAAAAATGCTGCTGGCCTATTCCCTATTCACATCTGTGTTTCCCAACAAGTGTGGGAAGAGGACTAATTTTTAAACCAGTCACTATGCTTCTTATTTTTTTCATATTTATAAGGCTTCTATTTTTAAAGAGAAGGAATAATTAACTTTTCCTCATTTGGTGGGCTGCAGCAGACATTCTAAAATGTTTTTAATCCTTTTTATGATCACATACAAACCCTCAACATTTATTATCTGTGGCACTTTGGACTGCCCTGTTTGTTCCTCCTGAATGCTTATTTCTTAATTCCTCACTTACAACCCCCTAACGAGAGAGCTGTTAAGCAAGGACAATTAAAAGTCATTACACACACACTTGATGGCCATATTCTTAAAGATGGGATATATTTAGATTTTGGTCCTTTTCTGTTTGTGTTACAGTTTATCTTATAATGATACTGCATCTCAGATGATGGAAATAGACATAAATCATCAACCCAGTGGAGGATGACTATTGCTCAAAGCACAACTTTGTTGTCTTCTTTATCTAACTTACTGTGCTTCAGCCTTCACTTACAGCCTTCAGGTTCTAAAAGACTTCATTCAGGCACCCATGACAGTATGGCTATTTTCTTTCCTGTCACATTACTCAACTTTTTGGCCTTTCTTGTTTTTTCTTCAAGTAATAATTTCTTTTGAAATAGAAGTATAATTCTAAATTAAAGTGTGAAGTTTAAGATCTCTGAGAAAAACTCACTGAAACGTGAAAATTCAAAGCTGTTTGTTTGGGACATTTCACGCAGAATAATCAATCACGCCACAATAAATAATATATAGATGTGCCATTACTGAGTAATAATAAGGTATTAGTGAGTGGATTAAAGATTTCAGTAACTTAAATAGCTGACAAAGGAGTTAGTAATTGTCAGATAGAGAATGTGCAGTACCACTGAGTTCTGATTAGCTGATATAATTTTAAGTTTAAAACAGGTTATTAGTAGGTATAGTCTCATAACACTGTGGCAAACTTGACTGAACTTCCTCAAATACAGAAATATTTTCAAAAGCTTCATAGCTTGGGAGTTAACATGTGAATGTCTTGCCTAGCCTTGCCTTGCTTTTTTCCATCTCAGAAAGATCCTTGGGATGAAACTTGCCTGCATTCTATTGGATTTGAAGATAAACAAAAGACTAGATTTTATTTCTTTTTAGGTACTACATGAAACATTAATAGACTGAATTAAAAACTCTATTACCCTTGGCAGAAGAAAATGCTCTAATCTGACACTTATTTAACATATCAGATTGTCAGAGCTGGATATTTTGCTCTTCTGTTTTTCATTGGAATCCATAAAATATGGATTCCCAGGAACTGATAATGGACTATATATGCTTTCACAGACAGAAGACAGCAGTTCTCTGGGGTAAGTGGATGCTCACAAATAAGCCATTTGCACCCCATTATAGTTTTCTTGGTCTGAGAGAACTGAGCAACTATCAGCTTGGGGAAACAACTGTTTCATCTATAGTCATGATTAGGCACAACCATAGTTCGGAAATCAAATATAATTTAGCCATAGGTTCAGACGTTTGCAAGCACTCTATCAAGAAAAGGACTGGCATTTTGGTATAGAACCTTGAGACTAGAAACATGAAGCCCTCTTTAAGCAAAAAAAGTAACATTCTTTTTTTTTTTAAAAAGGTGTGGTTTCAATTTAGAAGCCTCCAGTATCTGAAGCTGTTTTCTCATGTGCTTTTTTAAATCTTATTGCAATTTATTCATTTCTTTAAACACTGCAATGGGATACAACAGAAGTTTAACAAAGAATCTCAAAGAAAATAGAATGTAATTTTTCTTTGCAGTACCCTAGTCTTATTAGTTAACACATTTATTTAAACCCATAATGTGCATTCTAAATTATTTTGGAGAACTGAAAACACAAGTACGTGTCACTTGCTTATAAAAATGTGTTATGTTATACACTGAAGCCACTTTAAACACTGCAGGAGGCATTCATGTCTTACAATCATTGCAATGACACTGAAAGTCTAAGAAGGCTATTAGGGAGAGAAACTGCTGGGTCCATCATAAAATGAAATTATGATATTATTATAGTCTGTTGCCAATGAAAGAATACAGCAAAGCAGAAAGGGTCTTTTAGTTGCAGTATAACTGGAAAAGCAAAACAGATTGTTTTGCAATGGCTTTCTACTTCCCCAAATGAATGAACATGTTCCTTCATCCTGGAAAATTGAGTGAGTTTTACATTCTGCACTGATATCTGAATAACCAATGCAGAAAAGCTGCATTTACTTTTGTGAGCCTGCTGCAAACATCTAAAATTACTTTATGAACTTCAGAATTCGTTGTTAATTTTGATGATAAAACTGTTTAACTTCTATGTAATTAAGAGCACACAGAGGGATAATTGGAGAAATTACTGATTTTTTTTTTGATTTCATATCTGTTGCTTAAATATTTCACGCTTTTTTCACATCCTTGTGTAAAATTCTTCAGTGGTTCAGAAAGGACAAGGAGATGTGGCATGATACTTATATAACATGCACAAATCTACAGATCAATATATCATAATATGATGGATCAAATAACTTGCACATGTAATTAGACATCTTAATTTAAATAAGCACTAGCAATTTCAAAGCAGAAAAGAGTTTATTACAGTAGATAGCCATAAAATGAATTATACTTTTTTTTTTAAAATTATTTTTTTTCCCCTGTGGCTCATGGTTGGCTTAAACCTTGAGATTTATTAGTTTATTAGTACTCACTTATTTAAAAAGTCCATAAAACAAATGTAGATTTTTCTTTTGTCATTAATAAATGTACAGATATCTTCTGAATCCTACTGAGTCCCTTGCCTAGGTGACATATGATGTTGGGAATAGCACACACATAAAATAGTGCATCCTGGACTATTTCAATCATACTGATATACTTTTCCAAAGCTTAAGGTTTCACCTATGTCAGATAAAGTAATATTTTGGATGTGTTTAGAATGAAAAAAATAAAAAGATAAAAGAAACTATTATTCTATGAATTTTCATTTCCAATAAAGGAAGTGCCTCAAGAACTGTTTCACACAGAAATATATTATGATCATATTAATATAATTGTACTGCGGTAGTGATGTTGAAACAGTTTCTTATCAAAGTGTCCATATATGGAAATAAAAATATCTTTTCGAAGTTAAGGAAAAGATACCTTCCACCTGGATAAATAGTTGTGCATTTATCCTGGCAAAGCTCTTAATTTTTACTTACATCTCAGTTGTAAAGATTAATAGGACACTACTAATGTCAATTACAAGATTGCAATTTATATATATGGTTCTGTTTTAATAATTTTAAATATTTTGTAGGTCTTTATAGCACTATTTCCTACTATATTTTAAAAGTCTCAAGCATGATCTGAAAGATTGAATGTGGAGTCTATACAGGTGTGAATACAAGTACCTGATCATATCTGACCCAATCCGCACACTCTTGTTCAAGGACACAGAAACCAGTGAAAGGTTTTTTCTGAGTATACATAAGTTTCAAAGGATTTATTCCCACATGATGGATTTAAACTTGGGCATTTTGTATGGTTAAATAGATCAGTATGTGAAAATAACATATTTTGTAACAGGAGTTACAGTTCTTGTCAGGATAGTGGGGTACTGTCAGAATTCAAATCCTAAATGACACATGGAACAGAGTTAGAAGATTTGATGTGGCAGGAGTTTTATGTATGCTTCAAAATAATGAAAAACACTTATTGGGAAAATGTCATGTGCTTACAGCTTGCTCTTCATACTGCATCTAATCTCATTGGTACAAGTATGTGAAAAAATCCACTAACAACAGAGATCATCTTCTCTGTTGTTAAGCTATGGTATTAATCTCTGCAACTCAAGGTTGATATGGAAACTCAGAATGGCTTTAGTTACAAGTATACAAAAATTGGCAAAATGACCAAGGGAGGATGCAACTCCCTATTCTTTTAATATTGTAGTGGAAGAACAGCAGTAATAAGGATGAAATCTATAATGGTGTCAGTGAATGTTGTTACAAATAAGTCCTGAATTTAAAATATTTCAATTTTGCATTACTTGTTATTTCACCTTTTTTTTTCTTTTAAAAAAAATATTGTGGCTTTAGCTTTTATCTTATATTTCTATCCATAGCAGAAGGTTGTTTACACTATCACTGTTCATTAGAGGAAATAAAACTGATTTCTCATGTCATTTGTTAGCAAAGGGATTATTTTCACGAGAAAAGAAGGGGGAAAATAATTACCCCAAAAACTCTATTTGGTGTTGGCCCTTTGAAAAAATCAGGAAAAATGAAAATACAGAATTAAACAAGATTTATTGAATAAGATGAGAGTCTTGGTTTAAAATAACAAGAGACCACTTTGTTGTACTCTCAAATAGCTTTTATCATCTTAAATGCATGGGAAAGTTCAGAAGTTATTCTGAGTAAGGGGGCCTTGGCTATGTTCTGAGACATGTTAACTGCCAGCAAACAGTCCTTGGTTAATAGTTATAGGACACTGCAATTGAATAATTCAAAGATATTAGCTTTTGTTTGAAATAACGAGCTCTTAAAATTTTGTTCATATTTTACTCATTCAGTTCTAATTTGTCCTCAAATGAAGCAAATCCCAGACAAAAAGTAGTATGCTTTGCTACTTGGGAAGACAAGAGAAAAGACGCACAAGTAAAACTGTGCCTTCTTTCATCCAACTTATTTTTAATTAAAAAATAAAGAAGTAAAAATCAGGGGAGACAAAAAGAGGCAAAAACTTAGACACAGTCAAGGGCAGGACTAGCACTTTGAATTTACTGCACTGAGTAGAATGGGAAGTTTATATGTATGCATATGTTGAAGGCAGTAAATAGTCATCAGAAACAAATTATTGTGAGACAAAAAGAGATTGTGATGTGTGTTACTACTCCACAGAAGTAGTAAAATGTCCCAATTATCACAATTAAACAAATAAGCAGAGCCCAGTAATAAAATAGTAAAGACTCTTGACCAAAAAAGAGAGGAAGCCGTTTTTGACTTAGTCCTCCAGTTGTGAGCAATGTACCTGGCTTGCCTCAAAATACTACAACTGAAGATCTTCTCCAGAACTACCCCAAATACCTGAAATCATAGAATCTTAGGACATCCTTAGTTGGAAGAGACACACAAGAATCACTTAGTCCAGCTCCTGGCCCTGCACAGGACACTCCCAAGAATCACACCAAGTGCCAGAGAGAATTGTCCAAATGTTTCTTGAACTTCATCAGGCTTGATGCTGTGACCACTGCCCTGGAGAGTCTGTTCCAGTGCCCAGCCACCATCTAGGTGAAAAATCTTTTCCAGGTACCTAATCTAAACCCCCCTGACCTAGTTTCATGCTGTTCACTTGGGTCTTATTGTTGGTCACCAGAGAAAAGAGATCAATGGTCACCCCTTGTGAGTTGTTACAGCTTTATACAGTTGGTGATTGCCATCTCTTTGATTTGTCAAGGTCTCTCTGCAGAGTCTGTCTACCTTTGATGGAGTCAAAAGCTCCTCACAAATTAATGTCATCATCAAACTTAGCATACTTTCAAGTCCTGTGTTCTAGTAATTTATGAAGACGTTGAAGACCACATAACCAAAACTTGAGAAAAACTTGAGAAGACTGATGGGCTACTGTCAAGCTGTGTAAACAGCAGCTCTTTGAAAAAAGAAACTTTAAAAGACAAGAAAAAAGGTACAGCAAAAAGTAGTTAGCCACTTGTAAGTGCTAAAAATGTAATGTTAAAGCTTACAGACCATAGAGATTATATATATATAAAAAAGATTCCACCTCAAAGGCACCATTATTTAGCATTATAGGAAAAACTATTTTTAGAAAATCTTCAAAAAGTGGTACTGATTTTAAAACAGGTAAAAGGGCAAGTTAAATGCCAAACTATGATTAGGCAAAATGAATATTAAAAAAGTTGATGAGCAACTTGGTAAACCATGAAGACCAGTGATGAATTCCTTTTTAACATATTGGAGGCAAGAAGTCTGCCAAAGAATATAGAAGCTCAAAGTCCTTCTTGGGTAACTACGAAATAGTGGAGCTCAAGTTCCTGAGGGCAGAGAGAAGGGGTGCACAGGAAATTCACCATCCTGAACTTGCTGTTAGGACAGCAGTCCTGGAAGGCCAGGTTGGATGAGGCTTTGAGGCACCTGCTCTAGTGGAAAGTGTCCCTTCACATGGCAGGAGAGTGGGAATGTGATGAACTTTAAGGTTGCTTCCAACCCAAACCTTTCTATGATTCTATGAACATATAGAAAAAGTGATCTGACTGGTACAATGAACTTTCTAAAAATATTCTCAAATCATCTCATGTCAAAAGGTCCATCATAAGGTGGTTGAAAAAGAAGGACAATGCTATTCTGATTTAAATAACCATCTAAAAATTAAGAAATATCATATGGGTGGGTTTATAGTTGGCATTGATGATGAATAGTATGACTTGCCTCTGAAATAGCTTGTGCTTGGGTTGTTGTGGATACACCCAGATAAAACCTTTCATGTTGATGTAATGTAAGTAAATGTAGTTGTGCAGGTGTAAGTGTGGTTGGTAAAGACCTTAATGTAGATAGAGTTATCTCAAATGTTTCTCTGCTCTTGAAGTCTATGTCTCCAAGGGAAGACTCATTCAAAGGGCCAGATATTACAGCAAGGTGGATGCATTAGTGGCTGACCACTCAAGGCTTATTCCTTTATGGAATCCACTCTATATGGACAAGAAGGTTTTGTTGGTTATAATGAGGCTGGTAGAAGATCATGGTGAAACAACCAGTCCCACGCAGCAAGAAAAGGTTGTCAGAAAAATGCAGGGGGATTTCACAGCAGTTTAAACAAGACATATAGTTAAGTGCTTCACACTACGGTTAGGGAGCTAAACGAACAAAAAAATGAATTTTAGGTGGATGTAATGCAATTGAAATTTAGGGTAGTCCATTAGGGATAAAACAAATGCAACATTATCAGTAACTATAAGATTTGGTTTACAGCTTGTATAAAAACTTAGCATGGAAGTTTCTGTTAGAACTTCATCAGTATTGAATAAATAAAAATGAGTTCATGCTGAGATATTCTGAAATGTGTGGAAGCTTTTTTGCTTAATATCACAGCTATGGCATATTCTTTGATATGTTCTGACAGGAGTTAATATTATCATATTTTTCAGTCTACACTTACAAGGTTCATTTTATGGGATGTTGGGGTATAGTTATATAGGACATTGGGTGGACAAGCCCAACATATGACAAAGAGAGGAAAAGTGATTTCTACTTTTTGCTGAGAGAAGAAGGTATAACCTATCAAACTTAAGTGTTTGCCAAGTCAAGTATATAGACATGATTCTGGATTATAGAGGTATTTACAAGTTATTAATGGGCTGTCTTTAGGCATTGAGTGTACACTGTTAAACCGCAACTGGGAATTCTGGGCTCTGGAACTTCCATATTTATTCTGTTGAATGTGTTGAAAGGAAAAAATTGAAGCTGTGGAACTCAAAGCCTAAACACGGAAGTAGAGGTATTTTAGAATTTAAAAGGTGTAACTTAAAACCAAACCAAACCAAAACACAACATAAATTTGCATACTTTAGGCTTCTGTATCAGAGAATTAAAGAACACTTAGCTGTTGAATCAAAATGCACATTGTAAGGAAAAGTATTAAGACCTGTATGAGCAGGGAAAATTCCTATTCATTCTATGAAGGTGAAATTTCAGTAAAGATTTTTATCTTGTTTTATTATGGAAAATATGGAAATTTAGTGATGAATGGGCTAGCTAATTCTGCACATTTGTGGTTTAAAGATTGGGACTTTACTTATATTTTTGAACCATATCTCAGCAGATTAACATTTATAATTTAAAGAATAAAAGAAAACACTAATTCTAAATCACATGCATATCTCTGTCTCAAGGAGATATTTATTGTCTTGTAGGCACTCATAATTCCAAGCCTTTCATTGCTTATTTGTGATAAGAAAATGCTGAAATACTTTTATAAGAAAATATTTTCTACTCAGCTATGTGTCATTTTTTTTGTACATGTGTATCTATCTCCTGAATTTATAGTTGATTTTTAAAGTTTTGATAAATGTGTACTCTGGCAAAGAAGATCTTTCCCATAACTCAATACCTTGATAGTGTGAATGAAATTGATGAGTGCAGAATATGTCAAACAAGTTAAGAATTTGAATATTGATAGATGTACAACGAAGAGGATGAAAATAGTAAATTCTATTATATCACAACATATTTGTGGGGCCTTTGATTTTTCCTTCATTAGTATTATTCCTCATTTACAGTAGGGTGAAATAGATATCAGACCTTGTGTGTCTTTTTTTTTAATGGCACCTTGTTTCTTCACAAAAATCTGTGTTGTGAACTCAAAGACTAAACTCAGTGAAATTTACTTGTATGGGCCATGTTGTATGAGACTGATTTACTTTTTTTGTGTGGTTCCTTGTGAAAAGGGAAAAAAAACCCTAAAAAGGTGAATAAGCCAAAGTTGGCATCACTTTGCAAGTTGTGTATTTTTTAAACTACATAGTTTTAGGTTTTACTAGAAAGCTAAATGAGGAATACAGATTTTTTTTTTTATTTTTTAAAGTTTGAACTAAAATACAAAAGCTAGTTTTAAAATATAATGTAAAAGTAGCTATCTTTATGAACTCCAAGCTGCTTCAGAAAAAAAATATATTTTAAAATGAGAAAAGGCATTAAAATATCTTTATTTAAATATAAAAGCCCATAGCAAGTCTAAAGACTGCATTAGGAATGAAATTATTTTTACACTTAAAGAGGTACATATTTCATACTTTCTATTCCTCGTGCCAGAGTTTCAATAGAAATGCACACTGCTTATTAAAACTGCAGTAAAGGAACAATCTGGATTTGCATTTTAAGGGACTGTAAAGCAGTATTCTAGTAAGAAGTGTGTAAATTTATTTATTCAGTGAAACAGTTACTAAATAGCAGCAGAATGAACTTAGTATATAATTAATATGTCTATTTAACCTAGTAAGGATTCATACACTGGAATACTCTTCAAATGTCAGTAGTTAAAGGATATGTCCATCTGACTTCACTGAGAAATTCACAGAACAGTTCCTGCAATTCTCAGCACAGGCAGCCTTTGTTTGAGTCATATAATAAGTTTAATTAACTACTGCATTAGTAGATAGTAGAAGGAAAACATTCAGCATTATTTTAAGTCAATTAAACAGGCCTTCTTAATTTTTTTTCATTATTTACATATATTCTCTGCTTTCATTTTCAGTGTTCCAAGCTTATTATTTTGGATATTTCTTCAAATTTTTGGTTAGTTCAATTAACCTCTTCAACCATACAGCCTTCATTACTCTACTCATCTGGTCCACATAGCAGAAGACCACAGTAGGAAAAAGAACATCTCGTTGCCTGAACATGCTAAGTGCTGCGTATGTTCCATAAACTGTATGGGCTGAACATGTGGGCATATAAAAGGAAGAACATAAAGGCGATAGCTGCATTCTCTGTGAACTGCTTTGAGTAAAAATTGTTTCAATCAGTTAGTGAGAATTCAGCTATTTAAATAAGGAAAAAAGGTTCTGTTCCTTTTCCATTTTCCAGTTGATAACCAGGACGAACACAGTAATGTTACTGCATGGCGAGGGGTCTAGCTTTGCCCCCAGTCTCAGGATAAATTTTCAAGGAATTTTCATGGCTTTTATTGTGGGAAGCTCCAGCTGAGTTCAGTGGTGCAGTGCCTCCCCTGGGCAATGTGCCCTGGGACTCTGGACAGATAAGGTGGCTTTGTGTTTCCTTCAGCCCACAGTTTGCTGTCTTTGTCCAATCTGACACCTTAGTATCATGTTTAGTACTGTTAGGAGTGCATTTTATATGAATATATGGAGATTCAGGGTGTATTCGGGACAAATGAAAATCACTAATATAATCCCCAGGATTGTTGTGAAGAGAGAAGTCATTCATTCACAGTCTCTAGTAAAGGAAATATTCAAATTTTCCATGGCAATAAATGCTATTAGCTCAAGTTTCAAAGTGTCTGAAACAGGTGTGAATGCAAATTAAATTTCAAACAACCTCTTACCACCCCAATTCTTATTGTAGAGGAATGTAAAAGTGGATTTCAAAAGGGGCCAAGGTAAAAAGATCAGTCCTTCTTCAAATAACATAGTAGAAATACAGCTCTTTTTAAAACTTCTCAAACACAGAAATCTGGATACTGTGAACCAAAATCTACACAAATTGTTTCTGCTGTGAAATCCTAGAAGATTTCTTGGATACTCTCTCCTTTGTGATCTCATTCTCTTCAGTTGGCTCTATTTCACATAAAATAACTGAATCTGTAAGTATAAATAGCCTTATTGTCAACGTGCAATTTAATTTTTTATCCCAAATCTAATGCATGAACCAACAGTCTATGTGAATATGTTCAAGGTCTGCCAATCCAGCCTAGTGAGTTTGACTGTAGCTGTAATTTGGCTATAGAATATATAATCGGAGGAAAACATAATTCAGTAGATTACATATCTAAATGTCATATCATTTTGTATTTGTAACTGGGACACTACCTAGCCAAAAACTTTTCTGCCTAAAAATATTCTTTTAGTTTTTGACAGTAGTCCAGAGTTCAGTTTTTCTATTTGAAAAGAAAACCTTGGAGATAATCTGTTTGTCAACCCTAATAATTCCTTATTTGTTAAAAAAAAAAATCTTCCCTTAAACCTCCAAAGCCAGCCACGAATGAACATCACAAATCCTATATAATGATCCAAGGAACATCCTGAAACCTCTGCTGAGCTGTGGCCAGGGATAAACAGAGACCATAAATTAGATAGATTTCAGTTGACCGTGAAACCATGAGCTTACATAATGAGTTTACCATTTATTAATCTTCTGCCAGGGAATTTTATGCTGGGCTATATTCTTTAGAATAATTTATTTATTTATTTTTAAATACATTCTTACATTTATTTTTGGTGATTGAAGGAAAGGAATAGAAACAACTCATTTTCAAAATATGAACTCTTGCACCATATCTGTACAAACCAACATTGTATGCTAGGAACACAGGACTTAACTTATGCACCATGGTGGGAAACCAGAAGAGTCTAATAATCACAGTGTAAACACCTATATTGTTAATAATCTCACTGCAGACTTTGAGTACCCAAATTTGCTCACACAATAGTCATAATTATTGACATAAAAATTGGAAACTTAGTTCCCAAACTATGCTTGGATTTAAACTTCTTATTCAGAGTAGTAAAAGGGCACGGATACTTTCCTGTATCAGCTGGTTTAATAGTGGCAATATCTTTCATGTCATGATCTTGTTCTTACTGATTTTGATTTTTCCTGTTACTATGGAGTTCTTCCCATACGTTCCTTCTGAAATCCTGCATGTATGTGTTCCAGGTAGCTGTGAAGGTAGCTGTCGCTACTGTAGCATCTCTGGCCTGCTGCAGCAGCCATGAGATTTAGATGACAGAATGAATT
This sequence comes from Sclerurus mexicanus, assembly GCA_013396755.1. Classification (NCBI taxonomy): domain Eukaryota; kingdom Metazoa; phylum Chordata; class Aves; order Passeriformes; family Furnariidae; genus Sclerurus; species Sclerurus mexicanus. The sequence goes on along the minus strand of VWZF01000499.1, from coordinate 242,453 downwards.
TCTTCTTGAATACATTCTTTAGATCCTTCTCTGATCAAGTCAGAAGTAATACAGGAAACTGCCAGTTCAGAATGAAAGTCTTTGGAGGGAAGTTATTCAAAGCCAACCACTCTATCGAATTGCTTTTTTGCAGTAAATCCAGGTGAGAAAACACCTCATTCCCCCCCACCCCCCAGGCTCTCTCTTTGCTGTTGTTGTTTTGCTTTGTTTCCAGAATTGACATAGTTTGTCCAGTACTATGTACATGGCTCAAAGACCATCACATGCTGAGGAGATAATCATCTCAGTATTGTAAGAATCGTAAGAACTTTTAATTGGCTTTAACTTCTCCATAGGCACCTGTGTAAACTTATAACTCTTGAAGATCTCTTTACATTCTAAACAGAAGACCTAAATATTTTAATGTTGGTGGGAGTCCTCGGTAAGTTCTCAGTATTTGTCACAAGGTTTTGTGACTAGGAGAGGGTAAATGTTGCAATTTTGGTTGAAAGAAGACTGTTTTATTGACTTATTATTTCAGGTCCTGACATTCTGATATTATTTTGTTCTCTGTTTGAAAATGTAATGCCTTACATTTTATAGTACATGATGTGGACATATCTTATGGGAGTGCTAGAAACAACTTATTTTGAGCTCCCTGCCTGACTGCTTCTTTTCGAAAAGACAGGATTCAGTAAGGGTCAGTTTCCAGGCTGAACAGTTCATCAGTCAATAATTGCTCCCATTATTGCAGCAGTCAGTTTTATATTGGAATTTGATTAACAACAATATGCCCCTCAGTTACATTGTTCTATTAAGTGGCACTAATTACGCTGCAACTGCTATTCAAAACCAAGCAAAGTGTATCCACAATGTCCTCTAATGAAAATAGATTTGACTAAAATGTAACTTCAAAGCTGCCTGTATAACTAGTAGGCTTTAAATTAGTGTCAATCTAAAGGAACTCCTGTGTCTCTTTCCACTGTCTTTGAGATACCTCTGTCTTGCCATATTTTAGGAAAATCAATGAAGTAATATAAGAGGATTCTTAAGATGGGAGAGGAAATGTAGTAACTGTTAGAAGCTCTGTATTGTTAAAATCTCCTACTTTAAGATAATTTGGAGTATTCGAACTTTACTCTGAATAATTTTTTAGAAAATAAATCAGAATAGTTACTGCTTGATTGTAGGAAAGTGCAGCATTATAGGAAATATCTGCTTTTAAGGATTTTCCCAGGAGGTACAATCTTAGATTATAGAAAATAATTGATCTGGAACAATTCTATCTAAGCATCTTGCCACAGAGCAATAATAATCTAGTAATCTTTCTTTGGCTTTTAGAGTTCAAGACAAAAAAATCAGAATACAGTAAAACAGTTGAAAACAAGTTTTTCAATTAACTTGGTCCTAGTCCTGAGGAATAATGTGTTCACAAATCTTTTCTGATTAGTTTTACTTAAAAGTTTTCAAGGCTTGGATCTTTGATTGGTAATTTTAGTTTTTTTAAAAGGTTTTGATTAATTTATATTTTTTTTGTATTGACTGGACTTATTTGAAAATATTTGAATATTTGAGGGACTACTTGTCTTTTCTTGCTTTAACTTTTGTTGTGATACATCATAACTGTTTGTTTGTCAGTTATGTCTTGGAACAGATCATAATACAATATGACATGGATGTAACTAGCGTATCTGATACTGATGTTTCTTACAATGAATAATTTACTGCATAAACTGGCTTTTAAGAAGCAAAATAGCTGTTTTGTCAATGTTTGATATTCTTTGGGTAAAATTACTCAATCTTTATCGTTGGTTACCTCTCTGGAGGAATGCAAATGGAATTAGGACTGTTCCATTGCTATGGGTAGCAAAATGGATGCCCAAACATCCATGTTAAACAGATGTGGATCTAAATATATTTTTTGTTTTAATATGAATAATGAATGCTCCTCTTTCTTTTTAAAGATGCTATTGTATCATATTTTCCACATTTTTATTTAAATGTCTAAGAATTGTTTTTGATTGCACTCTTTGTACATTTCCTTGGGATATTAGTGTCAATCGTACTGCATTAGAGAACCTTGCTTGCATTTAATATTCCTAAATCATTTAAAAATTAAGACACATAGCATATTATGCACTGTATATTAATACTTTATGTAAAACACAGCTAAGATGAATCAGTGAATCTAGGATGACTAATTCTTTGCTAATTATGCTCTGTTCTTCCTGACTGAACAGAATAGAATTACTTTGAGTATATGCATGCCAAATTAGAGACATCAGATCAAATTCTCCTTCTGTTAAATGTAAATACTTATATACTGTGTTGAATTCTGCAATCAGTTGAGGCATTTTAGTTTTGATGTTTATCTCAAACTCCAGTGCACTGGATACACCTTCAGCTGGAAGTATAGTTAAGAAAAAATTATCTTTACTTTTTTAAAAAATGCAAGGACCATGTCCTGCAAACCTTAAGCAACGTAAAGAGCAGTTTTATGCAAACACATTCATTCAGGAGTACCTTTTTCACTGTCTGGAAGGGAAAAAAACCTCCAACCCAACTTTTGCACAAGTAAGGGTTGATCTTTCAAGCTGGTGAGTCTCTCAGACCTGACTTGTTCTTGTTCATCACATGGTGATGAAGTGGCTTCTTATAAATGATATTAAACTGGATCTCCAGTTTTTCAGTATTGTCTCTGCTATTGTGTAACCAATTCCAATTCTGTTATGTTCCATAACCTCAGTAGCAGCAGCAAAATCACATGAATCATTTGCGACCTCTGACAGTCTAACTTATTGATTGTAACTTGTTAATGAGTGTAGAATTTCTACATCAGTGCTACTTCAATTGTTCTCTACTCTGACAAAGGACTTATATAACCTGACTATTTTGCTACCATTTCCTTTTTGTGCCCATTTTTAACTTCTGTTACAGTGGAAGTGAATTCATCATGTGTTGTTCTCCACAGGGCTGTTTCTTTTATTTGTTAAATGTTACTGTTTAAAGATCCCTCTAATCTTGTGAATTTTGAATTGCCATGAAAAGCACAGGGATACCACTACTTTTGCTCTCAAATACATAGTCTCTCAAAATAAGTGTTGTAATTTGGAGGTAATGTTAATTTTAAAGTTCCTAAAATGTATGCCAAAATGTGGTTTATGGACCTCTGTAGTTACAAACTTAAGAAAACACTTGCTAATGAGGTGTCATTAAGATGAGCTTTGGGCAGTGTCTTGCTCTGTTTCAGCACCCTAACTGCATGTAGATACAGTATTGTTGTACCCTTTTTTGAAGATGAGAATATGATAACCTAAGAATGAGACTATTTTGTTGGTATTTCTACTTTTTGGAGAGAGGTGTTGGCAGCCTTGAGTTTTGAATGACTGCTTTCATCTTAGGACAATTACTGAAGAAATGTATTAAAACCTCCTTTTGTCATATTATATTTTAACTTTATGTTCAGAATGGCTAGGGAAAAACAGCAGCCTTGCAGCTCCTTTATGACATCCCTAATTTTCTGCAACAACTAGACATTCAAGAGTTTAAGTTTTTCAGTGTCTTCATTTTCCCCCTACACTGTAGATCTTGTTGCCTTTAGTTTGGCATTTGCAGAATCATTTTAAAACAGTATAATTTGTGATAAATGTCTGAATCCAAGCATTGCTCCAGCATTCTCTGTGACTTTATGTGCCTGGTAAAATAACAGTGTTACAGGACAGCCCTTCGTTCTCTGGCCTATTGTACTGAAGAATGAATGAGTGAGAGTCTTGATTACCTTACAGATAAATCTAGTTAACTGTTATATTAATTAAAATGCGTGGTTTTGAGGCTATTCTGAACTATTTATATGTGATTTAATTCATATCAGCAGCTAATTTGTATTTAATGCAAACTAATGGGTTTTATGTAAATGGAGCATGTGGCAGTCTATTTAAAAAACAAATTATCTGTAGTTCCATTTCAGTTATTTTAATTAAATTTAGAGTGTGTGTGCAGTGGGGAGGGATAAAGGATGTGTTATATATGAAGTGTTGATGATTAAAACCAATTTAAATATATAGAATAAGAAACAAGTGATTCTCTTAGCAGAAACACCTATTCATTTTCTGACATTTGCATTTGCTAGAAGAGTAGACACAAGAACAGGCAAGGACATGTGCCTGGTGGGTTTTGAACTGAAAAACACAAATAATTCTTTGAGTTATTAATAATAAAAACACTCTGAAGATTAACTAGTTTACATTTATAAAATGCTTTGAAAATTATTCATAAATTACATTCTGAGCAAATGTCAATATTCGAGTAAAGAAATTGACAATAATTACATCAGAACTGATTTTGTTCCTAAAACACTATGTGAATCCCAGGTACTAGCTCACAACCAATGGAGCCTGCTAGGCAACATGGTGGCTGTATTGGTTGTTTCAACATCAAGCAAGAGATGATTTCAAGATTTTTAGCATAAGTATAAATATTATTTAGCAGCTTTTAAACCTGAAGTATCATATCTCATGCCCAATCCAACCAATACTTGCTTGGATTTCCTGAGTCTCGTCGAATAAACAGATTCCTTGTTTTTTATTATTCTGAGGAAACTTGGCTCACAGAATCAGCTCAGCTTCTTCATGATTCTCTGTCTCACCCATCCTTGACCAGTCTGACAGATTTTGCAGGAGAAATGCTTTAAAGCATGAAAATATTTTCGAAAGATTTCTCATCTTCATTGTTGCAAGGCTTTGGCAGGACATTATTGTTATTATAACTCTCCACAGAGGACAGTTATTATTGTTGATATTAACTATCATCTGTGGAGAAAAGCTGTAAAGGTTAGAATATTTTTTCAGGAGCTTAGACTGGATCTTCATCAACAATTCTGGTATATCCCCAACATCTTGTATACAACATGTCAGTCAGCTGCTAAACTTAATTAATGTTTTAGTGTTATCAGTGATGGAAAGGTCAACTAAAAACAACTGTTTGCTAATGTTAATCCTACTTCCACTGATTGTCTGACAGTTTCTCTAATTTCAAATGCTGTAATGGGAGCTTTTGCTTTTTCCCTTGGTCCCATTGCAAATACCATGACTTTTTTTGTTAATTCCTCAGCATCGTTGGGTATGTTCACTTGAAATATAAAACCGTTCTTGGAATTATAAACACGCTGATGTTTTTAGGAACTAGAGGATCAAGTGAAAACTTTTAAGATGTTTTATTATCAAAAGAAATTTTTCTTGAAATAGATTATTCTAATGAAAATGTACTTAAGCCAGAAATGTTCAAGCAGATCAGCACATTTTTTGCCTGTGTTTACTATGGATGTATATCTACATTTGCACACACAAACCTGATCAACATGCAGTGTGGGTCACATTCAACAGATAGCATAAACTCCTTAATTCTGTTTCCTTAATGAAACAAGACATAAACATATGATTTAAAAATAATGAAGATTTATATGCCTTTTCAAAATTCAACAATTGCCTCTGTGATTTACTGAGTAAGAACTAAGACATGTTAAACACTGGCTAAATGAAAAGGCTACTGATGTTATGAAATAAAAATAACCTGCCTATTAAAAGAGTTACTTACAAAAATCAATATTCATTTTCTGTCTCTCATATGTCAGCAGAAGCTTTGCTGTGCCCATAAAGTGTGGGGTTATTTAAACATGATGGCAGAATAATTAGACAGGTGACCTGGCTAATAAATAGGACAAAACTATTTGTTTGCTATCACTATATAGGACAAAGTGTTGGAAAAAATCAAATAAATAAGCAAAAAAAAAAAAAGATCTTGACCAATAAAAGTTAGTTAAAGCATTGACCTTTGTGATCTTCCACTTTTTTTTATCATCTCTGCACCTTCCACTATAAAATATAGTTCATCAGACTGATTTCATGCAGGACTCACAGATTTTATTTTTATTTAAAAAATGTCATAAAGCAATGTGTGTTACTAAATCTCCAAATGAAGGAAATAATATTAGAAGCTGAGAAGAATGCTCTTATCTAATAATATATCTATGACTCGTGGGGATTCTGCTGGTCAGAGATATTTGTCTTGATTGATTCTTTTCTTATCTCCCTGACCATTTCTCACTAACTCTTGCCAGTCTTGTGAGTCTTTTTATTTTTTCTGATAGGTTGGAAGATTGGATTGGCTGTATTGCAAAAAGCCTGATCTGTTGGTCACAAATTGATGCCATATTCAAATGTTTATTTTGGATGATAGGATTTGCTGAAATCATGCATTCTTTCATAGATTTGCCAGTCATACTGAGTTGGACTCTGTCTGCAGTTGTATTTTGGGATTATTTTGTGCTGTCTCTGCTGTCTTGGTTCCAGACTGATATTTAGTCATGGATGAGCAATAATTTACTTTTTTTGGATTATATGTGCTATGATATTATCAGAGTTTATGAGCATGTAGGACAAATCCTTACCTGCTGTTACACCACTGAGGTCAGTGATTTTACAGCTGGTATAACCCTGTACACCACTGCAGATATGCCCTTGTACACCTGCATTGCCCTTAACCCTTAGGTATCTTTTATCTGTAACTGTTGCCCTCTGAAAGATATGTCTAAGAATTAGATTTTTACTTGTACAATTTGTGTATGTTGGCCCTAGTGAAACCATACAGTCAACCCATCTATATTTTTTTATTCATATATTTACAATATCTAATATGTGCTGCAAATATATCAAATATATGCTTATGTGTTTTTAAATTATTTTGTTTATTTCAAGATATTCACATAAACTTTTATATCTGTAATGGCCCACATAGTAAGTAAGAGGTGCCAGACTTACACAAATCTTTGGAGATTTCATACTTAACATATTTCATACAACCTCATTTGTGATATAGGGGAAAACTGCTTGTGTGAGATACATTTAAGAAACTGCAGCTTTCCTTTCTTTGACTTACATTAGAGAATGTAAAAGAACTTATAGGTAGCTGTCATTCTGTCACACTTGATTCATGTTAATTAAAGGACATCTTAAAATTACCTGAATTGTAACCCAGAGGATGACATAAGTTTAATAACGCTATTTGTTTGTAACTAAAGTGTATCTGAATCATAGAATCATAGAGATATTTAGGCTGGAAAATTCCTGAGGACTATGGAGTGCAAGTATTAACCCACTACCAAGTCCACCAATAAATGGTGTCCCTTTCCAGCCACTCTTCCCTCGATCTGTAGTATTATTTAGGGTTCTTGTGACCCAAGGGCATGACCTGGCAATTGGTCTTTTTGAACCTGATACCACTGTCCTTGGCCCATGGATCCAGCCTGTCCAGATGCCTCTGCAGAGCCTTACGACCCTCAGATGGTTTAGCATCGTCACCCAACTTGATGTTGTCTGAAAACTGTCTGAGGGTGCACTTGGACCCCTTCTCCAGATAGTTGATAAAGACATAAAAGAGGACTGGTCCCAACACTGTCCCCAGGGAACCCCAGTGGTAACCAGCTGCTCTCTGGGACTGAACATCCAGTCAATTTTTTATTCAGCAAAGAGCATGTCCAAGCCATGACTGAGAGTGGAATAACAATAATGTCCAGCAGTTCCCTCAGCACTCGTGGGTGCACCCCATCAGAGCCCATGGACTTGTGGATGATAAACTTGACTAAATGGTTTCTAACTGGGTTGTCCAAGGGGAAGTATTCATTTCTCCAGAGTTTCTCCCTGGTCTCCTGGGACAAGCTGAGGTTGGCCTTTTTAGTGAAGACTGAAACAAGAAAGGTGTTCAGTATCTTATTCTTTGCAACATCTGTTGCAAGTGTCCTTCCATTCACTAGTGAGTCCACATTCTCCCTAATATTCCTTTTACTATTGATACATTTGAAGAAACCCTTGCTATCCTTGATGTCTTTAGCCAGGTTTAATTCCAAATGGGCTAATCACAAATATGATTGTTTTTCACTGGAATGGTAAAATCATTCAAATGTGTTTTGACTCCTCCAATTTCAAGAGGGTCGTGAAAACAATAGAATTAAGAGAGTGGCTGGCTGCCTGTGGCAGGGCTGACCAGAGTCTGGTAAGTTACAATACAAATGCAAACACATTATTTAGTATCATGGCTATCACTCTCTGGGCTACCAGCAGAGACAATACGCAGTGGGGGAAAGATAAGGTTCCTGGCAACCTGGTTATGACTTGCAGGAATGGTTCATAAATCCTAATAGTAGTTTCAGCATTCCCTCTGAGAAAAAAATATTAAGTTGTACATCTCAGCTGAAAATTTCTCATTTTTTGTATCCTGAGAATGAGATTCTGGCAAAGGTAGGTAGAGTGGCACATTACTAGGGCGTCAAGAAGAGATATGTGTTTTATTTTGTGATATTGAAATACATGAAGGCTAGCTATGAGTCAGGTCAATTTAAAGGACCAGGTACAGAGCAAATGGATCCACAAAGTGATAGTAATTTCCAACCTGAAGGCATTGCCAAGATAATGCTAAGACTTCCATTCCAGTTGTGTCACTATAGACTCAGACTTAGCCTTAAGTATAAGTGGAGATCAGCAGAGGATGTGGAAATTTTGAGTCTGCAGAATGTGTTTGTTTGTTTGTTTATTTTAAACTTTGAAAAAGTTACCACTTGAAATTCACTGAAAAGCAGTACAGGCACATTTTGTAATTTCTGTCTGAAGAATTTAACTGTCATTGGGATGAAATTCCTTCTTCTACATACATTTCTTTCACATACATTTGACTTTACTTTGTAATTAATGATTTCCATTAAATCAATATGTAATCCAAACTACTAATAATTCAACAAACTGCCATTGTGCTTAAGAGTAAAGGTAGAATAGTCACTTAGTTGTGAAATAAGAGGAAACAAAATACAGATATTTGCTTCTATAAATTTTATTCACACCATTTACAGTGTAAATATATTTCTTCTTCTATATTAATACTTTTTACTGAGAACTAGTGGGAAAGCAGAGCATAATATTTGTAAATAAATTAAAAATCTCTCTTTATCTAGTGTATGAACACATGTGATTCCTTTTATGGTTGTTTGGTGCTAATGCAAGTTGCATGGCATTTTTTTGTTCTTGTTTTTGTTTTTGTTTTGAATTAAGATATATTATATCACAGAGGAGTTAATTTTGTACAAAAAAATGTGAGCCAAAATGCAGATTTCATAGGATTCAATGTGGAATTATGTTAATATCTGCTATACAAATTTGTCAATGATAAAAAGGGAAAAAAAAAGGAGTAATGATTTCTATAGCTGCATTCCTCTAGTTTTGTTTGCTTATTCTCTAGTGAAAACATCTAAAGTCTCTGTGTTCCACTCACATCCCAAAGAAATTAATGTTTCCATACATTTTTTGAAGATATACATTAAAGCTTTGTTAAAGTGGTTAAAGCTGCCTCTGTTCTGTTGCAATGTATTTCTCAAGGACTTTCAGCACTAAAAATAGTTATCATTTGCAGAAAGAGGGACAGGATGTGATTGCTTTCCTTGATGTACAATGAGCATTTGTACACAAAGTAGAACCATTGTCTTGACTCACAAATTGAATAGTACATCTGTGAATACCTTTGCACTGCCTTTGAAATAACACTTGCCTGAAGGCCTTGCCAGTTGGTATCAAACTAGATAAAAGAGACCGGATCTAACTTTCTTTCCACATATAAATGCAGTGACAATAGTATATTCCAGTCTGGTATAAAGCAAATATCTCTTATCTTTATTTCAATATGATTAACTTTCTGCATTTAATCAGTAGCTTTTATTGACAAAGAACCAAATATGCTCATTAGGTGCGGTGAGACACAGTAGAATCAATTTATACATTAAATTAAAGGGTAGGGCCTCTAAGTATTTAGACTAAAGTAGTAATCTGATAAATGCAAAGCCTTATTGATAAAGAATGGCAATTCCTTCTAGCAGGCATATTCTTTTAACAGATTTTAATTTAGTATTGTGTCATTACCTCATGGAATAATGTTTAGCTTAGCTAGAATATTGACTTCTCTCAGATCTGACCAAGAATAACAAAGAATTGTTATGAATAATATATGGATTTTAAAGGACATTATTTCTTAGTCAAACCTTAGTCAAATCTGCTCTGTTATATGCATAAGTCTTAAGAAACAAATGTAACTAGGCTGGTAGTTAGTTATAATGCCAAATGAACTAGAATTTTGTTTTGGGAGGCTGATCAAGAGATGTCTGAAGAGGATGGAAAATATGAACCTAAGAGCCAAATAGTGATGTAAGAAGGTGTTTTACATTTGGGGTCACATTTTCTTGTAACACTTCAGTGGCTTGAAAGACGTGTAAAAAAACAAGTACTTGGATATGATGCAAACGTCTTTTTGTGTTACAATCCTTGAAACAGTTAGCTCTTGCTTATATTTGGCGTATCTAATTGATGCTGAACTGAATACTTCTTGATCATATGCTACAATGTAGCTGTATCTATCTATTCTGCCAGTGCATTATGAATATATTTTTTTCATCTGAAATGATTCTCTCATGTTATACCTTCAATGATGCTTGTGTGCTACTTTCCCCCAGAAACTGGGCAGAAGCAGATGTAAATCTAAAAGCCCTAGGGGATATAAATCTCTGTGATCTAACTCTTATCAGTTAGCCTTCACTGTTTTCAAGGTCAGCTAACTGGTGGTGGTCATTTTAAATGAACTGCAGCTTGTGGAGTCACATTTGACATTTTGCTGACAATCGGTCTCAGTTTTTCAGGCCAACAACAGACCACCAGGCAGCTTTTGCAGAGATTTTGGCAAGACCACCAGGAGATAAATGCCTACAGCTGCAGTGGGAGGACATTGAGGAGGACAAGAAGGACACTGATGAACTGCTTATATCAGATTTTTGGATTGCTTTTTCTTGGTGCAGCAACATTTATGAGCTCACAAAACAAGCGTTCAACAGGGCAAAAGGCTGTGTTACAAACCAGGAATATGTATAATATTTTGGGATAGTTAACAAAATACTTTTTGAGGATTTTGCATTGATTCTTTCACACCATTCTGGTGCATATGAATACATTATCCTGAAAGACCTAGACTGTTTTGTGAAATCTGTCACCTTCCATTGCATCCACTCAACAGATTATAGATCAGCTGCTGTGGGCAGGCAAGCTGTTGGGGTCGTTGTGATAGAGGCTGTTGCATAGTTTATTAAGGGAAGGTTGTTATTCTGTATTTCAAAGCCTGCTAGATTTTGGAGATTATTAATGACCCTTCCCCAATGAGATGGTTGTTAACATCCATATTTTTCTTTTTCAGTTTTTGCTGAGATTTCAGTTCCAAAATTAGAATGAGGTATTTCCCCATTGAGCTTCAGGTGCTGGGACTAGATTATTACTACAGAGGGAGGTGTCATGAAGACTTGGGTGTAAATATATATATATATATATTTATGAAACAAAAGGTAATACATAATAAAAGTTTTGCTTTGCTACCACAACAAGAGAATGTAACACTGACAGCCTCTCCAGTGATGTCCTAGAACAGGGGTTATTACACATTAGTCATGTGCTACAGAAAAGTGTTATTTTATTTTACTTAGCAATGGAAGGAAGACATGATTAGATGTGCCATGATTAGACTACAGCGTGGGCAATATCTTCCTTGCATAAAAGTTGTGGGCTACCTGCTATGCAGGTTATGTAAAAGAAAGAATAATTATCATCAACAATTAGGAGATGTAAAATTAGAAGATAACAGAAACCATAGGCCAGTACCCTGCAGTCTGAGGATTGTAGAGGCCTCCTACCCAACTGAGAAATGCCTTCAAAATGGTGATATTAGTCTAAGCATGATGTAGGAAGTTTTGTGTTGCTTTGATAAAAATGGAACTATTATTATTATAATTTTCAATTTCATGGCCAAAATTCAGTAGACACATAATTTTCCTTGTGCTGTATGTAATATTTTTACATATCTCCTGGAAATATAACAAGTTACTCCATGAACTAGTATAAAAAGTAGCAAAGTATGCAATAAGATTTAATTATTCTTTCCATAAAATTTTTTTTTTTATTGTTGAAGATACTATTTCTAGGGACTTTCATACTCATATCACATGGAATACAGATATGTTATTGCTAGATTAATCATGGAAATTTTAAATTATGAGTGCTGTTCATCATAGTTGATAAGAATAATTCTTTTCATTAAAATGCAAATAAGATAACCCGGGAAGTCTTGGTAATAGAAATAAAAGTAACCCTGAATGAATGGTGGTAATGAAACAGTTTTTAAAGCAGTGAAAACAGCAATTTGAAAAGCAACATTCTAAACTATCAGCTTTGTCTACCTTAAAATAAGATCAAAAGTTAATAATGTTGAGAGCAAGAGAACCATTGACACAACAATACTAGCTCTTCAAAAAGGGTCTTAAAAAAGTTTTTTTTCTTGTGGAAAAGAGTTGTTGTCAGATTCCTCATAGAAGATGCATCTAGAATGGCATTGGGAGGTAGGTCTTGCCATGACAAAGCAATTCAAGGTCCAGTGATAAATGTTAGTTCTTTAGTGTATGCTAAACAAATCACAGTTCTACCTTCTGAAATATATTTTTCTTTTTTCTTCTATAAGTCTTTGTTAAAACATCTATCCTTAGTAGATAAGTTCTTCAAGGTCATTGAAGTTCGTAGTCAGAGACATCTGAGGATGGACCTCTGAGTGGGAAAAGAAAATGTCTTAGAGGAGATTTTCTGGGTAATTTTAGGATATCTGCAAACTGCTCTTAGGACTTTTCTATGATCTTGATTCTCAGAGATTTGTGAGCTCCATGGTTGTAATGAAAATTTTCTTATCTTCAAGACTCATATTCCACTCTGTATTTCTCCCCTGAGAATTTTTATTTGTAGCTGAGAGTTCAGTCTTGAATTTAGAGAATACTTGTGTGTCTACATGGGGGTATGCAATACTGTGTATGGTTTATACATGTAATTCATGGAGTATATGAAAAAGACTCAAGACGTCAAACCAGATAGCATTCTGCACAATGAGATAGGACTGGTTTTGGTACCTGAGGTAGTATCTCTTCAGCTGGGTACAAATGAGAGCAGGTATGGATAAACACAGCTTGCATTGAAAGGCATAGACACCTTCATCTAACATTCAATGTATTTTTTTCCTTTTCCTTTTCCTTTTCCTTTTCCTTTTCCTTTTCCTTTTCCTTTTCCTTTTCCTTTTCCTTTTCCTTTCGCTTTTCCCTTTTCCTTTTTTTACTGCCTTTCCCCTCCAAGTTACCTGAAACTAATAGTAGCAGACAGTGGGAATGTTTAGAGAGGGTAAAGGGAATCCTGTAACACATTAATTGATATCACTCAGATAAATAATTCCAGTGGGCATTCTACAGCCTTACATCATCACTGATCTTGTAACAAGCAGTGACCACTTCCTCCTTCCAGTGTCTGAGCCATAAAAATGTATGGTCTCCACAGCTCAGAGAGTCTGTCAAAATAGGTGGAATTTTCTGAGCACTATTTGGGCTCTCTGGGTATAACCATATATTGCACATATTTGATCTTGATGATTGCCAAGAATTTCTACATAGTTGGTAAACTGAATTAATTTTAAAAGTTTCTTATAAATTAGTGCAGTTGAAATGACTGGTGGTTGCTATAAGATTTCTGGAATATGTGCCGTGTTACATGCTTTGAAATGTACTTTATAGAAAGTTAAGAGAACTCAAATTTCAGCAAACAATATAAAAAACGCTCCAGGTATGGATGATAATAGTGAGATGGGTATAGGAACTAATACAGTATCTTCTGTTCCTTCCACCCAATAATTGCATATCTAGGATCTGATTTTTCTTTGCCAGTTCTAGTTACTGTAGAAGAGAGAGTTTCTCTGCTGTGCATGCTAAGGAATGAAGGATGTTATTATGGCTGGATAGGAGAGGAAACATGAGAAGAGAAAAGAGGATGACAAGTGGGAGAGTTACTATTTGGTTAAAACTTTTAAATGTACATAACAACACTGTGATTGCAAATGGAATCCCACCAACCTACTACTGAAAACAACTCCGCTATGAAGCCCTTCCTACCAGCCTTTCTCACAACAGTAATTCCTGTTCAGCTGTTGCTGCACAAGTAGGAATGGTGCAGTTCAGGATGCCTCCTGTTACAAAGAGCAGGAAAAAAAGAAAACTGCAGAAGAGTGTGATGGCTGACCTTTTTTTGTTGTTTATGTAGCTTGGCAGGGGTTGCAGGTGCTGAGATAAAGTATTGTAATAATTCCTTTTGTTTTGTTTTGCCATTCATTCCTCTGAAAAAATAACAAGCAGGAAAAGTGTGAAGCAAAAGTATGAAGATAAATACCAATAAGTAGAAAGGAGGGTTTAGGCAGGGTTAGGGTAATTTTTTTGCACTCCTTCCCTCTACTTTTACAGTCATCAGCTGCATGGAAAGAACATATAAAACACGGTATTACATGGTCACATCAGCTGAAACACACTACGTTAGTATTCAGAAATACCTAACTTAGAAAAAACAGCTAATCAAGGCAAACTCATCACTGTGTAACAGGATTGCGGTGTGACTCAACACTGGAAAGAGCACAGAAGTAAGTAGAAGAGTCTATCCTGAAAGGATGCTTAGCAGTAGGGGACACTAATCTGAGGAGCGTCAAAAAGTGTGCATGGTACAGGTACTTGCTTTTCTTGTAAACAAAAGCTAAACAACTTTCAAATAAGACCACTCATTACACTGCTTATTTGCTTTACTGTGAGCAATTTGTCATGAACACAGTGAAAATCTGAAACATTCTGCTCAGAGGTGCATCTAATCAGGAGATCCATCCTTACAGATTGTCAAAATTTGATAGAACATGACCGTGTGCAATCTGCTCTGACTGTATGTATTTTGAACTAGAACCAAACTAGATAAATTTTGGAGATAATTTTCAAGTTACATTCTGTGATTCCACTAAGAAATGGAATGAATGGTGTCTTGTATGAAGGCATAACATTTGAGTTAGCCAAATCCTAAGAGGTAGAGAAACTCTATACTACATGAATTGTGTGATTTTTTTTAACCTAGGGCTTGATAGGATGATGTACAGATATTAAACAAACTGTTAAGTCATAGATGGATTTTGGCATATCAGTGCATAGTCCCCATGTGGTTTTGTTACCCTTAACACCTAATTTCCACAAATAAAAAGTTTGGCCTCTGAAAACAGGATTTGTAGAATTCATGACAGTGAAAAAAGAGGGAGTACTAACCATAGAGAAGAGGCCTGAGGGTTGAGCTGGGCCCACTGGACTCTGCAGTCGGGACAGGTAGGAGATACAGTGCCTGGTCTGAGGATCACACCCATGTTTAAGCTCATGATTACCTCGTGATCAGGTTGACAGCAGCAGGACCCAGTTGGTTGAGCAGAGTGATGGTCCTAGAACCTGAACAATGAAGAACTGCTTAATGCCGGATGAAACTGAAACAACTAATTCCATGTACATATGTATCCTTAACTGAACATCTGTAGTAACATATGAACAGTATTTAAGATCCACTTCTCTTGCTAGGTTTGTAACAGATACGTATTATTCACTTCAATAGTTGATATGGTAAAAGATGAAAGGCATTTCCTGATTGCATTTTAAGGCCATTATTACTGATTAGATAGCAAATTTTAGTAAATTAATTACAATAAATTGATATAGCTAATGTCAAAAAGATGTAACTTACAGAATAAGGAAACTTGATTCTAACTACAGGAATTGCTAGGACTGCTGCATGTAAGGGAATGAAATATTAAGTCTGACAATGTTAACACAAAGACAGCAGTAGAACATTATTTTAGGCATTAAATTACATTTCAATGTACTTATGCCACTGCCTGACTGAATGCATTTTGAATTTGCAAGAATGAAATACAAAGAGGGCCAGAGACAGGCAGGAGGCTCTGCTCCCATCCCTTCAGTCTTGTGGACAACTCATCAACATTTCATGTGGAGCCTCACAAGTCATATAGAGTTCACAAAATTGAATTACCTCTCAAATTACCCTTTTGACTATCTTAATGCTTTCCTCTCTCTTCAGAAACTGTCCTCTAAAGCCATACCTCTTGCCTAATCAGTTTTGCTATAGTCACACCTATCTTCAAAGTAAAGCGCATTAGAGATGCATCCTTTTGTCTGTTTATACAAATTAGTGTAATGAGTGCTTCGAGTATATTCTGAAATACAGCCTTTTTGCCGTGGCCAAGTGACAGAATGTTCCTGGCCAATCAGAAATGCTTTAATGTCCACTACACTTGGTCAGTATGATGTAATTTGTTTTTTTTAATGAGAAGGAATCATCTTCCCATTCCCTCTGAGGATCCTAATTTAGAGCAACAGACCAGCTGTCACTTAGTGCAATTCCCCTCTTTCTTATCCAACCAGACTGCAATATCATTCTGTTACTCTTTATTGAAAACAGTGTTGTTCTCTGGAATAATTATAGAAGAAAGACTATATCTGGGGGCTGTTATATTTAGCAAATTGTGCTTAATGACAATGTTAGCCAAGCAGAGGTACTTTAAACACCATACATATTTTTTCTATATTTTATTTCTACTTAAAATACTTGTTTTATCATATTTCTACTCTCCAAAACCTATTTCCTTATGGGTAAAATACACAGATATTAGTAATATCTCCAAATTTTAGTACCTCCCCCTTCTGCCTTTACAGTTCCTTGTTTTTCACTGTTCAGGGTTTGTGGTTGAATATAAAGACATACAGGGTGTTTTAAGACATACTACTATATAATTGACAGCTCTGTGCAAACCTTTGTTACTTGGCACATTTATGAAGTCTCTTTTTCACTCGTTTGTGTATGGGAAGTGAGATTATTGAAGAATTTGACTTCACAAAACTGTTGAGATACTCAGAGCTGGCATCAGACATTCACTGAACATTCACTGAACTACAGCTTTCACCACATGTGAAAACTTCCTGAAACTGCAGCTAAAGTGGATGAAGACTCTGAGACCTTGACAGTTCAGAATAACAATGGGAAAAAATAATTATAACTCCATAAAAAAAGAGAAAACACAAGTCTGACACTGTAGCTATGGGAAGGAAGTAGAATGTTTGTAGAGGAGTTAATGCCATTTAAAATGTATGGAAGGGAAATTAAAAAAAAAACACCAAACAAACAAAACAGTGTAACTAAAAGACAGGGCTATTCAGGCAATAAATTCCACTGAGCTCTAATCTGAGGGGGAAGAAGATGCAAGTAAGTCTTGTTCTCTCATCACTCCCACAAATTCAAACCCCAGGTCACTCACCATCTCAGTAATTTAGGATTTCTTTCTCCTGTTTTTATATTTTTCCACTTGATACCTTAGGCCCTAAACCAGAAGACATCAAAGGTTTTTTATTTCTTCTAGAAGTGTTTAACAAGTGTTACTTTTTTTGCTTGTGTGCACAGTATATCTCTTTTGAATGCAGTTCAAAAGCTGTACCTGTGGATGGTCTTTACTCTTTTTGTTATAATCATAGCAAAGAGAGGAATACAACATCCAGTGTATTTTGGTCTGACTGATGCTGGATGAAGGGTCATGTTCCTTTCCCTAGGGGTAAGCATCACACCAAAATGTCTCTTACAGCTGAGTCTCATTTGATTTTAGTTCTTTCAAGAAAGATAAAAATCTGTCAGTCCTTTAGCCTCTTTTCACGTTGTGAAAAAAATGCTAGAATTCTGTGAAAAAAAAACAACCCAAAGCATTCCTCCAACTTATTTGCTCATGATACTGCAGACATTTGCATATTGTCCTGTCATTAGGGAAGCTGAGGAGAGAATACTCATGTTCATATTCATCTAAGGTCAAAGGTTATAAAACCATAAAAAATGGCTCTACTTCTCTAGGACTGCAGAAGAAAAACCAGTCATGGTTTGTATTACTTACATTAAGTGAAAGATTTATCCATCATTTCACTTCTGACTTCTATTACTACAGAATTTCCATACTGGTATGTAGAACATGACAGGGTATTATTATGATTTGCTTAAGAAAAGGCATAAGAAATATGCAAGATATGCAGTAGGTCTTGGGTCACTTTGATGCCATAAGTAATGGGATGAGGTGAATAATGATGGTTTAATAATAATGGAATAATAATGGTTTAACAAAAGAGGACAGAATAGACTCTGTTCTAGATAAGAGAAGGACTATCAGACAGACCAGGGAGACTATCTAGTCATTTGTGCTCTGCATTCCCCGTATCTGCTGCCTTTTTGAAAGACGGTGGTAGCAGAACTAGATGCTGTCAATATGCATATATAGTGTTGAAACAGTGGCAGTGGAAGCAAAGCTACAAGTAAAAATTACAGATTGTTCTTTTTTATTAGTAAGACTGAGAGCTGTGACTTAGGTGTTAGCTAGGTCAGGAAAAGCAAAGAGTTCCAGCAACAAGACTATTTTTTTTTAATCTGTGAGCAAGGCCTTTACCCATATGTGATGATTTTATTTGATTCCATTGGCTCAAACATAGTTCTGTGAACAGGGATTCCCTTTCCCCTTCCTCTCTGCCCCACTTCCCTCCTTTTCTCTCCTCCTTTTCTGTCCTCCTCTTTCTCGACTCTTTTCCTCTCTTTCTCTGATTGAATTTACCAATGTCAGTGAAATAGAGGGTTAGTAGACATTTTAAATGTTAGCATTATGTTAGAAATGGATTTGAAGTGATTAGTTCATAAGTTATGTAGGAAAATACTAATATGAGTTGTGTGACAAGAATGAAAAGCAGAGAATAGAAATAGTACAGAAAAAACCCAACCTAACAAGCTCATTGTCTAAAAATGCACCATAAAGCCAGCACTCTGTCCGGAACTGTGTTACGGTGGAAAACAAGGCATGTAAAAAGTTAGAGGGCCAAGAATGCATTATAGCTTTGCTTTCATAATCTAGCAACATGACCTCTCATTGAAAAGAAAATAGATTTAGGAAGCCAGTTGTCTTAAAAAAATGTAGGTTTGATTACATATAAAACAGTACTTCAGTTTCTTAATTTTCCAAATGGAAACAGTATTGCCCATAATTCAGAATAGTATTCTGTAGATAAGTAAAGCTTGCTGTTCAATGACATTTGGAATACTTATTTGAAATTTTCAGATGAGAACTGTGGTTTTAGTAAGAAATAATTTCAGCTTGTTTTTACACAGCTACAAAGAACTAGATGATAAAACACGAACACTCAACTGTCTAAATCAGCTGATCTTGCAGAAGTCACTGGGACTTAAAATTAACCTTGAGATTACCTCTTTGCAGAATGAAGACCTTCAGGTGAAAGCAGCCCTAATAAACTTTCTGACTGCTGCTTCTTTCCTATATAAGCTTAACTGCAAAATTTCAAATAAACTTTATAAATTTTATATAGGACTCCTGCTGGCCCAAAACACAAGTTCAAAGTTAGCATATGCTAATTATGCAAATCTAGCATTCACAGCAGTTACTGGTGGGACATTTATAGTTATAAACAGATCTGCACTTTTAATGCCATGGTTTGTCTGCTGGGCTAAGTGACGTTACATAATAAGATCTTAGGTGTATGATTATAGCCAGTTTTAGTGGTTACTTGTTTTGTTACAAATCCCTAAAAATCCCTAAAAGCTTTTAGAATGAGAATCTTTTTCTTTTCATTAAAACCATAATGACTATGAAGAGATGTGGAAAAATACTTGGTGATTAGCTTTTTTACTGATGCTATGATAGATATTTTCTGTACTTTTCATTGTTATAAAGATAAAATTATTTATAAATAATAATGGTGATAGTAGCAGAAGTTAATTATGTCATTGCAGGTGGTGTTCATTTGAAGAGCTGCCTATGAGAGTACAAGCTATGCAGTACTGCTTGCTCTTAGCTAGACACTGCATAGTGCAGAATGAGCTATTGCCTTACTATCTTTCTTCAATTTAAATGTAATTTATTAGCACCTGTTAAACAGAGCAGTAAGCAAAAATTACTTTGCTAGTGCTGACCTGTAGAAATTCTAATTTCAACAAAGCACTTCTGTCACCAGCAGTATGATTGGAAAGTTAAGGCTGTACAGATGAATAAAGGATAACACAGCACAAGCTCAAAAACCAGCAAACAAATGAGCTGATTGAAGGTGAAACTAGTTTTGTTTTTTTTCAGAAAGGTTGATCAATTGTCTGGTAGTGGGCTTGTCAGAAGAAACTTTACAGGAATCTTCCTCTGTTTTTGCCACCTCTGGATATTGCATGATTATAAAATAGTTCTCTAACTGGTATTCTGTAGACTCTAATGTCTCTGTTTCATAGTATGCCAGCTATGGAACCACATCCCAGCTATCCCAACATGTGTTATTTCTTTCCCTTTCAAGTGCTTAGGTTAGTTTAGGGCACCTTGTTTTCTTCGTTCACTGTGCAAAAATTATCATATTCTTATCCTTCCACAAAATGCTTGAGACTGCTAAAAAGGCTTGAAAAGAAAATGCTTCAGGATTTGTTTAGTGCTCTTCCCCACTTCACGTAGGGATAGCTAGCACATAAGAACAGCCAGTGTTTAAATATCAGGCATGCTCAGGACATGAGGCCAGGTGTGAGTCTATGTGCACAGCCTGTCCTTTAATTCATGAACATCTTGTAATGTTCATTTGGATTTGTCTCATTTTGACATCTATCCGAATATTCCTCTAAATAATTCAATAGTAGGACCTATCAATTTTTCTCCAGTATTGGTCACTTTTCCTTGCTGATTTCTTTTGCAGTGTATCCATACTGCAGTGGAGTTTTAAAAGTATGGAAGACAAATTTGCATGCCTAATATTTTCAAAACTTGTAAAGTTCCAGGTTTCTTTGCAGTTAAATTATCTTTTGCCACTATGAAAGATTAAATCATAGATACTTTTTTTTTTTTTTTCCTTAAAAAATCAGCATCCTGATCAGTTACTGAGAGAGGTTCTGTATGTGTTGCAAGGGATGAATATCATAATAAACCACATCCCAGATGGGTCAGAGTAGTAAACAAATGTGTAAAATGTATTCCTAATATCTATCCTCATGGGCCAGGAAATGCAGGTACGAGTTGTCATTATTGAAGTCAGTCTGGGCATATGTTTTGCACATGGCTATAAAAAAATGGACAGTTTTAAAAGAGTTGTATTCATGAGTCATATCGGTTGTGTAGAGCATATCACAACAAATGTTTCAAAAATAACTATGCTACTGGCAGAAAAGGAAAAAAAGAAAACCATCATTTGCAGGGAAATCCCTATGCCTTTTGGGAATGTTAAATATTGTTTAGAAGATAGATCTA
Organism: Sclerurus mexicanus; assembly: GCA_013396755.1. Lineage (NCBI taxonomy): Eukaryota > Metazoa > Chordata > Aves > Passeriformes > Furnariidae > Sclerurus > Sclerurus mexicanus. The sequence continues at coordinate 221,204 of VWZF01000499.1, read as the reverse complement.
TCAAATACCTGCAATTTTTTTCTGAAATTACAGTATTTTAGATAAGAATTACCTTTAGAATCCTTTTGAGCTAACTGGAATAATTATAGCTACTTTAGAAACTGCCCCAATACGTTATTGAATGTACGTAGATGGTGTTCATGGTCTTTAAATACTTAGGAAAGTTTTGTTTTTAATAGGGACAAAAAAATTAAAAAATACCTACATTCCAAACCAAATTAGCGTTTGCTGCTAACTTCCTTCTTAGTGCCTTAAGTGGCAATGAAAAATTCACCAAGAAAGGCCATAGTTTCCTGTCATCTTCAGTCAGACTTAGAAAGTTTCATCTTACCCAGTCCTCATTATCTCTTCATTTATCTGATAGCTGTGTGAATTTATATTCTTTTCCTTAAAGCATCAACTGCATGGAAAAATGGGAAGCATCTAAGATTTGAGAATCGATGTAAAGTATTGACAGGTTCTGAGGTACAAGACTGCACAAATAAAAGTTACTAATAGAGAGGGAACTATTCTAGTAAAGTGACTTTACCAGTGTACCCTACTGTTTTTCTTTGTAATCCTAGCCAAGTCTTTTTCTATTTTCAACTAAACAATGAGAGGAAACAATGCTGTGGTTTTGAAATCTTCTTTGCAGCCCAGAAGAGCACTAGTTTTCCGGTCTCAAGAGAATGATACCATGTTTCACCCACCAGCCTGTCACTCACCATTGAGATCATACAGTGCTTAGAAAGTTAAAAGGGTTCAGCATTGTGAAAACTTGAGATCTGTTTTTGAAAATTGTTTTATAAAGGCTTTCATTGGGTTTTTGTTTTCCACTGCTTCAGAATGCATATGCCTTTCTGACAGTCCCTGAAAACTTACATGTCATAACACTGACATAACCACATGTTTTGTCCCTGGAATGACTGTAAAAGTACTACTAATGATGAGCTGTTAATAGATAATATCAAAGAGACATCTAGCAAGATATTCTAACTTAGGACCTTGTTGCAACAAGAAGAGTGCATTGAGATTCAGGAACTCTTTAGAGAACCTTGTAGCCCTCTTGACTGGAAATGAATTCCCATAAAGCTGGTTTTACTCATTTTAGCTCCTCTGGTTGTCTTCACAATGCTCCAATTCTTTGTTTAGGTTATATCAGTTGGCATTCATCTAGGAATACTTCTGATTTAGAAAACTCTTTCGGTATTTAACATTTATAAGTATTCTTAATACTTTTCGTTTTTTTCACAGTATGCTCACTATTGTTCACAGGCACTGTTGCCATTTAGTTTCCAGTTCATTGTGTTAAAAGTCAATCCTGCTAATGTGTATTACTTGCAATTTTTGTGTGAGTAGTAGTCAGAAATGTTCTTTTATCTTCACCTTTATATCAGTCAAAGTTAAATGACTGGAGAGATTACACTTTTTTTGCAGCTTTTCACGGTCACAGTAAGTGTGCTAACAGCTTATGTTTTCTCCTCCCTTGTTATGTGATTTAAACTAATAGGTTCAAATTATAAACAGACAAGTTCTATGCAAAGATGGAATTACTGCTTTGAGATACCTGTTGGTATCCTGTATGTACAAGAGCAAAGAGAAGTCAAATTTTAAATGAAGAAAGGTTTCAATAAGAAAGATTTGGGGAAGTACATTCATGAAAAAGGTAATTTAAAGAAAAAAATTACACAGACTAATAACATGCATGGTAGGGTGTAAGTTTAGACCTATGAATATGGTATATTTATACATACATTCTGAGCTGGAAAAGCTTTTTGTTAAAGAAAAGAGAATAACAGCTTCAAAATTTCAGCTTTTCTTCACAATTCCAGCCTTAGTAATGCTGCAAGAATCCAAAGATCAAAAGAACCAATGCTGTGTGAATCAGACATTCAGCTGACATAAATCAGGACTGATCTGTTTAAAACAATGAGTCTACTGAGCTACACCAGCTGTGGATGTGGTCTCATGTTTGTAATGCTGTAGAACAAGTTACTCTGTGCTACATTCTAAACTGCATCCAGTGTAGTTATTGATGGTATGCTTGTCTGCAGGGCCAGAGCTTTCCTGCTGGGCAGCCTGCTTTCTAAGGAGGGAAAGCAGGATCCAGGCTGGGAGAAGGCAGAGTACTCTGCTCTCCCTGTCATGGTCTGGATTCAACACGCTTTCAGGCTGACAAGGGGAAGGAGCAGCTACATTGCTATATTTTTGCCCTCATCCTGCTCCCTGTCTGTGCCTGAGCAGTGTCTGGCAAAAGGGGTAGGGGAAAGAGCATTGCCTTCTTGACAGAAATTCACAAGGGGCAACACAATATCCTTGAAGGAAAGAGGCTGATGTCTTTATTGATCAACTTGCTATCTTCTCTTAACCATTACCCATCATATGACTACTGCATATGCACACATTATATAATAGAAAGTGAGTCATGACACTTTTTTTGAAAATAATGGAACTGGAAGTGGACTTTCTTCTGAAGTAATTTTGGAAAAAATTAGGGGGACAAAGATAATAAACTGTTTTGGTGCTCTATGTGTAGGTCTCTGGCCATCTACTGATCACACTACCAGGCATGATGAAGATACACAGAAGTAGGCTGTCAGGGCTCTCGAGAGCTGCCTAATCTGTCCTTTTGTGAAGCAAGATGGATATTGACAGCTAGACAAATGAGACATTAACTTTTTTTAATAAAGAAATACAAATGTGAAGGCTGTAATCTTTTAGGCAATATGAGAAAGTAGTTTGTAGCCCTTGCTGACAGCAAGTTTTTGGTAATGGCCAGCCTAAATTTTATTGTGAAATTACCAGTACATTTATAACCAGGAGAACAAGCTTCTTTCTTTCTTATTTGTGTCAGTCTATTATCTGCCCACTGTCAGTATTTATTCCTTGAGAATGAACAAATCTTAATTCTCAGGTTTTCACCACAAGATGAGAAAGTCTGACTGTTCTATTTGGTGTCCATTACCCTGGTGTCTTTCTCTAAAGACATCCCTTCAGACAGGATCTTACAAATAAGTTAATTTATTGAAATATTGTGCTTGTGATTCACCACATCTCTAAATTAATTTATTAAAAACAGCTACCTATGAGTTTGTCTTACTCTCTGCAATTATCCTCACTGAATTAAATTCTTTTTGATTCATCAGTTTTCTTGTTTGAGAGGACAGATTTGAATTTTGATCTTGTCTTAAAACTTACTTAAACTTCCTTTATATCTTGCTACTACAGGTGCAATAAGAGTAGTGAGGAGTTTGGTTTTTTTGAAGCTGTAGGGAAAACAATACTAGATTTTTTAGAAACAAATGATTTCAGAGGAAAGTTACTCGTGACTGTGAAAATGCAAAGCAAGTTTTGTATTTTAGATGAATAACATTGTCATCAACAAAACTCCTATTCTTAAAAGGAGATCCAGAGCTTATTTCAGGATGAAAAATGTTTGGTTTCTTAAATTGTGCACAAATAACTATGTATTCTGAGAAATTGCTGCTTTCGATGGTACAGCAACATTTTTACTCAATTATCAATATATATGTGTTGATTCTATATGGATATGCAGGGGCGTATAGGTCTATATTCACAGTCCATTTTGTCAAGTGCATTTTAATATTTTTGTGGGGATTTTTTGCTTGTTTGCTTGCTTTTGTGTTTGTAAATTTATAAAAATGGCTTGCATGGCTCTGATATACTTCTTGGAAAGGTGACAGTCAAGGTATATTTGCAAATTTTTTCAGAAGAAAAGATTTCAAATAGAAATAGAAATGAACTTTCAAGTAAGGTGATAGAGTGAAAATTAACCATTCTGCAAAGAAAATTTTAGAATTCTGAAATTAAATTTTTTTTCAACTCTTACCATATTTCTTTTAAATAACTTAAATTTCACCAATACCACTGATTGGGGCTTTACATAGGTTTTGCACCTATATGGATTACATACAGGATAACATAACCTGAGAACAAGAAGGATTTTGTCAAATGAAGTTTATGTCTATGGAAAAGCTCTTTAATTTTGTGGAATTACATTATATATGACAAATTTAGACCTTGGAGGTTATAGGAAGAGTGAATACTATAAAGTTTCTTTAGGTAGGTAGCTGTTCACCTTTCCTGTTTATTGTATTAATCAGAGCTAAACCCAAACACCTGTGTTTTCTTTATTATGCTCAAATATTAATTTGAAATAACATGGTTGTGCTAAGTTTTTTTTTCAGCAGGTGTATTTTCTTTATTCAACTGTTTACTAAAATGGTGGGGCTGGGGGTGGGGGAAATCAGGTGCAATTAGTACTGATAAAATGTTCTAAAATATTCCAGGAAAGCAGATAGCAGTTTGCAAATGAGTCATTTCTCATGCTGCTGAAATGATGGAAGAGGAAGTTGTGAAGCTTTAACTTGATGAGTCCTTGTGGCAGTGCACAAATAATAATTCCTATTAATAAGACATATAATGTTTCTCAACATGCATCCTGATCTGCAACTATTATGTTAATAAACATAGCTAATCAGTTTAATGTGCTTAGAGTGAGACAAGCAGTGAATGCCAATACAGAGATAACAAGAAAAGAATCTTTCTTTTTTTTTTCTGTGGTATGGAAAACCTGAGAATCCATCTGTGGTTAATGAATACAGATTCAGAAAAAAATTCTGAGAAGACGTTTTTGCATTAAGAAAAACAGTATTACTTCGTGTATCTTTGAGAGACATTTTATATTTTTAAAAAAGAATGTGACTTCCTCAGTATGTAACTGTGAGATGTTAGTGTCTCTTTTCACTTTAAGCTATTTGCAATGATTAATAAATAACATTTAGATTTTGGCATTTTCAGAGAAAGTTTAGAAATGGTCTAAGCTGGGGTAGTTTTTACCTTACACTGAGCTCTTACTTCCTTGTACTGCCATGGGTATTGTCAGTCTTTTCTTCTCATTTTTCTATTTTTAGTTTACCCTTTCTTGAGAGCTGTTGTGTCATCAAAATGATCTTCTGTGGAGTGATCTTCTGCTTTGAAATGATCTTCTATGGACTGATAACTGAAGAAGCTGACCACAAATGGATAGGGATGTTGTTATTGAAAAAGACTCTGCTTTTTTCATTTTGGAAAAATTTAAATCTTCAACTTACTTTTTATCTTATTACCTGGACTATTCCACATTCAGCTGAGGGGATAAAGCATACATAAACATCATCAGCAGATTCTGCTGTGATTTCCCTTTTGTATAGTAAAGTGAGGAGATCTTATAATACAATGAATTTCTGGACTGTTTGAACAGATAGACACAGTCTTAATTTTTACATCTTGGTTAGTAAACGCCACATATTTTCAAACATATCAAAGACAGAGATATGCCTTTAATAAAGAGATCTGATCTACTGAAAGGCTACAGGACAAATTTTAATCTCTGTTTATTTCAAACACATGTCATTAGGTTTTGTAGTCTTGCAGAGCTACATTAAAACAGAGAAAAGAGAAATGCAAAAGACCAATTAGGTCACCTAGTCTGTCCCTCAGGGGGTTAGTAAAGGATTGTTCCCTACAGTGTTAAATAATCATTTTATCTAATTATTCAACCCTGAACAACGACCAATCAATTCAATCTCTCAATTAACAAAACATTCTGTGAGTCTTTTTGAATAAATAGAGTAGTTTTCTTTCCTAAGTAAGTGAGCTATTACAACCCAGTGAAAAAAAAAAAAAAAGAAAATTAAATCCAATAAGATTTTTAAATGAAGTTCTGACACAAATCAGGGCTATACCATTCTTTGAAGATTCCAGGACAGGATTGCATGAAGCACTTAGTATGGAGGAGTCAAGCGTGCTAGATTAAGTAAGCAATTGAGAATTAGCATTTTCTTTCCACCCACCAAAATGGCTTTGTTAATTATATCTCTCATGGCAAGAATCCTCAGTTCTGAGGAGTTTAATTTCTAGGTTCTCCAAGTTGTCATCTAACACAATAAGTTTTACATTTCTTAGTTCGTACTTTTAGTGAATATTTCCCAGAAGATTGAAGGACAATGCGAATTAATTAAGTACACTCTGAGCAAATCATGAAATCACATTTTGTCCTAATAGAATTTTGTTAACTGCTCTGTTGGGTTACTGGGATACAACTGAGCTATACACTGCCTGCTCATATTTCATCCAGCAGCTTTGTTTTCCTGTAGTTTTATTCCATCCTGAATATTCATTCCCCAGTTAAATCAGTATGGAGGAGAACTTAACAGGGGAGAATCTATGTTATCCTTATTGTCCAAAGTTGATGTATGTGTCACAGCATATTCCTGCAACTGAAATCTCTGTTTTGATGTGCCACTTTGACACCCTTGGATTTTTCAGTTTTAGATGGCTTTTTTTGACCAAATCACTTGCTTTACCAAAGTAACTTCTTTTGTGTCTTCGTGAAGGTGTCACTTCCAATCAAACCTATTCTTCTCAATTGCTTTCCCTTTTAAGATGAACTCTGCTGAAAGTGTTCCCCAGCCATCTTTACTGATAATCTTTAACCTCAGTCCTTAAATATACCTCTACATTCTTTCCTACTAATGCAATTAGAAGTTTTGTATAATTAAAGATGAAAGAATTGTCCCTTCAGTAGTTACATTATTTGCCCAATGAATTTTCATTGTTGTGTATATATGTAGCCTACTTATGTTTATAATGTAACTTTACAAGCAGTACCACAAGTCCAGGCAATACTTAACATGTGGAATCTCGGGAGATCCTTCAAGTGATATTGGACCTATTTTTGAGAGCTTTAATGTATGTCTTTACCCTTTATTTGTTTTTATGCCTATGAAAACATTAGCTTCTATAATTAATAATAATCTCTATATTTTATATGTAGAAGGCTGAAGAATTTCTAGTGGAGAACAAAGACTGGGCATGTCAAAGGTGCTGGATTCAGCCAACTGCAGACTTGTCACTCCTTTTAAAGGTCACCACGGCATGAAAATCTAGGAAATGAAGTATTTAAAGGTATTTCTTTCCATAATAGTATTGAAGATTGTGCATTTTTTTTTTTTTTAAACTAAGAGT
>VWZF01000499.1:185288-214149 GCA_013396755.1 Sclerurus mexicanus | reverse complement strand
TAAAATTTCCTGGGCTTGCCAATGGGTTAGCTGTTGCAATTAGTTGCCATTGATACAAACAACCATCACTACTAGTTTTGAATAAATGTACATTTATTGGGAGATTCCAGATGGATTATGAAATTATTTTTTTTCTGTTTCTTTCTTCACTGTGAAGAGGTTTGTGATTGTATAAAAAAATAGAGAATCTAAATATAAGTTCTCAGTTATAAATGAATATTGGAGACACTAAGCTGGCTGATGCAATTCATAATAGCCTTCAGGATTATTTGCATTGCATATCTCAAACAGACAGACATGTTGGAATGATGGAGATGACTAAAACTTCATTTACTGTTGCAGAGTTACACCATCTGGAGAGGTTTTGAGTCTCTGACTTCCAATATTCACAGAGTTTCCTCCTTCACCTGTAAAATAAAACCAGGAAAGTTCTAGACCATATTTATTCCAGACATAATAATTTTACAGATTTTTTCCATGAATTGCTTTAGGCTGTAAATTCAACAATGCCATAGCATCCTGGGTAGCAGGACACTTTTAGCACAGTCATTGACATGGTTTACAAAAAGTGTTTTTCCAAACAACTTTTAGGCATGATTCAGGAAAGAACAAATGGCAGGGACAATTCCCAGTGAAAAAAAAAAAATGGTTTGGGAAGCTGTTGGATCAGATTGTATGTTAAATGTGCAGAAATATGGTGGAATTAGAGTGATCTGTACCTACAAAATAATATTCAGTAAGAATGTTCTTTGTGAAGATGAGAGCATTTATTTTTAATTGTAACAATTTTCATCTATGACCATAGTTTCTTCCTTTTACTTCCTGTTGGTTAAAATCCTGACATGTCGCAACAAGTATTCTCATTTTCTAAGTAGTTTATGTTTCTTGACTACTGTAGCTCCAATTGTTAACATATTTTTAAAGAGAGCCTGTAGCATTAAGATGTCAAGCACATTCATGAGTGTCCTTTTTCCTGGCTGACACTTTCATTGTCAGTAAAATTATTGTTTGCTACTGTCTTCCAGAATGGGTGCTAAGGGTCAATTTGAAGAGTGGGATTTGAACTGCATGAGTGATCAAACAATTATATCCTCAAAGACTCATTATATTTCCATCATAACATTAAATTTTCATAAATTATATAGATTTTATATTAGGCATGTGTGTTACATGTCAGTCATTTTTTCATGTTTTTAATACATGGAGTTGCAATATGACGTACTATAACATATGTCTATTTTACAGCTGGCAATCTTTCTCTTGCAGTATCCTTCTATCTATTACACTTTTGAATTACCTGAAAGTCCTTGAAATTAATAGCAAAATGCAGTAGTCATGCTGATCAGAACACTTTCCAAAACAGAAGAAATGTCTCCAGTACACAAAAAATAAACCTTGCTTACCATCTGTAGTGCAAATGCTGCAACAAAAAGTCTTTTGTTGACTTGGAGTGTCTATTATGATAAAGTAGTGATCATTGTTTGCACAGATCATTTAAGATCTATGCTAAAATTTAAATTTCTTGCTCCCAAAGCACACATAAATCCAATTTGTTATTGAAAGAAATGTGCTGAAATGAAGAATCTGCACAGAAATCCGTGTGCAAAGAAAGATTTGAATTCTGCAGTTGCACTCCAGTTTAAACAACTCAGCTTGATTAGCTGGTAGAATATTAGTTATGCTAGATTATAGGAACTGAAAACTGTTTTGCTAATTAAGAGATTCAATTAGGAAGATCTGCTCAGCTGTAGCTTGCAGATATGTCTTATTTTCAGGGAGACAGTTGTTAAATGTCAAACAATTCTGAATCAAATTTTGTCGAGTCTCTAGTATCTATATTCAACATCTTTGTTAAGCTATAGAATTTCTTGTGGCTGTTTCCATTTAATTACAGTACCATAAGAAAGAAGAAAATTATCTTTCTGGCTTTAAGGGCAAGTTGGTGTCTTGTTAGTTTTTTCTTATATAGGTTAAATGAACTATTTATAAATTGACACCAAGCAGCCCAGCAAAAAGTCCCCCATACAAAATATATAACAAATGGAAGAAATACTTAGGGATTTTTTCAATTTTCTCACCTTAGGTGAATTTTGTTTAAAGAAAGTGGCTGTGTTGACAGAAGACCAAGCTTTGAAGACTGGAGTTAGCTGTTGACAGTGAGACCAAAGAGAAACACAGGAGAAAATGACAAAATGACAATGCCTGATTTGATTATATCTCAGTATATGGAGGCCAAACCTTCCCTCCTTTGAAGAGATCTTTCTCAAACACTTTTTCTTACAAGAATTAGGAAAACAGCTAAATTGTTACTTATGAGATTTTGAAGTAGAAAACTAGTGAAAAGTTACCAAAAATTACTGTATTAGAATTGTTGCTGGGAAACTTCCATTCATGATGTTCACTACTACAGATGTAATTCTTTCCAGTCTCTGAGGTACACGTATGTGTTAGTTGATTAATAAACCTATGTTTGATTTAATGTTATGGTTTATAAACTAGGAAATCTCCAGAGCACATGAAATAAAACTGCTTTTTTGAATGAATAGAAAAATTTATTAGGGGAATTTACAGATGAAAAATCCCATATAAAATAAAAATACAAAGATGCATCAAGTTTGCAAAACCTTCTGTGAGAGTTGTGTGGCAAACTTATTAGACTGGTGAGTAACAGAATTTTTAGATACTGATTCCTACTTAACCTTTTAGCAATAATTTTAAATTATAGCGGTGGAGAACTAACTGGTTGTTCACAATGAGGAAAACCATAATTCTGATTTTATTAGGGTGAACTAAAGTTATATTTGTAGAAATATTATTGGAATTTTAAGAAAATTATCTGAATGTTCAATTTCTCAAAAATAGTAGTATTAAGCTTCTGTAGTACAAAGCTTAATTTAGCTAAGAGCAGACTGACTGACACAGATAAAAAACCCCAAACAAGTAAGCCCTCTTTGCTTATTTAGCCTTTTAAACATTTGATAAATTTATTTTTATGATTTTAGATGGCAGAGACTCATTTTCATTAAAGTTGTTTACCATAGTTATGGAAGGACTGTCACAATAACCATTAAGTTTGATACATTTGCGTGTGTTCCCAATTCTCTCTGCCTCCCAGAATTTTCATTCCAGCCATGAGTGCTGGTGTTCCTTAGTTGTACATCTGGTACAGTGTTTCTGACAGCAACATCACTCCTCAGGGACTGAATGTGCCATCTGTATGACACACTCAGTATCTAATGGTTTAAGAGCTAGAGACGCATAACTGCCTGAAAAAGTACATTTTCCAGGTTGCTATGTTTTTGGTTTCTAATCCACATTTAAAAAAAAAAAAAGTATTTATTTCACAATGTTACAGCTTTGTGTTCCTTAGTTTGTATGAGAAAGGAGGAGAGAACTTTAGCATCCAGTATGCTCTTATTATATCTAGCTACAGGCAAAAGTAAAGAAGAGAAAGATTAAAAAAAACCCCTCACAAAACAGGACCCCAAGAGGTACTAATCTCCTCAGCAGAAGAGCTGATTCTAATAGAAATGTAATGTGAAATCATTTTGTGAGAGGAAGAGTGTACAAACAGATGTTTAGTACTGCCTATAAAACATGCAAGTGTTGCCTTAAGCTACGGTAGTTAAAGGGATGAACCAACATTTCTGAAATAAAAAAACATTAGATTTCAAATGAAAGTCACAGTAAAAAACGCTTTTGTAGAATTTTCTTACTCCTTCAGTCAGGACTTTTGCAAGACTTTTGCACTTGCCTGAACTTCAGTGTGATTATGAAGTACTGAAGATATAGAAAAACATAAGTCAGACTGAGCCTGGTGAAATTGTGTGGGAAAGACTTGCTTCATAAATCTAACTCCCTTTTTTTTTTTTTTTTCTTTGTAGGACAAGGAGAAAATGTCATTTATGGGGCTCTAGTCTGACAGAGGGGAAAACACTTGCATTCTAGGTAAAAAAGAAAAGTGTTGCTGGGAGGTAGGAAGCTTTCAGATGGCCTTTCATGGTTTTTGCTTGTTTTTCTTCTTCTAAATTCTCGCTGTTCATTAAGAACCAGTTTTTATTCATTGCTTATATTAAGGATTGTAGGATACTTGCTCCAGAAAAAGACATGTGCTCAAAATGTCCATTATTTATGACTTTTTCTTAATATTCAAGATGAAGACTTCTAGTTAGCAATGCAGTTTACATCGTAGTAGCAGTAGTAGCAGTCCTAGGCTCTTTTATTTTTCTAATGACCCTGCCTGTGGCTTATTTTCTCCTTCAGCCTTTTTAGGCAGTAAAACAAGGAACATTTCTTTTAAAAATGTATGGCTCAGATTCTTGTGACTTTGTTCCATGGAGAGCAATTTAAAAATAGTAATAGAACTGAGAAATGTGTTTCTCTAAAGAACAGCTAGTGGAAAAGTTGCCTATGTGATAATTTGCTAGTCAACATTGCTGTTATTGCGCAGGAATTCATAATGTAAGAAAAACTGTAATAGAAAAATGTAATTGAAACATTCAATATCGAAGTTCTCAGTCCAGGTTTTAAATATTGCAATTCAGTATAAAATTTAAGAGTTTTAGAGCTTATCGCAGATTCTGCTTACACCAAGGTAAATCTATTTAGGGAATTATATAGTGCAACATTTGTGTAGGCAAACTAAGTTAAACATGACTACTGGTGTAAGATCTGTGTTAAAAGTCAGCATCAGTGAAACAATGGTAGTTACTATTTGTCTAGCTCATTTGTTTTGTTTTTCAGCTTTTGTGTCAGATCACTTTTGCTTCTTGGTATATCAGTTCTCCAGTGTAATGATGAAGTAGATTTTGAAAATCAATCAGTGATTCTGAGTGCCCTGCTCTTTTTAGGAACACATTTAACAACATATCATGAAGGCAGAATAAATTTAGTGTTCAACATTTAGTCTGCAATAAAGCATTCATTTAAAACGTCTTAAATTGTACACCTGAAAATCACTGTCGCTTATAAATCAAATTTGAGAACTTTTGTTTTCTTGGTTTTGTATACACTTAGAAAACATTGAGCTCACCAGAAGGAGTAGTAGAAACAAAATCATAACTAGTAATGTTACTAGATAATAGTAATTACTCTAATAGCTAGAGACTTTGTAAAGGTGAATGCTTGAAAGGGCCATGCACATGTGATAAACTGTTAGATTAGTTTCTTCAGTGGAAAATAGTCATGTTGATGCTCTGTTTCTATCTTCTTTCTGCCTGCTCCTCTTTTTTTTTTTTCCCTTTCTAAAATGAAGGACAAATGTGTATTACACTGATGTGTGGGATAAATCATTCCTATTTGGAATGAGCTGATGTTCTCATTAGAAGTTTATTGTTGCTTTCCTATGTCATTTGCACTTGGACTGTCATCGAAAGGAACTGGAGACATAAAGGTATAACTGTTACCAGAGAAATGAAATTGCTGCATTGGCTGAGCAAAGACAGAACTGTTCATTCACCCTCTTAATGTGAAGGACAACCTAGAAGTCATGGTCTGGCTGTCTTTCTGCTGCATACATAAAGTGTCAGTATGCCATACAGCTTTTTGTAAATGTAGAAAGGCTGGCTTTTGTAATGCCAGGAGTAGAAGGAAAATTACTTGCCTTGTAATTTGATGATGTTAATATTAGCATGAATGCACTTTGATTAGTCTAGAATGGGATAAAACATGAGGTTATTCAACTACATTACTTTTTTATAAACCTTCCAGTGCAGGACAGCCAACAGCAATGAAGTGACAGAAAGACAGCAAAGTCACAGAATAAATTGCTTCTGTTCCCTGACATAATCTCAGAATCTAAAGAGAGCCTTATCTTCAAAAAAAGCAGGACTGATTTTGATGCAGAAGCATTGCTCATTAGTTATCGGAGCTAATAATAGTTGTATGGCTTTCTCCCATTTAATAGGTGGCCTGGTCCTGGCTGAGTTGACTGAATACCAGAAGCAGTAGAGACCTGACAATGCAGACCAGAACTGGGAGAGGTACTTTCAAATGCAGTGCTGTCACATGGAAGCTGAACAGTCTCCAGGGCCTGATCTAGCACCGGTCACTGGCAGTGCATTTTTCTAGGTGTGCCCTTCTTGGATTTGGCTGTGTCAGTTCTGATTTGATACTCTGTCACTGTGCCATAGGCACACCTAAGGAAATATTCAAGTTATAAAACATCAGAAAATATAATCTTATTTTAGGTGTGGCTTCTAGAGGTCAGATGTTGAAGAGAGAGGAAGATTCCACTACTTGACAGCAGTCGCTGCAACCTGCCCACAGAGCAGTTTACTGGCCTAGAAGGAAGAGTAATGGATCTCAGGTATTTGTTTTTTAAAATGTAACTCGTTGCTTATGGGAGACATCGGACATGACAGAGAAGTGGACTCAGCATGAGTATGTAAGACAAACAATTAGCAACATTTTATTTTGTTGCTACTAGACATAGCCCAATTCAGATTGACCCTACTCTTTCAGTGATGCATCTTTTTGTGTCATTTCACCAATCTGTCACAAAACCAGAAAGCTTCTTTATGAAATTGTTCCTCTATTTCTTCATATTCCTCTTTTCTGGTATCTGTTGAAATAATTGTTATGCTTCCAGAAAGTTTTCCTTCATATTACTTGAGAATGGCACTCCAGATATTTGTGGCTGGTTAATGAAAACCTCTTTGAAAGGTATTTGACATTTAGGACTCGACAAGTACTTCTGAAAATAGCATTTTAGTTTCCTGTTAGAAGCTTCATCTTTGTCTTCAAAAATCACTAACTTATAGATTACTCAGCATAACGTACATGTTGTAAGTATCATATACATAAAGCAGTGCTCAAGAGACAAAAAAGGATAGGGTGAGTGGATGAAAGAGCAGGTATGAAAAATCTGTACATTTATTCTTTGATTTCAGTATGTAATTAAGTTTATCTTGGATCTGAATGTTGGTATTTTTGTTTGTTTGTCTTTTTATAGATAGGAGTCAGTCTTCTTGAGTTCAAAATGCAACAAGAATATTTAATTTAGTGGGTTTTACTGAGTTGCTGATGTCTCATTTCTCCATCTCTTACCTAAAATAATCTCAAAATTCTCTTGTGGGGTTGATTTCATATACATGAGTAAACAGCAGAAGATCAGATATAAAACTTTCAAGATGAAATCGTTGTGTGATTGTATTGCTCTCTAGCTCAAAAAGGTAGATCTTGATGAACAAAATGTTGACAATCAGCAGTTTGAGATTTAATACATTAAAACAGAAAATAAAGAAGAGACTTAGTGTGAGTGGCAGAATAGCTTGATCTGAAAGTCCAGCCTAGAACCAAGTGTTGTTATGTTTGCAAAGTCTATGTTTAGGGATGATTTTTTTCCTTGATTTTTTTTTTTTAATTTTTTTTTTGTTTTTATGGTCATGATGAGACTTTGTACAAACTGTACAAATTGCTGGAGGTATAATAAGAATAAATTTGGTTCTTCTCAATCTGTGCTCATGAAATTTTCTTCTTGTTTTGTCAATATGTAGGGGAAACATAAGATTTCAATCACACTGTTTCTTATGTAAGCCAGTGTCTGCATTTAAGTATATTTTCTATCCTAAAATACTCCACCAATACTGACAGCAAGAAATCAAATGAGAATCTGTTTTTCTAGAATTAATTCTAATCAACATGCCTCTATACATATATTCCAGCAGTAGATAGTGATTCTGCATATATTTCTGTGAAAATCAATGGATCATTACTTATGTTACAATGTTTTGAAAATTGCCTTACGTTGCCTTACCAGGAGAAAATCGCTCACCACCTTTGTGTTTTATGTCAGCTGATGAAGTCCTTATGACTGCTTAGCCTTACAATGTACAAAGGGCAATCTAACCGGAGACTGAGCCACCAGGAATGGTTCCACCCAAAGAGAGAAAGGATTGGAGCAAGAGTACCTAAAACCCAAAGAAATAAATCAACTCAGAGGATTATGTATGGATGTTAGGGAATGTCTTTCCTTTGCTGATAACTTTATCTGTTTCATATAGGATTATAGGTGTTTCACCCAACATCCCAGACAGGCCAGGACAGAGAGAACAGAATGTTCTCCTGAGACCTACTCCTTAGATACTCCTGAGAAAAATCTTTTTCTGAGCTCCAGAGGTGGACACTTTAGAGAGGCCTTCCAGTGCTCTGATAAAAGAAGTTGCATTAGATAGTGTGAATGTCAGTGTACCCCCACCCAATTTTCCATTAAGTGGGGCATAATGGTTGAAGCATTGCAATTAGCTTTCCATGAGGAAAAGTCTAGGCCATGTGAAAAACCCTAGCCATGTTCTAATAAGCACAGCTATTATTAGAGTTGCATATTCTGGGATGTATTGGAAAACACACGAATGACAATACAGTCATTGGTCACAACCAGCACAGCTTCATGACAGGGCAGTCCTGCTCATCAAACCTGGTTTCCTTCTATGACAATGTAACCCACCTGGCTGATCAAGGGAAGACAGTAGATGCAATCTTTCTGGATTTCAGTGGAGTTTTTGGTACTGTCTCTGGCAGGATCCTTCTGGAAAAGTGTTCCTCTGGTAGTATTTTCAGCTTGGAGTCATCTCTTAGTTGTGACATTACTCTCTTTTAATAAGGTAAACAGAGATGAAAATTTCAGGAGGGAGCAAGTAAGAAAAGAAGGTGGACTTACATATTTAACTCATCAGTAAAAAAATCCCAAAATTATCAAAATAAAGAAAAAACCCCCCAACAAATCTCCAAAACATTGTTAGTACAAAATAAAACGCATTCATAGCTGTCCTTTCTGCTTTCTGCCTTCTCAACTCATTTATTTTTCTCATGAAATACTGACTTAGCACGAGAAAAATTGGGCTAAAAAGTTGGAACCTTTTGGAAAAAAGTGGGCTGCAAACAACCTAGGACAGCTTTTTATCTTGTTATTAAAATGGCAACTATAACCATCAGTAAATAGCATTCAATGAAATATCAGGCACTACCACTGAATTAATTTGCCAGGGCAGGATTTAAAACTCTTTTATGTTTGTCTGTGGTGTGTACATACGTGGATTCTATTTATGTGCTTCTACAAATTGCACTTGACTCAGAGGATGATTTGTTTGGGAGAGAAGAGTCTGAAGTTTTCACAAATTTAATGCTGGGAAGTTCACAACAAAACTACCCCAGTTATTCCTCTCCCCAGATTTGCCCCTTAAGGAAGTTTTTTTTTTTTAGTTGAAGAAGGGAGATGTCAAGATGGCTCATCAAATTTTCATCTTGTCTGTCTGTCCTGACATCATGCCAGTAACATGGGCCAGACTGATACTACAAACACAAGGTCAGAAAGTCAGAAAGAGAGCATGAAGAACAGTGCTTTCCTTGTGATTGAAATGCTAGATAGCAATTAATTTACTGCCTATTATGCATTACATTTTGGACACTTTGCCATTGTATGTTCTCTAAAACTATCCGATAGAGTAATTACAATGACAAATAGTCAGAAAGTACCTTTTATCTTTACAATTCAATGTACAGAGAAGTGCTGTATGAAGTCCCTACCAACACAGTGTGCTATATACTTAGCTTTAATTCCTAAGGCTTTTTTCACTCAAGCTTTCCACAGGAATGTTGATTACCTGTAAATGACCACCAGCCCATAAAAAGAACTGGTTCAACAATGCTGCAGTTGTGTATAATACAAGTAATTTAGGCTAATGAGTCTTGTTTTCTTGGTACTTTGTTTGTATTGGACTGCTTTATGAAATTTTGTAAATAATAATATAAATGAAAACAATGAAGAAAACTTCTTTCTGGCGTCCAACAATTTCCATAAAAATATTTCAGCTTTTGGAAATAGAATTGCTTATACCTCATTTAAAACTGTTATTTTTTCATCTCTAGGCCAATAAATGAATCTTCCCTATTGGTTTGCAGCTCTTAAGGGTATCTGGACAGACAGATATTGTACAGTACAAAGAGATCTGTCAGACTGACATTGAAACACAGATTTTTACAATGGTATTTGGAAAAAGAAGACAATGAACAAAGAATCCTTTAAACAAGAACTATTTTAATACTGCGATAACAATACTTTGCTTGCAAGCATTTTTATATTTTTGTTTTAGCAGAACAGAGAAAAAAGATTCTCCTTATTGTATTTCATCTAGAATAGCAATTAAGAGTTTACTCTTCCTATTCTTGAGTCCAGTTTGCAAGATCTACTTGCAAACATTTTCTGAATGAGAATACATCTGCAGTACTAGTTACAACAGAGAACAAGAACCAAGCCAATACATCTAGATTCAGCATATAAAATCTGCAGTATAATTAATTTCCTTCAGAATACCATATTACAAATGGTGCATAAACACAGACTATTGCACATATCAGAAAAGGAACAAAATGATTGACATAATTGTGTTCCAGGTCCTTTGTTTTATACAAATATTTTCATGCAGTTTTGTAGAAAAAAAATGGATCTGAGTTTTATCTAATAACCTTATGTATTTTCATCCTCTTTCATTTTATGAGAGACCTGTCAGTCCAAAGCTGTTTGGTGTGGACTCAAGTTTGCACCAAGAGGTCAGTATACTTTGAAGGAGTATCATGTAGCTGTGATTCACCAGAAACAGGACAAGGAACAAGATGTGTTGTCTAGCATACCATGTCTGTGACAAAGGAGACTATTTATTTGCCAATGCAAAGAAGAGGTGTCTAGCTAGAATACTTTGGCTTTTTGTTGTTTGGTCACATCTTCACAAAGCCTGTGCTAGACGTGTGTACACCTGAAAATGAAGACATCCCAAGCTTTGCATTGTTCTATTCAGAATCAGTTGTTAGGTTATTGGAAAGCAGCACAGAAACAGAGAATGGAAAACTAATCTTGGTCTCAAGAACACTAACGTGTTTTAGATCAAGATTTCACTTTAAATATGTATACTAACTTAAAAGGATGGGATACATAAACACATGTAGACTTACAGGAGAACGACCTTTCTTGGAGATCAAAATTATAGTTATGATCTGAAAAAGGTGGTGTTTTTTAAATTGAAAAATAAACACTTCCAATCATTCACCAGCAGTTCTGGTCCACCAGGGAGGTCCCAGGCGACTGAAGGTTGACAAATGTTGCACCCATCTACAAGAACAGGTCAGAAGAAGGATCCTGGGTGCTTCAGACCTGTCAGTCGTACCTTGCTGAAGAGAAAGGTCCTGGAGCAGATCATCATGCAATCGTGCAACATGTAGAGGACAAACATGGGCTCAGGCCCAGCCATCTTGAGTTTAGAAAAGGCAGGATTTGCTTGACCAAGCTGATCTTCTACAACAAAGTGACCTTCTTAGTGGACGAGACAAAGACTGTAGATGTCATCTATCTAGGCTTTTGACACTGTTTCCCACAGCTTTCTGCTGCTTGTGGTGTGGCCAGATGTACTCTTTGCTGGGTAAAAAACTGTCTGGATGTCCAAGCCTAGAGAGTGGTGGTGAGCGCAACTACATTTAGCTGTCAACTGGACAACTGTATGAGGTTCAACAAGGCCAAATGTCAGGTCCCACCCTTGAGTCAGAACAACCCCCTACAGCCCTACAGTCTGTGGGCAGAATGACTGGAAAATGCCTGGAGAAAAAGGACCTGGGTATGCTGGTTGACATCAGCTGAACATGATCCAGAGTATGCCCAGGTGGCCAAGAAGGCTAAGGGCATCCTTGTTTGGATCAGAAATAATGTGGCCAGTAGGACCAGAGCAGTGACTGTCCCTCGTCAGTGGGCACTGCTGAGGTCACACCTCAAATTCTGTGTCCAGTTCTGGGCCCTTCACTACAGAGAAGACTTTGAGGTGCCAGAGTGTATCCAGAGAAGGACAATTTTGTTGGGGAAAGGTATGAAGCACAAGTCCTTATGACTGAAGGAACAGGAGGTGTTCAGTCTGGAGAAAAGGAGGTTCAGTGGGGACCTGATGGCTTTCTACAAACACCTGAGAGGAGGCTGTAGCCAAATGTGGGTTGAGCTTCTCTTGCAGTCACCCAGTGACAGAATAAGAGGAAAAGGCTTCAAGTTGTGCCAGGGGAAGTTTAGGCTGGATATTAGGAAAAATTTCTTTAACAATTCTATCGTTCTATGATCTAATTTTAATGAAAAATCAAATACATAGACTTGTTTAATTAAAGGAAGTCAAAATGGTCTTAGGGTTTCCACAATTCAAATTGTTAATCTACCAACTACAGATGCCGTCAGCAGCAGTATAGTTGCAGTACATAAAACATCAGGAAATTAGAGAAAATATATATTAGCAAAGCAGAAAAACAAAGGAATAAGTTTTAAAAAGAAGAAATATTTTGGCTTTGTGTCAAGGGCAGATGTAAATACAAGTAATATCTGATACTGACAAATATGAGCTTGGTACAGAACAGCAACCTTAAATGAAGAGAGGGATTTTTTTGTGTCCTTTAGAAGGTCATGTTGGTCATCTGCAAAAGGGGAAGGGCAAGGAAGGAGGTAAACTAACTCCAGGTGCCTTTCTGAGATAATGTCAGGCAAGAAAGAATTTGTCAATGATCACAACATAGTTGCCCTTTTTCCTGTGGTGAACCTATTACCCTGTTGGAGGTCCAGATGTGCCAAGCAGATGAAGTTCTGGAATTGTCTTCTGCTGCTGATGGTATTATCTGCAGTCCCTAACAAACGTGTTACATGGAGAAATCTTGTTTATCCCATTCTTTTTTTCAGCTCTTCATACTGAGGACTTCTCGAATGTTGTGGCTGTGGATGTGGGGATATGGATAGATACAAGGAGATTTTTTTATATTCTTCTAATTTATATACCAATATTTCTGTCTTTAATAAAACATCAACCAGCAGCTACAAATGTGTCAAGAAGTATAAGATATGTATTCACTTAAGCCTTGACTAAGTAGATAAGTCACAGTAACACAAAACATGATCCATCACAGTTACCTATCTTAACTTTCAGGTTGGAAATAGACTACTATGAAATTGCAGGATAGCAACAAAATTCTGTTTTCTGAAAAATGCCTATTGATGATGATACATAGTGGTTATATGACTTTGCTAGTATTCTGCTGTGGAAGGCTTGAATCTATTTCTGAAATTAAAATAAAGAAACGCAATGACTAAATCTGGAAAAAACACATTTTGATGTTATCATGCTAGCTTTAACAAGGTAGAATCATATCAAATTTGGAAAATATCTTGAATAAGACTATTTCATGTTTGCTTAATCATCTTTCAGAACAAAGCCATTCTAGACAGCATGACCTACTAACAATGAATTACAGCTCTAGGGTTTCATTTTCAGAAATGAACCTTCACCTGGCTGCAATGCTAAATAAAAGACACGCATTGGTTGTCTATGACTTTTTTAAACTAAGCTGAAGGTACAGCTTCCTCTGTAAATTTGCAAACTGAAAACAAAAGCAACACAGGAAAGGAGACTTTCACCCTGAAGGCACTGTTACAATGAGAGATTTTAGAGTAACATTAAAAACACAGCTCTTCAGAACATCTAAGTCCTGTCCAAAAGGAAAATATAACATTAATGATCACTTGTATACCCTGTGAAAAGGGTTTGGGGCGAAAGCAGCTACACAATCTAATAGCGAACAGATGTACGGAATTTCTCTTGTGATAGCTGACTACTTAAAGCAGAAGTTTTTTGCTGTAGCTTCAGAGTGCATGAAGCTATTTTACTTTTGGTTTTGCTGGTTTTCTGAATACATTTATTGCATCACTTAGATCTATTGGTATCTGCTCTGGGAACATGAAAGGTATCAATGTTAGTTCCCTCAGAGTTAGCATTTTATTTGCAGCAGTAGTGCATTTTGAAGTGAACCTCTCAATCATTTCCAGTTACGGAGAGCTGGTTCAATCCAAAGAACTTTGGTGTGCGTGAAGTAATTTTCTTAAAGAAACCGCCAAACCTGCAAACCTCACTCCAGGTGTGTACCAGATGTGTTCCAACTTTTCACTGGAATTTGAGGGTTTGACTGTTTTTTGGGACAACATTGCTACACTTACATAGTAACTCACTGTACCAGGAGACCAGGCTAAATGTGTCTGAAGAAAAGGCCCTGAGTGTAAATAATGTAGTTGTGGGGGCCAAGCACCAGCTGCTTCAACATACTGATCTCCAATTTCACTGAAGTAATGTAAACATAACACAGACACCCCAGGATTATTCAGGACAGTTCTAGATAATCAAACAAATCAGGCAGTGATTGAGGTACAGTTAAAATTTCTGCCATTAATAACATCACAAGTATTCTGGTACTGGAGACACTATACCTAGGATGGGCAGATTCACTCCTTGTAACTGCAAAATGAGTTTGAAGATCAGAAATCAGAAATATATGAATGGAATCAAGCCTCACTGAGTGTGTA
Organism: Sclerurus mexicanus; assembly: GCA_013396755.1. Taxonomy (NCBI): domain Eukaryota; kingdom Metazoa; phylum Chordata; class Aves; order Passeriformes; family Furnariidae; genus Sclerurus; species Sclerurus mexicanus. The sequence continues at coordinate 199,784 of VWZF01000499.1, read as the reverse complement.
AAGAGTATATTTAAAATGTTGGCATTATACACTACACATTATTACTCTCTGATAAATTCACTATCACATTTTAGGTAGTATTTCAGTTTTAGAATAGAGGTCCTGGAGAATAAAAGTGTTTACACCAGTAAAAACCTTGGTATAGTGGGTGATTCTGCAACCTGTCAACGAACAACACATGTCTGAATTTGGTATTTTTGGTAGTGAGAACGTAATTGGGCTGTTTAAATGACCAAGATTGGCTCTTTTGTCATTCAGTGTCAAATGCTGTTACATTTTGTGAAGTGGATCAGGGCCTCATGAAATGAGAACTAAGACCACCAAACCCATTTTATTTCAAATGGGAAGCAGTCATCAGATGGTAACAATTTTGACAACTTGCCAATGAATATGAAAGGATTTCCGCGTGCTAAAGTGTCTGATGTTATTAATCTTTTGAGCAATCATGTCTCAGAAGTGGCTTCACTGTAGCTTTAACAATATTAGTTCTTCACCAAGCTAAAGATCTTTATTTTTTTAATTTACATTTTCAGGTTTTAATTTTCCTTATGAATAGTTTTCTTTTTTTTTTTAAATTAGTTTTCAGAAAACAGTTTGAAGTATAGCTGTAAAAGAAACTGTCATAAAAAATATTTTTCTAAAATCAAGAAGCAGCATGCTTGTAATAGGTGTGATAATATAATGCCTTTATTATTTTCTCTATAATTATTTTTCCCTATGTGTTCAAGAACTATTTTTAAGTTAGGGGCAAGGGCTGGATGGACTGAGAGTTCTACCTTATGAACTTGTTATCAGCAACAGAAATAGTAGTGGAGTCTTTCTGAAGTGAAAAATGTTGTAATTTGTTCCACGATAATGGGGAGAAATGTAAGATATGATTATGACACATCCTTCATAGATTGAATTAGTGACAGATTAATGAAGAGAAAAAGAAATGCATTTTGGGAATCAGGAAATCATGACAGCTATGTTATTCTTTTTGGGAAACTCACAAATGATGTCTTCCTGTGAGACTAGAATAACTAGAATAAGAGTGTGATTAGCTCAACGTTGCCTTTTTTTTTCCCCCTCATACTACAGACTTCAGTCTTTAAAATAATTAAAGAATAATACCTGAATCCCATCTGAATGGCTTTAAAAGTTTAACTTCCTGAAGCTATTCACTGAGCTGCATTTGAAAAGGAGACTGGACAGATCTGCACAACTAATTGTGGAGTGGTACACTGATACTCCTCTCCCATATCAATACCAATAAAGTCTGCTCAGAGTACATCCTGTATTATTTTTATAGGGTCAGGTATTTCACTGTGTGTATGAATGCATTATTGCCAGTAAGACTTGAAAGCTTGTTCAAAACTTTCCACAGGTATTATTTTAGCTCTGAGAGTAGTAAATATTCTGTTCTTTGCTGGACTGATTTTGTTTCAGTAGCATAAATAAAAAATAAAGCATAATAAGACAATATTGCCTAATATGTGTTTGCAGAAATACTGTCTGTCATAAGCATCTGACAATTGGTGGGAGATAGTGAGAAGAGATCAGTAGATGAGTGTCGAAGCACCATGAGATTTCTTTTTGTGATGGGAGCTTCAGTGAAGCTAATTTTCCCAGTGTTGCTTAGTACTTTACATTCTAGATCTAAGCAGATTTTTTTAGTCTTCAAAGAAAGACTAGTGCCTGAACAAGTATCAGCATATTAGTAATTTTTTTATTTAGATGCTAGTAAATAAAACAAATTTTGAATACAAAGGTGAAAGAAAATGGCTATTTTAGGAAATTTGGAAGTATATGAGTAAGATGTGGTACTGAAATACCTTATGTTGCACATTCTAGCCAACTAATTTCCTAGTATCCTTGGCTGATTTCAGTTAGCTGCTGAAACACTGCAAGCTTGCAGTACTGTTTTAGCATTTGCCAATTCCTACAATGTAATGCCACTAACACAGATGACAGAAAGATGTGCTCTCTTCATCAAGCCCATTTTTTGTACCCCATTGCAATGTGGCCAGTAAGGTGGACAGTGTTGAGATTTTATGCTTTTATTTGAAGTAATTTGTACCTAGTCATTTTCTACCCGAGTAGAATTTTGCAGGGTTCCCTGCACATCCGATGCAGACGGCAACGGTCCTGTGAGGGGCTGAGGGTTGGACATAGTGGTTCTGGTAGGTCCCTTCCAACTCACTGTAATCTGTTATTCTGTGGATATATGGAAATCACACACAGACAAAAGTATTAATTATGGCAGTTTTTGTGTCTGTGCCATCTGAAAATAATGTTAACCTATGTTATTAACATTTTTTTGCATGTCAGTTCATTACTTTGATGCCAGCAGTGATGTATGTAACAGCATGCCATGCTGGCTCTTCTTAGAGTACTGGACGTGAATGATTTCTGAAGCACATATTGTTTTCATAGAAAACATAATATTCCTCTATGTGCCTGAAATGAAATATTTTCATTCCAACCAAAAGTGGACATATTTTAGAAGATGTAGGTATTGTAGAGTGTATCATTTTAATGTATACATAATGCATACAAAAGTATCTAGAAGGTTTTATTTGATGATTTTTAAAATCAGTTCTGGAAACTTTATATGAGCCTCAACTAAAAAAGTCCACTACCAGCTGGTCTGTGATTTCAGAAATCTTACTGTGTGTAGAAATTAAGCCTGTGTTGTATTTTTAGAGAACAGTGCTGATCAGCCGTGGCAATGTGTTAACGTTGGCTTGGACTACCTCTGCAATAACAATAATGTAAAAGCATTTTTATAATTACTGTAAGGTTTTATCTAGTTATCAGGTAAGGTTTCACTTAAAAAAAATCAAATAATTTACAAATTATTCTCAGACAGTAGTCTGTCAAAGGATTTACTGTTCAAATCATACTAGATGCACACCACCTTAAACATTCAAGATAGTCTAAGCACTTAAACTCTTTTATGATGGCATAAGTGCTTAAATTGCCTGAAGTCCTCAGAGTAGTGTATGGTTTTAAGACACATTAAGTCCTCTGGTGCCTAAACAACCTCAGATTTTTCAAATGGCATAAACTTAAAAATCATCCTAAATAATGTTTGGGGTGTCAGAAGGACTTATACTGCTCTACGTAGGTATAAATGCTGAATTTACTCGTAGACTATTTTGACAAGTGTTTGCTTTTGAATTTATGTAACTTCATAGAAACTGCTTGGCCACGAGGGGAATATTAAAGATCTAATCCTGACAATACATTGTATGTAGTGCCACTTCCATATCTTAGCTAGAAGCTTTTGATCATCTTGCAAGATGCCACAGACACTTGCTAAAGTATATCACTAAAGAAACATCTCCAGAATTGCACTCCTATGTTTTCCTCTTACTGCAGCTGCCAGTCTTTGCTGAACAGCAGAAATCACACAAAGTCATGATACTTGACCTTATCCATGACCATATTAGTTTCACCTGCTGTAAAACCACTTTCTGTTTCTATGGAAGAAAACTCATATGTGTATCTGGAATGCCCAGGTCAGCATTGAGAGGAGCAGAGGTTTGTGGCAAATGAAGAAAGAAGGGTGAAGGATGTTGTGCCTCCTTTCCACAAGATGCCAGGTAGACTATTCATTTCTCTGTTAACTGGTGTGAGTTAGGAGTGGTTCCAGAGCTCCTCAAACTGCAGTTGCAATGGTCTCAGCTGCCAATCCTGCCTTGACTTGGCAATACTCCAAGACTGCTAGTTCTAGTTGCAAAGAGTTGTACACAAAGGAAAATGAACCCCTGTTGCCCTCTTTCTACTCTCATCATTTCTTCTTGTAACAAAGCACAGCTTGTCAGAAGCAGTCTCTAAGTGTGAATGAAGTTGCTCTAATAAAAAAACAAAACAAAAAAAACCCTATAAAAATATGTATGTTTTTTGCAAGACTGTGAGGTGAAAGAAATAATAAGTCAATAGAACACGTGTTTAGTCTGTCTGCAGGGCCTCCTCCATTCCATGATTTTGGGCTCAATGATAAGCTCATGAATGAGGAATCAGACCTTTTATCTTTAAACAAGGAAAATAAATGTCTTTGTTGAAGAATATAGGACTTCATTGTTTGTCCTTCCTTAGTTACCAAAGGCAAATGATTCTGTACAAAGTGAGACGTCCTTGGTTATGATTGTTACAGCACTCTACTACATATTAAAGTTCTCTTCCTGAACATGGATGACTTTGTCTCCATAACTATTAGCCTGATTCAGTAAAGTAACAATCCCTGCAATTGTGAATCAGCATGCAAAATCTGAAGGCAAGTCTTAACTTCTGTGAAAGAAGCCTGAAAATTAATTTGGATTTCAACATTCTGTCTGGGTCTGGACTCTCCTAGAGAGTATTGTTATTGGCAGTAAAGCAGGATGAAAATATCTAAACTCCTAAAGAGGAACTACTTTTGAGCTCTATTTTGATCATTGAATAAAGTATATGCTGATAGGAGCATGAAGCTGTGTAAAAAGCAGTACATTTCTGTTCTGTAGAGAAGTGGGCTACTCTAAGTGAATGTAGGCACCTGACTGAGAAAACAGAGGTCCATAGTCACTTTTCTCCTGAAGCAGCTCAGAGAGGTGTTGCAACTTAGAAAAAACCAGACTGTCTTCTCATTATGAGACAGTTCTGGTTGATAAATGGGAATTTAAAGGTGAAGGGCTTGAGACTATCACATGTAGTTATCAAAAGAATCATGTTCCTTCTCTATTACTGTTACTGGTCTGATATCTATGGATTTAGAAGTGGGAAGGGGGATGATTGTCCTCCATGTACTTTCATTGGTTTTGGATATTCCATCCTTTTCATTTTAAATTTTCCAATTGGCATCTTGACAGAACATCTTAGCTACACTGACTTAGTAACAGACAATATAATTCTATTAATACATCATTGTGGATCAATTTGAGACCTGCACTGCAGCATTAGCTGTACCAGAAACTTTCAGATATAACAGTGAATACACCAGTTAGTTAACAGTGTTTCTCAGATTTTCTCAGGTTTTCTTCCTTTCTTTTACTTACTTAGAAGTATTAGTAAAAAAATGTGAAAAAATATACAGGTGAATATTTAACATGGGGGAATCAAAGAAGTTGACTTTTACTTTAAGCAATGAGTGCCAGTACATTAGCAAAAATTTAGGGGACTAAATATATGTCATTTATGCTTTTGGTGAGTGGGTGCTATTGAGTCCCTTTCAGCTAAATAAGGAGATTCTTCTTCAATCATTGATTTTGCAGTTGGCTGAAGAGATAAAATAGTTTTAGATTAAATTTAATTTTTTGAGAAATTTTAACTGAAGGAAATAATCAGTTTTAGTTGAAATAAACATTTCATTTTGTCTCGGAGCATTTCTAAAAATAAGCAAATGAATTGTCACTCTCAAAATCAATCACTGCATAGTCAGTTCAGGGAGACATCCATAAATTCCATTCAAGTGAATTTAATGAAAGCACTGTGATCTTTTCAAGGGATGCTCAGTTACTCTGAGATTGTAATCAGCTTCTCCTACAAAAACAATGTTGAAAGTGGTGATATGAATGTTTTAAACAAGTGAGTGAATTGAAATAACACTGGCTTTAACCCTTATTTATAACTCTCAAAATATTGGGTCAACCAAGAGCATTTTTTTTGAGGGGAAAAGACTTGCACAAAATATTTCTTTCCATATGCCAGTAAATTGTACTCAACACAAACTAATGAGTTTGTAAAATTGATATTCTTCATTTGTTTAAATATCTGAGAAATAATTTTTGAACTGATAAGTGCCTAAAACTGAAATACTGATTGACTGTAGCAATAACACACTGAAGGTACAATTTTCAGTACCAAAGGTGAGCTGCTCAGCAAATGAGGGGCTAGTTAGAAGCTAAATTGAGCACCAATGAGAGAGGAATCTTTGTGGGAGCGCTCCAGTGAACTCCAGTCTGCAGTGCAGAAGTGTGCAACAAGAAGGAAACTGCCTGTTTCAAAACCTGTGAACAAGTCTTCTTGCAAAGGAGATGTGCTAAGGCCTTGTGCTCTTGCTGTTTTCCTGTCTGCAAACATATGAGGATAAAATGTTCCCCTCTGCTTAGCTCCTCTGACCACCTGGTGTTTAGGGTGTTTGGGTGTTGCTCCAAACAGTTCACTCACTCAGCTCAGAAAAATAATGAGGGCAACGGGAGCATGGCAGGCGGACAAATTGACTGTGGCTAAAATTTATCATGTGGTTTAGTTGCTCTGCTGACCTTCATTATAGGGTTAAGAAAAGTTTGCACAGTCTGGCACCTACACAGCTGAATTCCAGTACATAAATTGCTATTTGCAGCAGCTATAATACTTATTGAAAGTTGCTGGTTCATTACATTCCTAATAATTTTGGGTGTGAGAGTTGTCATTTTTGTAAAACTTATGAGGAACACCCCATGCAACCTGGAAAGTTAAGTACGCTTTTGTGGAACTGGTCACACAATTTAGGGAAGGCAGTAGGCCAACAGCAACAGAAATTGCATGAGAACAGCCAAAGAACATCTCTGGGCAGTTCTTTCAGGCTTCAGAAGAAGAGTGCAAACTGAGCTTCCCCCTGCTTAGAATGGGGCTTGCTGCCACTGTAACAAATGGCCCTTCAAAATTTCACAGTTGTAGGTACCCTGGACAAGTATCACTCAGGATGGACTCTTGTATTTATTTTTTTCTTTTCTTTTTTTTTTTTTTTTTTTTTTTTTTTAAGCCATTTAATNTTTTTTTTTTTTTTGAGAAGCCATGTAAATTTTTAAACAATCATGAGCAGTAACATTATGCATGTTATAAATAAGATGCTATGATGCTATGGTACAAATTGTTCTTTCCCTTTACCGCTGCAAGGGAGCAGTAGCATCTGCCAACCAAGAAGGATTCAAAATCTCAATAAACAAACATATTAATCTTATTGTTTTCACAATAAGTCAAGTTGATACAGAGGAGCAGAATATTACAGGAATAGTTCTCTTGTTCTGGGGAACATGTCCCCAAGGAGTCATCTACTCAATATGGGATAGAGAGCTTCTTCCAAAGTAGCAACAAAGAGAAAGCAGACATTTTCCACTGAATTTAAACTGCAGTGTCACCAAAATCTGGACCTTTAAGCACACTGCAGGAACACTTTGCTTATTTTTTATGTCCCCAAGATTCATAAGAGTCTCTTAAAAATAATCAGTATCCCTGTTCTGAAGTCCAGTACAATCTCCACAGGAGCTTGAAGTGTGTTAATTTTAGATCTGCATGTCATGCTGTTTTATAAACTTGTCCTCCATATGTTATAACATTCACATTCACAGTACATTGCTAGTGTCATTTTCCCATTTTCTTTTGAGCTTTATGGTATATTGGGGTTTGCATTTAATAACTAGTTTTGTACTGAGGGGGATTGATGTGGTTTATGTTTTATGAGTTTCAGTGGATTATTAAGGATGAATTCATGTGGGGGGGATGAGTTCCTCCATCTATCTATATATATATATTTAATTTTTCTTACTTGAGAGCTCTTTGTAGAGGGATGCAGTTGTAAAACCTGCAAAGAATTCATCACAGCTTCACTGATGATGAACTTGGCTCTCCGTTCCTGTCTGAATTTTCCATCTCTGCTAGGATGTGCAGAACTTAAAATACATTTTATGAACACAGACCTTTATTTAGTTGTGTTTTCTCAGTTATATTTTTGTTTGTTTATTTGTTTGTTTAACTCTTGGTTTTGGTTTTGCTTGTTTTAGCAATATTTTTCTTTCCTTTGTATTGTACTGGAGCTCTGCAGAGAATATTGCAGGCACACTAGGGGATCTGCAAGCAGTGTCACCAGTACTTCATCTAAAATTAGGGCAATATTTAAGTCCACAATAAGTATAGTGACACTAAATGAAGACCTAGAGAGTTTTCAGAAGCTATTTTTACAGGATATCCTGTACAAATACTTGCTTGTGTTGATGAGATTGAAGCAGTGAGACCCCTTCTCTTTGTTAAGGAAGAAACCAGAACACTATTCAAATAATAGGATTCATAGACATTTAAAATCTTAATGCTTTTTAAGTTATACATCAGTGACCATCTAAGGCACAGATTTAAGGCCTTCCTTCTTCTGAGAACTCTGAATAAACTGCTAGTAGGATTAAGTAAATCTTTGTGCAAAGACAAATACCTCTAAGGTCCAGGGCCAAATCTTCAAGGGATCTTCCTTGCTAGCCATAGGAAGGTGCAAGCAGGACACTTATGCCAGCTTTCTCTAGCTAGTAGGAATACCAACTAAATTGAAGAAGAATCAGCAAGGTGTCACTATGCACCTGCAAGCAGAGTATGGAGCCAGGTATCCTGGAGGAATTAGTTTCCCGAATACACACAGAAAACACACCACAGCACTTCACTGTGCTAAACCAGCAGTGCTGTGCTACACTGACACATTCATTTTGCTGCACAGACTTTATATGACATGTCAAGAGATGAAGGATTGATGCTGCCAACAGCAGACACATTCTTTTACTGTTCACCAGCCCTGAAGTGGAAATTTCTTGCTCCAGCCCTTTTTGTAGTCTGTTACCTTAATACAGCTAGACAGGCTGGGCTGTAGCTTTACCCTTCGAAGACTAATTTCAGCAGATGGATCCCCATGTGGCCAGTAAACCTAGATGAAAATTGTTACTAATAAAGCAAACCCCGTAAAATTCATCCTTTTCCTGTTTCAATACATTGCTGTAAGTTTACTTTCCACCACATACAGTTAGTGAAATACTGCCACAAGCCAATGCATTGCAGCTTATTTTATTATTGAAAAGCTCATTGAAAAAAGCTGTTAGATGCAGTCCAAACCATTACAAAAGGCTACTGAATTATTCTCTTAAATTGGAGCAGGCTTACTGTACATTTTATTGTAGAGGATACAGTTACTCATAAGAGAGCCTATCACCAACACTTTTTACACTAACGATATTATTTTTAATGAATAAAGGAGAATTGGAGAACAGTTTCAAGAAGTTACAGACAAAAACTGTGTTCAAACACATATGATAATTAACATATTTGAAAGTTCATAAACATTATTATTCTGCAAGCTATATGACATATTTAATAGCTTGTATTTCTTTTTCCCTACTGTAGAAATAAAAATGTAACCAAAAATATTTGGCCCAACAGAACTCAATTGAATAAAAATCACTTTGGATGAGAATATAATTGATATTAAACAAGGAGTTTCAATTATTACTTTAGCATACCCAATGTGAACTATTTCATAGTTATAAACTTGTTTCCATAGTAATGAATGTTTCCAGCTTCTACGGTCCATTTTCTATCTGCATAACTTTTCATGAATTCCCAGTTATTTTACCTTCAAATGGACAATCTGATCTCTTAAACAGGGAAGGCAATTCCCTTTAAACATTATCTGCCATTAAGAGCTTTTCATAGGCTTCTTCTGGAATTCTCCCTTATTGAATAAAAGGCAAAAAGAAATAATAAAGGAAGGACAGAAAATATAAAAGGGAAAATGTCAGAATACAGCAATGGTACTGACTATCATATGGCTGAAAAAGTTTTATTTCTGTGAAAAATTATGAGCTGATCTGTGATAGAAAGCAAATCCACAGTAATATATTTTACCTGTTTCCTCCAGTGCATTTGCTTTCATGTTTACAATAATGATTCTATGGCTTACTAGCAACAGTTCATATTTGCCAACAACAGCCACAAAGCAGCAATTGGGATTATTTCAGTTTTCTCCTATGATTAAATACAAGATATCTGTGGCATCTTTGTGGTAATGAGTATGTCACATGATGCCTCTATTATTACAAGAAAAAAAATGTGAAGTATCATCCTTCACTGCACTTCTGCAGAAAGTTTTCATTCAGAACTATGCAATAGTGTTGAATAAAGAGAAAGTGTGAGCATGTCTTTCAACACAAATTTCTTTTCTTGTGGTAGTGCTCTTCACACATAATAACTAACCAGGCTTGGTGGACTTTCTCCATGATTATTGTGGGTTTAGGTGCTGTGCTGTGAGGTTGCTCAAATTCCTTCCTGTTGCACTTCCTTCAAATTCTTTCCCCGTTACACTTCTGGTGAACATTAACATACTACTCTTTGAACTCTTATATTTCCTTAGCTGGCCACTCTCTCTCTTAGAACTCGAACCTGATCCGAAAGATTTTTTTTTTTTCCCTTCAATTTAATTTATTTGCAAGCTACTTTCCATGGATTTTCATGTGCATTCCCAGTATTTAGTAGAGGTATTTTTGCTGTTGTGCAGAAATGGGAGAATCTTCCAGTTCTAACCACTAATTATGTTGTTTACAAGAATATCCATCATCCCAGATGTCAGAAGTATGGAGCATACACAAAAACACGAGGGTGTTTAAATGAGCTGGTATATACTATATGCGAACACTAATGAAATACTGGATTGATGATATGTCCATGTTCTCAATTACTGGGACGAAAAGGTTTGACAGATAGATTAAATGTGCCTTGATTTTAAAACAGAGCTTCTGTTATACCAAATATAACAAGAATCTTTCAAAACAACAAAGCTTTCAACAATCTGTTATCTCCACATCGATTACCAAATAAAGGATTCCTGTGCATATTTTACATCTTGTTGCCTGAAATATTAATTAGGTACATTTACTTATGGTTCTCTATGACCTTGATGGCAATTTAAAGTACTATGGAAGGAATGCAAAATTCCATTGCTGACTCTTAAGTACCAGTGGATTTTTTAGCAGTAATATGAGAGGAAAACAAGCAATTTTCCCTACTAGCTTAATAGTTGATGTTAAACACATTTATGAAACTTTTTTTATTTTGTTGTTTATGTATCGAAGTATTCATAAGATATGAAAATTCATAAATTATGAAAATTCCTCATAAACTTTTCATTATGTTTGGCTTTTGCATCCCTTGGCTGGGTTTCCAAGTGCTCAGCGATTGAATTGATGCACATATACAAATGAAAAATAACAACATTCAACTTCAGAAATTAAATATGAGACAATTAAAGGTTACTCAAATAAACAGCTTTTAACAATGAAACTTAAACCTAATTAATATTATTATTTTTAAAACATTTCTGATCTTCTCAATTTCTCTGGAAGGATCCATTAATAGTCTTGAGAATTACCTGATAAAGCAAATTTAATAACATTCAAATTCAGATTTCTGTTGTCCTAGTTTAAAATTCCGCTTTACCTACAGGAAAGTTGCAATTTTTTTAAAATCTACTTTTATATTTAAAGTGTGGCAGGCCTTAACTAAAAATCTGAAAAGGTGAATAGATCAAATCTTTTCACTTCCTGGACGAATCAGCCAAGTTAGTCAAATTAGACAAGTCTGAGATTAGAGACCAAAAGAAAAAAATAATCATTCTTGTGTTCTTTTTACCATGACTCCTAGAAACATGTTTTTGTGGATAAATCATAGTCTCTTAGAAAATGGTTGAGATTAAGGGATAGGTTGCTATGAAATTTAGTGAAACCTCTTTCTCCCAGAATAATATTAAATCAACATTTTAAACCTTGAATTATTTATGTTTTCTCAATATCTCTAACTCTTGGATCTCATATTCCTTGCTACTTGATCTCCTTAAAATTATATTTATTTTTGCCCTTAAAAATGATGACTTTTGTTATCATTAGAAAGGATTTTTCATAACTAATAATTTAGAACTGTTAAGCCATAACTTACCATAATTACAGACAGCAAGATTTTTTAGAGCTCAAAAGCTGAGCTTTTTAATTACATTGGTTTAGCAAAAAGACAGCTTTGGGAAATGTTTGCAGACAAGTTATTTTAGTTTTTGGAGCTGAGACTCAGTTTTACTTTGTATGGCTGGGGAGCTTAAGAGGTTTATAGAGCAACATTCAAATTTTTCCAGTGTAATTTTATGCTACTATTATTTCTTTGGATGTGAAGTGTTTAGAAATCTTAACAGAAAGGAAGGAATGAGTTCATCATTCTTCCGTGCTTTCTGACCTGTTAAGTAAATGTATCTGTGCATGCATATATAAATATATATACATATCAAAAAGAGTAATGAACTAGTATCATTTTGAGTTTGCAGACCTGCATACAAATTTCACTGTGGGGTTCATTTCAGCAGACTAAAAAAACCTACTTAGATCAAGGCATAGTTTGGATTGGTTGCTTCATTGCCATAGTAAGTGGGCAGTTTAATCCACATGAACCTCAAGCCTCAGCTGGAACTGCTGTTAAACATTCTGAACTGCCAGTTTAAATTTTACAAACAAGGAAAATACATACTTGGCTCATACTATAAAGATTCCTTATTTCATTGCAATGGCAAAAAAGGTTATTCTAGGATATGTGGTTATCATAAAATAGTCACAGTCCTGGATGTCATGTATTCAGATTATTCCAATTCAGGACAACCACTCGCTTTTATTGCCTAGATAATGAAAACCATACTAAGTTGGATATAATTGACAAAGAAAATAACCTCTAGTTTAAACATTTTAAATGGTTTTCCTTTTCTTTTGCTTTGTCTTTACCTCCTGTTTCTAATTTTTATTGATAGATTTCTGTCTACACAACAAAGACATTGTTCACAGGAAAAAAAAAAATCCACTTGAAACCATTGCCTGATTTACTGGTACAGCTTTTCCGTTTTCTGTCATGAGATAAACTACGAAAGTGACATTGTCATGTGCTGATATTTTGGGAAATTTGAGACTCCTTGGTTAGAAAAAACTCCAGGTTCTTTCTTCTATTTTGATAGATGCTTAGTTGGCAAATCACTACACCCAAATTAATGCTCAACTCTTTAAATTCCAAAAAATCTTTAATTTTCCTTCTAACACCACCATGATTTTATTGACTTTGAGGACTTACACAGGAATTTTTATTATTCAGTGTGGAAGACTGAGGCCCAATTCCATAACATATATGATGTACCCAAACCTCGAAACTGAGAAAGCAAATAGACAAGGCTTGTTTGATGCCTGAAGCTCTCTGATTCTGGGGCCAGGTTTCCTTAGAGGACTGCAAAAAAAAAAAGGAAGGAACAAGGGATGTAATCTTTGGGGAGTTTGTTCTCAGAATCCCCAGCAGAGATCTTGGCTAAACAAAATTCTTAATTTAGAATCAAATCATAGGCTGTAGTAATATTTTGTCTATTTTGCTTTTGTCTTATTGGATAATAAGAGTATTTTTCATATGTTCATTTCAGGTCTAAACCTGAATGCTAAAATTAGGAGAGAACTAAGCCTGAATAAAGAAACCAGGATTATGTTTCTTCATTTCAGTATTTATGTGAGGTTATTACACAGGATATCTGAAAATATATTGGCCTTGTCCTTTAACAATTGAACTAACTCAATATTTTTGTTCCATATTGGGATGCAGGGTAAGGTACTATTTCTGTGCCTATTTATGGTATGCATGATTGAAGCAGAGTTCTTGTCTCAAAAGTAACTTAGCAAAAAGTGGTAATTTGTTTAATGATCCACTTCGTTAATGAATCACAAGAAAATTATTTCTTAATCACTTTTAGACAGTCATTCTGCTAATTAACAATAAAATACATATTTTTGTGTTTGTCAGCCCACAGTATTCTGTCAGACCTGAATGTGACTTTCATACTGAAAAAAAGTCTTGAATTCAGCTTTCACTGACATGAATGTAGTCCATGATCTTGGAGCCGTGGCCCATCCTGTGCAAATGTGTTGATACAAGACCATCTCATATATTAGTAAATCCCTGTGTTTAGCCAATCTGAATTCTGTCCCTCTGGCCTTTTTTCTTTTTGCATGAAGGAAGAAAACAAGGAAGCAAAAAAGTAGTTGAACCTTTGTGGTAACCACTGAACCTGCTTTTGATCATGGTCACTGGTAAATTGTTGTTGACTACCAAAAGTAGGTTGCTGACTACCAAAACTACTAAAAGTAAGTTTAATGGTATGCTCTAATGTTTTATGAGATAATGAACTAATTAAATCCAGTGTTACAGCAGATCATCTAGTGGTGCAAATCACTGCTGGAAAAGCCCACTGCCAAATGCCTAGACCCCTTCTTATAACTGAACTTGCTCAGATAACTCTTGCATCTTCCTTAATTACAAACCCTTGCATAGCTAGACATGCCCTAAAACTTCACAGAGGTTAAGTAAATTTAACTGAATACAACTGCCGTGGAAGGTTTATCAGCCACCCTGTTGAATGTGGAATAGGCTTTATCTCACCTTTCCATCAAGGGTTCAATAATGCCCCAAAAAGAAAAAAAAAATTGTATGAATTTTCCCTTATTTGTTTGAAAAATTAACAGACTATAAATCAAAATATGTGCAAAAAAGGATTAAGCTGCGGAGAGGATTTTTTAACAAGGTTGACATAAGGCAAGGAATGAGTCTGCTGATTTAGAAATTTTTGCAGTTATTTCATAGAAGAATTACTATATAGGATCTTATGTTGGATGTTTTAATTTTTTTTTTTTTTTTTTTTTTTTTTTTTTCCTTTTTTTTTCAGGAATTTCAACTTTCCCTCTG
>VWZF01000499.1:126265-177224 GCA_013396755.1 Sclerurus mexicanus | reverse complement strand
ATTCTCCCTCCCCTCCTGGCCTGGGGAGAGACCAGAACAAAAGGCCCTAGCTAAGCGATTAACATCAGGATATGAATATTCATCTCGCCCTTTGTTAACCATTTTTACAGACTAAGGTGTTGCCTCCAAGCTTTTAGGAAGGAATTCCAACAGATTGTTGAAAGTATAACACTATGAGCAGAAAGCCCTTGAAATTTATGTTACTTTCCCACTTTCAAAATACATACAAGTAATAAAGGAAATTTAGGAAAAGTCAGTCTTCTAATCAAGAGCAGAAGAGTGCAAATTTGCTTTTAAATTTGGAAAGGCTTCTACTTATGTCAAACAAGACTTATCATACTTAAAGGACAATGCTGTACAGAGCATACTGGATTCTTTCACTAGTGAGGCAAAAGGGGTCTTACATCAGACTATCTTCTATGTCAAATAAATGCTCACTTACTTCCGTCTTCCTCAATGATTTTGCAAGCTCTCCCTGGAACTGAATATGTTTATCTTTGTTTTAGGGAGGAAAAGGAGGGGAATAAGTTTTTCCTCCCTGCACACACCAATGATACATTTGATATAAAGTATTTAAATAATTGTGAGTAGAAATATCTTCTGGCAAAAGAGTGGGTTTTGCATAATCAGTCTGAGTGGTATAGCAATTGCCCAACTACATAACACACCGTTGGTATCAATGATTTTTTCCTTTGCTGTGCTTTGAATTAATTCCAGTTACTCTGGTAAAGTCCTGCTGTTGATGAAGATGCTGATGGAGAAATACTTAGTACATGTAATGTGATATATTTGGTCATGAGCTACACATCAAGTTGTTCAACACTGAGATGATTCCAACACTGTGGGTGTAGAAGCAAGCAGTTAGTTGTTGGGGAATATTATATTCCTAGGGACTTCAAGTAGCAAGTCAGTGGAAGATCTAAGGATCAAAACCAGAACAGAGAATGTGCCTGGATGGGAGAACCAAAGAAAGTCAGGCAATGCTAACTGTCACCATCTCCTTAACATATGGTGACATATTAACTTTGCATACCTGCACCTTTGTTTGTGTTAAGACATGTCTGTGCTTTAGCTGTTTTGGGAAAAAAAAAATTCCATACATGTATTAGAAAGCTTGTAGTATTTCTGTAGCTGAATCAAGAGATATTTCTTGTAGTATTGACAAAACGTGTAAGGATATGTAAAGCTTTGTTAGAATGTCTGGAAATAACCTCTTATTTTAATTATGCAAACAGTGCTATTAATTTCCATACCATTATCTAAAGAAGACTGTATTGCAATATTATGTTGCAAAACAAAACAAAATCTCTCTGTAAAATTATTTGTTTTTCATTTCCACCTCTCTCTTCATCCCATATTTCCCTCTTGCCCACAGTTTTATAACTCATAACAAGATACACATAAAGCAATTTGAACATAATTTATAATGACCCCATGGTAGTGTTTCCACTCATCGAATTTCTGGTAAATGCTTTCTGAAGTCTGTCTTGCCACTGCAAAAGTAGCATGTGAGTGTCACTGGCTTTCTGTATGGGTTGATCTAAATTAGACATTACCAAGTCTCTCACATCTTTCAACCAAGCAGTTAAACAGGAAATGCTGATATTCCTACATAAGATGGTGTTAAACCCAATCTTCTAAAGCATTCCAGGCAGATAGGGAAGTCCTTCCACACAGAAGGGATGTAGATTGTCAGAGAGCATATGGTTTCTTCCTCTAAATCTCATTCAGTGTGAAAACAGCAGGAATTTTTATACTTTGGCTGTCAGACATGTTCATGTGCACAGACTGTAATAACCAAAAATGCTATCCTTGATATCACTCAATTGTTTTATTTTTGTGTTACTTGTAAATGTCTACAACTTGCACATGCATTGCATTTTTATTTTCCATCATCCTCATCTAAATTAGGCCACTGCAGTTATTATAAATAACAGTCATACTTAGAAAGATGCTTGATATATGCGTTGATTATTAGCAATTAAGCATTTGATTATTATTCAGCAGTATGGGATTTGGATGACTTAATTCCTTATTGTGCAATTATTTGAAAATTCAACAAAATGTTAATATAAAAGGTAGCAATTCTAAAGAAATCTGAAGGATATTCAGCTCTATATAACTGCCATCTGAGAAACAATGTGGCAGTGCTGATTATCTGGTTTATAATGAAAGATGGCTTGTGGAGTTAATCTAGGTCTATGAAACGAGACACTTGGAAAACATCTCAATTGTTTTAACTGTTGATTATGCATTTCATTTTGACAAAAATGCCCTGCACTGAGGGAGTCATGATTCACCTCTGACATTTTACCTGAAAAGAGAAAAGCATCACCCAGAACCATCAAGCAATTTTGCTCCTTTGTAGAGGAGAAACGAATAATTCAACACTGAAATGAACACAGCTGCTTTTTCAGCAACAGTATCACATGAAAAGTGACAGATTACCTCTAAAGGGTAAATGTGATTTGCACAGAAGTCGAAGTAGCTAATGTTTCTTTATACCAGAAAAAGATGTTTTCTTTTTCCCCCTCACATAAATATTCCTGTAATGACTACTGTACATTTTCAGTGTGTAATTGTAAGAACTCTACATGCGTTGTCTTTTGTAAGCACAAATTAAGCCTCTCCTTTGGTCACCATGGCGAGCTTCTTTGTAGTAGTACAGAGGAACTCTATTGTGTGAGATTGGGGGATCGAAGTGGAATAGAATACAAGCAAGCAGTTTATTTATGGATCTTGCTCCTGCTGTTATTCCGCATGCCATGTGATCCATGTACAGTTTTTCTCCTACTTGACCCATATGCTGGTATGTGTATTGATGCGTTGGAAGATTCCAGCAATATGCAGGAAAACCTGCTTAAGCAATGAAAATATTTTTCTGCTCAGGGAGGTATTTTAGTACAAACTTTTCTCTGCATAGTGCATTTTTCCCTTATCAAGATGGTCAACTGCTCTTTGTATGTGAGTGGTGGTAGGAGATAGAGCTCTGATGACCTCTAGCAAATGAGTCTGAGTAGGGTTGAGCTGAGTCTGCTGTGATATTAGGAACACACAGAAAAATTGAGTGGAATCTAACTTGGCAGCTTCCATGCACTCAGGCTCAAATATTTTTCTCAGAAGCCTCCATCCTGCATTATTTTGGTGCATGTGTCCCATATACAGTCCAGCTTCACATTTTAACAGCAACCTTTTTTGTGCAAGAGGTTTCTTTTCAGACATGGGAAGAATGCCTGAAGAATAGCAGGCATGACATCCTTTTGGTCTTTAAAATATTCTGTAGGTATAAAACACACAAATATTAGAAAACCCATCAGCACATCATTTTAATATTTCAAAAGTTCTAGCTTACCTTCTGACTAAGGATACCAGAAAACTGCCTGTCCTGACTATATTAAAATATTACCTACTTTTCCCCTGCATAGTGGTAAAACTTGCACTGATTATTTGTGTACCATAGCTTTTTCATTTATAAATAAAGCAGCCTCACCTTTTATGCTCCTTTCATGCTCCTTTCTCGCTTGTGCCACATATTAATCACTTCAAAATGTTTCAAAATATATTTTCTCTTCATGTACAGGGGAAAAAAAATCCAAACCCAGTGTACTAACAGGTTTTGTGTTGTTTCCTTTTTTGATGGTTGGACTGGATGATATTAAAGATCTTTTCCAGCCCTGATGATTCTATGATTCCACGATCACTCTGGTAGGATTTCATATTTTGATGGCCTCTGAACAGCTGTAGAAAGGAATATTATTTGAAAATCTCATGCAGTAGGTAATTTTACATAAGCTGAATCTAAGTTTGAACTACGGAGACAATGAATCTCTCTCCTAATGGTAGTACATTTTTGGATTGCAGTTTCACTTACCTCAATACAGATGTTGTGGTAGTAGCATTTTCACATGTATTTAAAAGTTGTGTTAGCACTTACTTTTTAAAGATTTCTAATTTATCTTTAAAAGCAAAATTGCTTCAGGATATTTGTTGCTCACATTTAAAATTAAATATAGTGACATACTGAGTAGAAGGGTGAGACAAGGAGCAAAGCAGAGGGGGAGCGTGGAGGGGAAATCAAGAATTTTTCCTCCAGTTATGTTTTCCCCCTTTAATAACTGAAAAAGAGCTATAATTTTTAAAATATAAAAAAGTTGCCTGTTTGTACAACAGTTTCAATATAACATTCTGAAAAAAAGAAATAAATTCATTCTGATAAATGACCACATGCAATGGTTGACTTCTGAGGGCTTTTATTCTTAAAAGAGAGGAGACTAGATACTCCCTAAAAGAATACAGTCCCTTCTAGTGGAGTCAGAGAACACTACTGGATCAGAGTAAGGCTTAACAGGTTGAGGTGTTAGGTGGTATCAGCAAAAGATTGAATTCAAAATAGTGAAATTAGAAAGTTCAAGGCAGTTTTTAAAAGAAATTACCAGATGAAACTTTGAGAAAGTTGTTACCAAATGTGAAGCAAAATTATATATCAAACAAGAAATTTTAGAGTGGAATTATGTTGTTATAGAAAGATTTAGAAGAAATATTTTTCACAAAATACAGTACAATTGATGCAAAAGACCATGGATTGATTCACCATAGCATACCTTTCTTACAAGAAAGAAAATCTTGTAACACTCCTGAAATAGTGAGTGACATGTTTGTAAACACCAGCATAAAGTATAACTAGATTAACTTTATATTCTTCAGGTTATTTACAAGGTGACCATGCAATCAGATAATTTTCTCCACTGTGTCTTAGTTCAAGGGGAGAACTAAGGTATCTATGTTGGCCAAGAAATAATCCCTCTCCTTTTCAATTTAGAAAACAGAACTTTAATTAGGAAAAAAAAATATGTATATATGAAAAGGTAACGGTTCTTAACCACAATACATATATATGTGTATCCGGAAAGGACCAAACACCAACAACTTGTAAGAAACCTCCTCCCGCAAACGACAAGGCAAACAGTTAAAATGTCTTTTGGCTACTCTAAAAAAAAAAAAGGACTGCAATTGTATCTAGGGACAGCAGGAGGCGATGTCGCGCCTCAGCCACTGGCTTGTCTCTCCCAGGGGATGCAGTTAGATTTACAGACAGCAGGTGGCGATGTCACACCCCAGCGGGCTGCCCTCTCTCTCTCTCTCCAGGGATGGCAGGAGCACAGTCACCAGGTCAGCTATAGTGATTTCAATGACAAGAGCAGCAGAAGGAGACCTATCTCTGAAGTACAGGAAACAGGCGTGCTCTCTCTCCTCTCCACGGCAGCTCCCGCAATGCCCACGGTCACCCACGGATGAAAATGGTCGAGTCAGGGATGAGAAGGCAGAGTCTTAATTATCCAGTGATGCTGGACACCGTTGTGCCTCTGCCTTGCTCACTCCACTGATCGCTGAGCTCCTGACCTGTGCAGAAAAGCAGAAGTCCACCTCCTGGAACTCCCCTTGACCAAGCCAATCTTCCCCCACCCCACCCCCCCTTTATCTCTCAGGCTGGGAGAACAGAACAAAGGCCCTTGGTCTGAGTATTTATGTCAGGATATGCATATGCATTGGTTCTTTACAGGTTTAGGGTGTTGGCTCCAAGCCTTTAGGGAGAAATTCCAGGGAGATACCAAACCACAACATGCTGCCAGCTTCAAGGTCTCATTCAATCAATTGCAATAACACCTGTATGATCAGAGTATTCATTCTATTGATCTTAGTGGCCATGTATGGTACTAGATACTGTAAAAAATGGTGGTTCAGTAGTGGAATTCACAGAACCTTGTGAAGTACCCACTCCTATTATGATTAATTGTGCCATTTTCAGACAATCAGACAATCATTATTTCTTTAAACAACCCGGTCAAATAACCTTTTCTTCTCCTGTTGTAAGCATATATCCCGCCGATATGACATCGTGCATGCATACATTCAGGTACAGCAGTGGAGATTGAAAATACAGTTCTTGAAACAGCTCCAATCAGCTTTCAACAGAGTTTATTACTTTCCCATTCTTATACCAACTCTCTCTTCTGCAAATCTGTATGCATCACAACTGCTTTATGGCCAAAATGAAAGTACATGCAACAGGTAAAATTCTTCACATAACAAAAGGTTTGCATGAGTGAAGCTAAGTAGAAAGTTATTATTTGTCCCAAACATACCTGTTGCTTTGTATTCCTCATTACCTCTTGCTTTGAATTTAAATGGCCATTTATCTTGTTTTAGTTAAATTATAAAATTTTGGTGCTAAGTGTTTAAGCTGTAATTTTAAAATGCTGAGGACTGAATGGTACTGAATGGTAAAAGAAAAAAAAAAGCTTTAGCTGTTCTTCAACAATACTTGAAATCCTGACACCATGCAACAGAAATGCTATACATGCTTATTCAAACAAAATGAAGAGAAAACTTCTAGGCATGCTAGACTGACCAGAACATGAAACCGAAAATTTTGGGTGAAGTATTATATTACTTTGCATAGAAAGATAACAGAGCATTTGGCTTTGGGTTTCATTTTGATCATCAAACAAGGCCAATTTTATAGCTCTTAAACCAGACAACTAAAAGTTTTGGCAAGACTGTGAGCAATGTTATTTTTTGTTCTGTATGCAAGACAAATGAGAAAGACTACTTTCATTAGCTTTGCAGTGAAAATTGGTCCTTTTTAAGAAACTTGAAAACATGCTTTGGATAATTCATACAAATAAGAAAGTGAAAAAGAAAGAGTTGAGTTTTATCATGTCTCTTTAAATCTGTACTATTGCTCTTGCCTTGTCTTTTCAGTGGAAACCTAGTGTTAGTAATGCGGGCAGCCTGCTGTGGCCAGAACAGTAGTTTCATAAAACAGGGTAGTGGTAATGATGTCTGTGAACCCCATGGAGATAGGCTGAAACTTCTGACAGTTGCTTAATGAAATTAAGACTTTCTTTTTTTGCTTGGAAATATTTTTATTCCACTAATTGGGCTGTATCTTGGAGTGATACATGGTTAAAACTTACTTCTGTGTTGTGTAATTTTTAGTTTCAATCTCTGTGTTCTTGATCTGTTTATTTACTGAGAACAATTACCCTTTTAGGTAGTGTTATATATTTTCACTAGCTGAAATGGCCCTTGGAAGTTAAAATAATCAAGTATTCTATCATACTGACAACAAGCCTTACCTGATAAAAATCTGAACATTAACTAAAAGGTAGAGTTTGTTCTACAAGAAAGGTTGGTACATGTTGCTGAGTACCACAAATGGTTTTACGAGGAGCTAATTGTTCCATTTGTCTTAACTCAAATAATTAGAAGATCTGGTCACTAGGTCTGCCCACTGTGCAATATCTTTTTGTCTGCTGCAAGCTGAGTGTAACAAGAATTGAGACTTGGAGCTCATCTTCATCCCACAAATAAAGTTAGTGCATCCAGATTTGGAAAATGACAGCAGTAATATTCCCTCAGTAAAGCTGGAGCTTAGCCCTGTTATACTTATTAAAAAGCCTATTCATACAAATTAAATCCATTCCATATCCTGGCCTCTGATGACAGCTCCATTTTTTTTCTTGTCTGGTTTGAATTACCTCAAGTCTGTACCCAGAAAGAATTTATCCCTTTCATGAGACTTCTCCAAGCCTATAATAAATTCACATGGGTCATCCCATCAATGTGGTGAATTTGCATTATTATTTCATTATGAGAAGGAAAGAAAGAGGATTAGATCTCTTGCAGCGTTGGCAGCGCCTAAATCAACCTGAACACATGATTAAAGCTGGCATTTATGACTTTAACTGTCAAAGAAAACTAATTGTAAACTGAGAGCTGTGGATAATTATGGTCTTTGCTATTAAACCGTTTTCCTCCTATTTATCACAGGATAAACTACAGACAATACTATTGTTTGCATTTAGCTCTCAGTTACTTGGAGCGTATTTATGCAAATGAAAATTGATCTAGATTCTCAAATTGATGGGTCTATGTAAACTTAGTTTCAATCATGCTGTAAAAACCATGAAAAAAGGTGACACTTATGCAGCAATATCCATGGAACTGTATTTTGTATTGTCTCACTCGTAAGTACCCTTTGTTTTTAGTGTCTGGCTGGTTAATTTGTTTCACATGAATGCTGCTGAATAAGTAAGCTACTTAAACTACCTTCTCACAGGAGATATTTTTCTTTGTCTTTTATTATCATTCATATGTTGCTTGCATGAATTTGTTATCTCATAGAGCTGTATTCATCATATTTTAATAAACTGCTTTTTCATTTACAGAGAAACGAATCCCTGAGACTCGGGAATAAAAGTTGTGATAACAACAAGTTTAGCATGGTTTTTTTTGAAAAACAACTACAAGAGTAGTTCTTCTGTCTTCACACCGCCTTTTAATTTTTGCTTTTGCTTCTTCAAATGGATTGGGGATAGGAAAGATTAGGCATTCTGGATTATGCAGGTGATGCAAACTGCAATTTCGGAGCTTTTCTTCAATTAGTGTTAACTGAAAAACAAAGAACATTGACTGGGCCTCTGTCCTTTCAAAAAAGATATGAATGAAAAAGGCGACATGAATAAAAAATATAAAATCTTTGAAAAAGTGTATAGGCAATAAATTTATGATGTATCACAGTGAAAGAGTAATGGTCTAGTAACATTTGCCTACAAGGCAGAAAAAAATGTTTTTCCACAATTGCTCATTGCTGCAGAATATTGTTGTGACCAAATATAATCGGTTTACAGAAGAGTCAACTTCATTAGTGTCTTCTAAAATGAGAGTCCTGGCTGAAATCCTGGGGCCAGGAACTTCTAAGTCTCTAGGTACTGCATCTGGAAGAGCTGTTGTTGCTGTTTCCTGTATTCTCTGCCTAAATACCTGTTGGGTAGTGTAAGGAAACAGGAGACCTGAAAATGGATTTTTGATGTGACAGTTTCCAGAATGGGGAAAATAGTAGCAAGAGACTTACTAGGACTGATAACACATCAGAAGCAATTATTTGGGGTGCAGTACACTGGGAAATCTTTCTAAGCTTTAGTACACAGTGGAATAAAAGAACAGTTGACAGCAGGCAAAACAGAACAAAAAGGTAAATATAAACATGGTGTTAAGATGTAAACTATAGTAAGATAGTAAAGTACTATGCATTGTGACTCAGATCCTAATCTAAGCAATTTTATTAATCTAATGACCATTGTTTCAAGTTTTTCATTCAGTTACCTTTGGGGATCTGGGCTGATAGTGTTTTTCTGCATGTGAAGACCCACTTTCTGATGGAATAGTCTTTGGTGGTGACCCAACTGGAAAAAACAAAACCAAACCAACCACAATAAACTCACTGGGAGTATAAATAAATGTCTACTTAAGCTACTGAACAAAATATTGAATGATTCAGCCTTTGCCCTGGGGAATTTTATACTGTGGCTTTAACAATACTAAAATACTTTTGAATGGTGATTAAATCAAGAGAATGCACTTGAACAATGAAACTCCAGAAGTGTTAACCTAGAAATGTTCATTTGAAGATTTGAGAGGTTTTGTTTTCAGTCCAGAGTTGTCTTTTTTGTTTGTTTTATTTTGTTTTTTTTTGTTTGTTTTTTTTTTTGTTTTTGTTTGTTTGGTTTTTTGTTTTTGTTTGTTTATATTTTCTTTCCTGAATTTTACTTACAGATCGTGATTTGCATGCAGCTGTTTACATCTCACTGCAGGAACAATTAATTTAGGCCAATAAGACCAATAACCAGAGTTTGCTATTTTTAATCAAGTGGGCTGGTGACTGAATTTATTTAGATGCTAAACTAGTTGTGAGCCTTCCCAGATGAGTTTTTAGGTATTTGAAACGGTATCCCTAGACCAGTTAAACTGGTAATTTAATTTAGGTAAAAATTTGCTTTGACAGGATACAAATGGTGATAGAATAACTTATGCTCTAGAAGAAATGGATTTCTTGAGGAGTATACAATGAAGAAGGTCTTAACTGCCATTGGTGTTTAATAGACAGATGTCTTTCCCTAGGAGCTTGTGATGGAGAAACCTGATAACTCCATGGATTTCAGGAATGGTGAAGAAACAATAATCTGATTCATAGTGTTGCACTTCTAAATGCAGTAAACATGGACTCATAAAGCAATAACACATTTGTAAAACAAGGTAGATGTAAAACATTGGTGGATGGGAAGCTGGACATGATCACCCATGTGCACTGGAGGTGCAAAACATCAAGAGTGTCCTGGACTGTGTCCAAAGCAGAGTGGACAGCCTGTCAAGGGAGGAGATTCTGCCTCTTTGCTCTGGTGAGACCCACTTGGAATGCTGTGTCCAGGTCAGGGTCCCAGAGCAGAAAGGACATGGACCTGTTGGAGTGAGTCCAGAGGAGGGACACTGGTATGGTTAGAGAGATGGAGCACCACTCCTGCAAGGAAAGGCTGAACTGGGATTGCTCAGCCTGGAGAAGAGAAGAGTTTGGGTGATCTAATTAAAAACTTCCAGTACCTGAAGGGAGGCTACAAGAAAGATGTAGAGGGAATTTTTACAAGAGTATGTAGTGACAGAATGAGGAGAAACGGCTTAAAACTGAAAGAAAATAGATTTAAATTGTACAACAGGAAAAAACTTCTTTACTGTGCAGCTGGTGAGACACTGGAACAAGTTACTCAGGGATCTTGTGGATGTCCCATCCCTGGAAGTATTCAAGGCCAGCCTGGATGGAACTCCAAGTGACCTGGCCTAGCGGAAGGTGTTCCTGTGCATGGCAGGGAGCTGGATCTTACTGATGCTTAAGGTGCCTTCCAACCCAAACCATTTTATGATTCTGTTAAACCAAGTAAAAACAGAAAGTAGGATTTGTTAAGGTACTTAGACACTATACTGGCACCTATAACCTTACTGATTTCAGAGGCTCTTTAGAGCTTAAAAATTCTGCCAATATGATTCCCAAGATTTAACCTTTGTTTCAATATCTATCTGCTTATTTTTATGGTGTGGCCTTCAGGAACTTGAACTGAAGGAAAAACATGAAAGTGAATATTTACAAAATTAAAATGAGCCAAGATTTTAAAGTATAACTAAGATAGTAGTGGTATTATCTCCAAAGACAGCCTACCAGAAAAACTTAACAGAAGCAATAGATCTGGATGTTATAAATTCTTCAGACAGTGTTCGCTGTAGGAAGACAAAAGGTGATGAATGAAACAAAGGTCAAAAACATTTTTTTTATAAACTGTATCACTTATGAAATAAAGACATGTTGTGCAATTGGTATTTCACAAAAAATAATAGAAAAGAATGAAGAGGACCTTGGAAATACATTAACTATAGTAGAATTTTAGAAAATGAATAGAACTTTGAAAATATGTAGAAAAATATCTTTATGGCACCAAGAAAAGCAAAATGAGGCTGCAGTCTTTGAATACGTAAGAAATGGTAAAACAATGCCTCTGAGAGGAAATTTGGCAAAGAAGCTGGTAGATTTCTAAACTTGGCTGTCTAAATAGGGAAAAAGGTAGGTTAAAAATGAAAACTTTTGGTTAGAATCAGTTCACTGGCTGTAGATATCACCAAATACTCAAACAGGCTTCTTTGACTATTTCAAAGACAATTGAATATTCAAATAAGCAGAAATATAATCCCAGATTTTGGAATGAATTTTGGAGACTACTGAGGTCTCTGTATCACAGAATCATAGAATCATTCAGGCTGAAAAAGACCTCTGAGATCTTTCAGTCCAGCCACAAGCATTTATGACTAATATGAAAGAAATTTACTAGTGTCGTGATCAAGAAATAGAGGACTCGAAATACGTGGAAGGTATATCAGATGAGATGAATATTAGGTCTGTAGGAGTCTAGCAGGACAGCTTTGCACACTGTAGATCAGTGACATGCAGGAAGGAATATGGGACTTTGTTTTTCAACAGATCTGACTTCTAAAGAAAAATGAAATTATGTGTTATGATGCTTCACATGAACTGGACCAGTGAATAGAAAAGGAGGAAAATATTTTAGTTCAATGGATTATGAATTAAGAAAACCCAAAACACAATAAAGCATTTTCTAGTGGTGATACGTTAAAAGTGTTTATCAACAGAGGGTCTAGAACAGAACTATTACACAGAAAACTGCAAAATACTTGACTTTATATCAACCAGAGTAGGTAATAAGTAATTAGTTTAGTATGATATCAATAAAAGCTGCGAATATATTTTGGATTGCAGCTCTGGCATGATCATGTAAAAGATAGTTTACAATAAAATTAAGAACAATTGGAGCTGCCAAATTTTTATTTATACAAAGGTTATCAAAGCAAGAGTTACAAGGGGAAGTGTTGAGCTGTGACAAGGGAAAATGAAAAGAATTTGTTGCAACACTGATAGAACTTGGAAAATGTAGGATGCGGCAGCAAGAGTAAGTAGACATGACTGATTAGGTGAGTAGCTTTGTTCAAAACAACAATTTGCAAATTTGGGAGTGATAAAAGGAAACACCACAATGTGGAAAGACTAAGATTAGATTTCAGAGGCTCTTTAGCTCTTAAAATTTAGGAAAAGTAATGCGTTTATTCTGATAACAACCATACTGAAGACTATTGTACAAGGGGATGAGTGTGTTTAATTAAGTAGAAGGAAATTCATGTTTTAGGGCTTCATTTTCACTTAGAAATTGGCGTAAGATCTAATGGCTAAAAACCTTTCAACATCTATTTACCAGGTGATTCATATACTTTCTTCTACTAAGTGCTATGTCACTTCTGATTTAGTGAGATAACACCTATGGTTCAAAGTCTGTTTTGGTCTGTGGAAGAGCTTCTCTTGACTTATAGTCTGGATCTGGGCTGTTTATATGAATGGATGGGAGTGATAGAGACAATCATATTACTTTCTGTTGTCCTTCTGTCCTCAGGATGGAGTCTTCAAATTGTTTGAGTGCCTTAAAACAGTTTCAAGAGTCATATTATGAGATCATAGAACCATGTAAATTGTATTCTTCCCCAAAATAAATGCTTTACGTACTTTTTTCTCTCTGTTTGCTTTTTCATTTTACTGTTTGTGGCATTTTGGTTTTTTTCTTTAATTCCACTATATTTAAAAATAAAACAAAACTGCTATGGAACTACCCCCAGTGCCTTTTTTTTTTTTTTTGTAATAAATTTTTGTTTCCATTTTGGTCTGGGAAGCGTTCTCTTCAGCTGCTCTGCCAGAGAGCACATTTTCTCTGGGAAGTGAGACTCTGATGGTTTCATTCTGAGTTAACAGATTGTTGTAAAACTACTTCAGCTCATTTAAAAGATTTAGTTTTTCCTGGAGAATATACTTCATCATTCTATAGTGCCAGTCTGGTAATTGAAGCCTGTTAAATGAACTTTCTTGCCCTGTATGTATGTATCAAGATACACAAATGCATCTTTTTCTGATGAAAAAGAAGAAGTAATAGCAATAACAGACCTTCTTTTCCAGATTTTTCCCTAAACCACTAAATACATGTTTTCTTAACTCCAGTAGAGCCCATTAAGGATGTGTCAGCAAAATGAAATGAGATTTGGGTCTCAATTTGTCTGCCAGATAAATATATTAAAAATTATGATCACAAGTGAATATCAACAGAAAAAAGTGCTAATGCATTAGAGGTATGTAGAGTTCTAGCAGTAAATTACAGAGGCATTTTCACATTAAAAAATATGTCATACAGAGCTATTTAAATGACAAAACTTCAAGACTTTTGATCTTTTTGAGGCATTTACATTCCTCCTATGAAATTGTCCAAGTAAACTCTTTGAATGTTTCATATCATAAAATACAGACAACTCACTGTAAACCAATGAATAGTGTAGTGACTAAGAATTTAACCTGACTGTAGTTATGGTCTGAGTTCTACCTTAGTGACTGAGACACATGCAAGAGTATCATGAACTCATTCCCCAGAAGAAATATCAGGGATGTCCAAACAGCCATATTGACAGCACACCTTTTGGATTGATTTTCTGATTGCTGTGCTCCATAGGTGTTTGTGATGAATGCCCAGTGGCTATGTACAGCGTGTCACTCTAGTAGTGCTTATCTTCATGGGATTTATGATTTAGTGTAGCTTTTATGTTTTCTGCAAAAGGCATTTCATTATTCAGCTCAGAAACCTTCTGTTAGGAAATCTGATAAGAACTAAATCCAAGTTTCAGGGGATTATTAGTTGGTTGCTGTTAATTACTGCTTTACTTTGAATACAAGATGATTAGACTTTCAACAGAACACAAAAAACTCCAGTCATGGACAGCCAAGAATCCACTAAAAGAAAAATAATATGTGTCAGCCGGTTTGTTTGCTATTTCAGATTAAGATTTGGACTTGATGATCCTTGTGGATTCCTTTCAACTCGGAATAGTCTGTGATTCTGTGAAAACACAGTTAACAGTGCAGAACTGAGGATAGATACTTACCAATTCCTTGAATAACTATCCACTATAAATCATCTTGTTGTTTAGGGGGACTTGAAACAACTTATTGCTTTTTACACCACTATTGGATATGTAATTTGTATACAAATGTGTATTACAAATGTGTAAACATTTGTGCAAAATTTGGAGTGTTTCCTGTACACCATAGAACTAAACAGAATATGAGATTGAGATTAACTATTTGGATACGACATTTTATTACAGTTGTATTTCATTAAACTGTTCCTACTTCATTCTTTTTAAATAAAAGAGCAGTGAAGGAATTTTAGAAGGTAAACTCAAATATCTAAAACAAAATATTAATTTATTTACATATCCAGAAGGTGTATTACACTGACTTGCTTTAGTCATGGCAACATACCAGAGGGTGTGCACACACCATCTCAGACACCAACACCTGAAATTCACCCTGAAGAACAATGGCCAACCTTTATGAATTGTAGAGGATCTTTGAGTTACAGCTAGCATAACCAAAAGCAGCCACGGGCAGATATTGATTTCTGTGCCAGACTGTGTTTCTGAGCTGGGAACAGAAGACAATACCACAGAAATATATTTTAATAGTTGTGTCTTGGAGTGGCATAGATTGCCATTTCCAAGTTTACATTGGAAAGAAATGGCTGTTGTTCTCTGATAGGGTGACAAACTTGACATTCTTCCTATGTTCATACTGTCTCTAAGTGAAAAGACTTGGGAACCTTTACTTCCCTTTGTTTTCACAGGAAAGCATCCCTAGAAGCTGGGAATGTTTGTGAGAACATCAGGAGTATTATATGATGTATAATACTTCTTCTACATGATAAAGGCTAACAACTGGAGTTTCCTATTTCTGAGGCCATTTTCTCATGCATGAAAACATAGCCACTAGCTAGAGACACCTGTTTGCTGATCTGAAATATAGACAGTGATGAGAAGCATTTCTCTGAAGTCTTTTTTTTTCTTTTTTTGTGTGCAATCCTTTGAGAGATTAATTTCAAGTTTCTAGCTATGAAAGGAACTTTATTACTGCTCTAACTGCTGGATTCGAAGTAGGGACACTTATCATGGTTCCTAAAAAAAGCTGTTGTGAGAGTTCTTCTCAAGACAGAAGAGTTGAATTACAGAAACTTTCCCTCTAAGAACTCTGCAAGTTCCTCATTTGTTCTTGGGAGATTAAATCTGTCACTCCCAAAGAATTTTTAGAAAATGTGACAAGCAAGTACGCCTAGCTGTTTGTAAAAGCTCAGGAAGTTTTAACTAGCACAGTACTAACATGGAATGATGCTAAGTCCTGAAAGTACCAAGAGAACACTCAGGACTTTCATAGGCTAGAATTAATATTTTTCTCTCTTTTGCTTCCCAGTATGATGCTTTAGAGCACTTCTGGTAATTTCCATCATTCCAGTAGCTTTCTTAATCTGCTTGATTTTCGTGGTGATGCATTCATGGTTTGGTTCTGAAGTATTTGCAAATTCTTTATTTTCTTCAGCCGCAGTGATTGCCATAGTGAAAACAGAAAAAGGTATTCTGAAGACACCAGAATTATTTTACCATATGACTTGTAGCTGACTGCAGGCTTCCAAAGTTGCGGAACAAAATCTACAGAGAGGAGCAAAAATAAATTTTGAGTGAGTATCTGGTGACTAAAAATTGCAGTCTCCCTGCAGTTGCCAAAACTTTCTGGTCCTAAAATCACCTTCAGGATGAAAGTATAAATATACTTTTACTTGTCATATAGGAAAACAATATCCAAATGAGAACTTTGTCAATTTGTGCCTGACCAAAATTCCCTCCTCCTCATTCCATTAGAGTCCACAATACAAACAAAGTAGCCTCTGGGATTTGGTGGTGACTTGCAAAATGAAATTAATCAGATGACAGAATAGGCACTGCAAAGTTGGCAGTGACAGATTCCTCTGGAATGTGAGTTGGAAATCTTGAGGCCTCATCATTGTATTTGTTATGTGCTTTCCTGTTAGCCTTCAGCAGTCCCATTCTGACACTGCACAGTTCACAGTCTTCGGCATTGCCTAGACTAAGACACTTTTATAGTGCTTCAACAGGAGAGATGTCCTGTTGTTTGTGGAAATTGCAAGTATCCAGTGGCTGAGAATTTTGCTGTGTTTTCCTCTGTTTCTGTTTAGTGTGATTATAGGGGATTTTGGTTCATATGGAAACCCACTGTCATAGACATATGTTTGACTTTTAATTCAGAAAGAACATTTTGCTTCCCTTCTTAGAGATGTTGAATGCAAAAAAAAGAAAACGAAAAGAAAATCAATGTATATGACTTACTTTAAATACAGACAGCTAAGAAGCAGGTCTTTTTTTCCAGCAGAAATGAAGTGATGGAGGTTTTGGTAACAGTGTTAATTGGTCCTTTTTTTCCCAGGCTTTTGATGTCTTGTAATATACATGACAAAAAATCAGTAAACACTTAGGTCTTTCAAGGGGCAGATTCTAATAGTCACAACCTTTTTGCTATGAAGTCTATGGTATCTCTATCTGCTTATGTAAACAAGGTATTAAAGACCCCAGTTAACAAAGATATTTCCATGTCCATCTGTCATTGATTTCAGTGGGAATTAGAGTAATAAATAAGAATTAGGACTTGAATACTTTGGCTGAACAAGAATTGTTCCTTCCCTTGTCTTCTCTTAATAGCTAAAGACATGCTTGGTCACTGCCATTCTAAAAACTGAGCATGAGCAAACAGCTTGAACTTTCTGCTGTAACAAACTCCAGCAAACTCAAGTATAGTGGAAACTATCTGAAATTGTTAGTGCTAGTGGGTATTTTTCATGCTGTGGCTGCTTCTGTAAGAGGGCAAACCCCCCAAAAATATGAAGAATTAAGATGAAAATGAGAAGTAAATTATTAATATAACAAAGTACTGCTGCTTTCTCTGCTCACATTTTCAGATCTATTTGATTTTGTTTCATTGTTCTGCATAAATTGCTTCTGACTATACAATGGACTTCAGCAGGGCCATAGCTTTTAGGTTCTTGATTTTTCATAATTCAGTCAAATGCCAGCTCAATGACATTAAGTGGAAAAATAGAAAAAAAATGCCTTCACTTTTCCACAGAAACAATTTTGAAAATCCATTTACATGGAAAATAAAGAGGCATTAAACCCACTGCAAATCTGTAGCTGAATACAAAAATCTGAAAGCATAATATTTTATTTTTCCAGATAATACAATACCAACTGTTATTTACTGCCTGAAAGGGCTGAAGACTTCTGAGTTCCATGGAAGTGGGCTGTTTTTCTAATTTACAGTGTGGCAAAATAACCTGCTAAAAACACTTTTATTTTTATTTTTCACTTTTAGAAAATAAACTTTAAGCAGAGACCTTTGTGAGAGAGTTTTAAAAAGTAAAGTCTTAGTGTTTTTATATAGCCTTTCATTTTTATTCATTCGTGCTAATGTTTCTCAAGTTGTTCAGTCCTTGAAAAGTGTTGTAAGATTTTCACTCGCACAAACCATTTACCACTTGCCAAACTGCAGTGCTCAAGTGAGTGGTGGGTAAGAAGTTTTGCTGAGTAATGATATCAACAACACAGGTAAGGCAAAAAAAGATTTTTTATACCAAGGGGAAAACAGCTAATCAATGTGAGTAGAGTAAAACAAAGTAGAAAAGACAATATTGCTTGTATTTCATAAAAATGTGCATAATGTCTAACCAGGAGAACTCAGATGCTGTAATATGAGAATGCAAACCTCTCTGACTGGCACTAGTGAAAGTATGTTTTGGTGGTTTAGATATGTCCTACATGCCTGAGCACAACAGACCAAAAGTTAAGAGCCTGTAGATTTTCTTGGAAGTCAAAAAGGTTAGAACTTACTTCTTTACTCGCCTGCTGGGTGGATATTTATGCTTCAAGCATAACCTCTGTTGCTAGGAAAACTGAATTTGTACAACTGCAACACTGAAAAAGTACAGAAATAGAATTTACTAAGTCACCTTGTGGGAATGACAAAAGACCTGCCAAAAAAAAGAGTTCTGTCTTCCTTGAGCTTCCCTGTCTTGGCTGTCTTTGAAGGACCTGATGAGTGTGATCTTCTCTTGCCAGGCTCTAAACTTAACCTTTTGTGTTGGACAGGTTTCGGTAGCAAGTCACATTAAGCATAAGGGAGACCACTTTTAAAGAAACATAAAAAGGCAGTGTCAACGCCCAATAAAATTCCACAAAATTTCAGCTTTGCTTGTCCACAAAAATTAATATTTCTTTTCATTGTAAAAATTCAAAGTGTACTGTAGAGGAATTAACTCCCTGGAACTGCCAAAATCTGAGAGAACAGAAAAAAACACCCCCCAAAAAGCCGGCATTCATACACGTGTTCTGGACGAAATTTAGCATCAGCCATTAGTATTCATACAAACAAAACAAGGAATTGTCTCCTAATGGTAAATAAAAAGTACTTACAACACTAAGGAATAAGATATTCTATGTGCCGTGCTGGGATATTGCTTTAACCAGCTGAGAAATGGTCATATCCCAGCATGGCATGTACATAATAATATTTGTTGTTATGATTATAGAGTGGTGTCAGGCTAATAGTAGGAAACTGAAAACTTGAAAGTGAAAAGTGTATCCTCTATTAATAAGGAGACATAGAATATGAAAATGGAATTAGTTGATGAAGAATATCTTCATTTGATGATTGTCTTAGTATTGCTTTCTGCATGGAAAACAGAGAACTCAACATGGATTTATACTGTCATTCTTTCACATAAAAAAATTTTTAGAGACAATGTTTATTTCAGTTCATCCTCATAGTCCCTTATGACCTTCTGAATATGATAAAATCAGTTATTAAAAAAAAATGTTCCCATTCTACTGTTTACTGTACATCCACTTGCACTGTGGAACTGCAGGAAATCTAGCTCCCATATACAAAGAGAAGCCTCCAGATTCTGAAGTGTGTTATATAACATCTAGACTATCAGCATCTATCAGTTTGGCAAGTTTTCTTTCATATTTAAGCTTTTTTTCTATCAATCATCCCCAATTGAGTTGCATCCTATTCCTAACTTGTACATGTTCTCCATCAGGAGGTTAGCTTGTGTCATTTCTGGAGCTAACAATGAAATACATATGGTTATTGTTATTTAGCCAGACATTGCTATGGGCAGATATTGAGTACATCATTGCGTACATTTAGCAGAGATCTGGAAATGTAGCTGTTTTCAGGCAGCACATATAAAAGTTCATTAGTGCTTTCATCTGGCTCCATCCAGACAGATATAATAACTAAATGCAGGTGTCAACATGAATGAGGAAGCAAAAAAGTCCTTTTGTGGTTTTATGTCTGTAGCAGAAATCAGCCCTCAATAAGTCATGATTTTCAAGTGGGATTGCTTAAAGTTGGCAACCCAAGCTGCTAGTTAAATGACATGATGAAATTTCTAAACACAAGCTATCTTTGAGCAGCTCTTTGAATACTCTGCAAAACAATATAGTTTGAAACATTTCAAGAGTTTGGGCATAAAGCTAGGTCATCTGCATAAGACATAACCTTTAGAAAGAGTCTTTAGTTCTGTTGAAAGGCCTTGCTGCTACCATTCGTGAATGGACACTGCAAAGACTTCCTAGATTACTTCAGACAAGGATGTGGTTTAAAACACTGAAAAACCTGGCTCAGCTAAGGTTTTCCAGCTTTTCTGTTTTCCAGCTTGTTTTCCTTCTGACTCAGAAAACTACAGTGAAAGCTACCACTAGTGCAATTTATTACTGGGCTATAAAGATCTTCTCACACGGCGACCCTGGAACACTAACAATGGTCTAAGGTCCACAGCACCCTTGTGACATTGGAACAAATATATGATGGGCTGGGTTAATGTCGGCCTTCTGGCATATAAAAGCAGAGAAACTGACGTGACAGCATCTTCCGCTCAATCATATATAGCACAGGTGGCAGCTGCTCCAGCAATTTCCACTTCTCGCTCTGCTTAGCTTTTCCCTGCAGTGGCAATGGCAGAAGTACCATGATTCAAGCTTTCAAAGGCATGAACCTCTGGAGAAATCTGGCACAAAAATGCTATTGCACCAATTCAGCTAAAGCAAAGCAATTGCTGCCTGCAGTGGTGCGTTTCTACCTTGATGAGCTACTTAGAGAAATCGGAAACTGTCCATATGAAAATCTGTAATAAAAACTTTCCACTAGTCTGATCTTGCCAGTTTAGCCTGTTGGATTGCTTGCTTGCACATCAACAAGCATATAGATGTTTAGCCTGAATGGATATGTTTAGCATGGCAGGAAATATTATAACAGACAAGAGATTCAGATTGCTACTGCAAAATGTAGAGCATCTGGCAGATATGAGTGAACCTGCCAAAAATGAATTAAAAATATGCATATAGTTCTGAAATTGCTTTGCTGCTGGCCTATAAATCAGAAGGTGACCAAGGTATATTCCACTGTATGGTAGCAATTATGAACTCAGTCCTTCTCTTCCATTCTTGCCCCATTTGATGCTCAATTTATTATGTTTTATCCTATTATAATTTTATGTGCTGGATTAACCAACAGTCTCACATTATTACACCAGGTTAAACACTAATTTATCAAATTTATTTTTTTTTAAATTAAAATTGAAGTGTCATACTGGAAAAGAGCTTTCATGATATCTCCACCTTGAATTTTCAGCTCTGCTTTCAACAACTAAACAGTATTTGTAAACAAAAGAAGATACCTATTTCATCTTGAATTTAATCAACAGTTTTATCCAGTTCCATAACAACACATTCCACAGTTGGGGTTTGGTATTTAGTGCAGCTTTGGTCCAACCTAGATCCATTCTAAAAGGAGCAACAATAATAAAGACTATTTTTTCAGAAGTTCTTGATTAATATGGATCAGGAAAATACCACTGTGTAATAACAAGATAGTGTGCTTGGTGCTGCTTTTGTGGTGAGTTTCAATATGATATTGAAACCGTCATTTGTTGCAGTTTGCAGCACACAAAGTGTGCTGCATTTATTCTTTATTTATTCTTGCCAATCTATTTGCAATTTATTTGCCAGTCTATTATCAGAGTTTATAAATATCTGTAAGCTTGAGGTGCTCTACCAAAGAGAAGCCAAATTAATCTACAATACAAATAATATAAATTATAGATCTGTTCACCAAGTTCACCAAGTAAAGAACAAAGATAAGGTTAGCGAAACAAGGGGGTTAAAGGCATGTCTCAGGGCCCTGCTGTTCATTCTGTGACAACTTTTTGACTGTAATGCCAATTATATACCACAGTTGTTCCATGTGATGAGAAGTAGTGAATCAAAGGAACATTGTGTACATGGCAATCTAAGGAAGAAAAATTTTCTGAGTATATTGATCAGCAAAAGAGTGTTGGCTTGGGGCAGTTAAACTCTAACTTCTAATGAGACAACAGAAGGAATTGAGATAATTCAGTTCTGTATTCGGGACATTGAAGTATTTCAGGTGTCAATCCCCCCCAAAAACAACAAAACCAAATGCTGAAAGATTATTCACAGCAGAACTCAGTTTATTGTTATCACCTCAATAAAAGAGAAAGAGGAGAAGAAAAAGAGGAAAATTATGTCAGCAGCATTACCTGCCTGCTAGCTGAGGCACATGCACACTGTAAACATTTAATTAATGCTTATTTATCATTGGGACTAATTATTTTTCCTTTCTGTTTTTATGAGCAGCAAAGCATAAATGAGATTTTAGAGTGGATTTGGAGAAGGCAAAAACTGTGACTTAATGAACAAGCTTAATCACAATACAAGAGACAGGAGAATCTTGAAAGAGGCTGTTAAATTAGTGCCTGTGTGGGAAAAGCATAAACCATTAATTTCATAGAATTATCACTATTAGTGGAGCATAAGGACTAGAGGAGAACATGAAAAGATATGAAGGTGTATAAAAAGGCCTTTTAAAATAAACTGACTAGAAGGGCAGGGCAGAGTCATATTTTCATCCAGAGCCTAAGACTTCTAGGCTGCTTGCAATGATCTTTTTGAGACCTCAACAATACTACAGAAAAATGTCTTTCTCCCCACTTTCTTTTGATGCATACCTCTTCACTACAAAAATGGTTGAGTGATACTATCTTAAAAATAGAACAAAAAACTACCAATTTATAATTTTTCAAATACATGTGGATTTATCACACAAAATATTTTATCCGGCTTGTTTAGCTGAAAACTGTCCAAACTCCATGGGATTTATTGTCTTTAAACTATGTAAAGTATCACTAGTAAATAAAAATAATATCACACAATAAATCAGTATATCTTCTACTCAAACACATAGTTTTTTCAAAGTGAATAATAGTCCTAGGTGTCAGAGTGCAAATCAGGGATTTTATTAGAATAATTGGTAATGTGTGTTGAGAGAACAATGTAAATAATGTTTTTGGAATCCAAATCTCCATACCTATAAGTCTCAATTGTATAGCCTTTTTTTTTTTCACTGCAATGTATTTTATCAAAATACTCTACTTTGAAACAGAGTCACCTTTGATTTACAAGATTACATGAAAAATTTATATTATGCTCTCATGTGGCTAATAGTGACTGCATTCCTAGCCTTAGCGCAGTAACTTGGTACTTGTCCCTGTCCTTTGAGTTTCTGTCTTCTACCATGAATTCTCAGAGGAACCCTTCAGGAAAGAGTAAGGAACAACCACCTTTATATTTCTTACAATGACACATGTAGGAGAGGAGGAAATACTAAAACTGACAACAGGCACCTCTGTTTCCAATCAAAGAAAAGAGTGTGGTTGGAAGGATGTGAGATTCATTGTGTCTGTTTTTTCCTGAAAGTGATTTTACAGGCCCTTTTCAGATATCAATAGGATTCACTGTTTCAGTTGGAGTTAACCTTAACTTTCACAGAGAGACCAACAACTTTTCTGTTTTTACATGACTCCAAGATGTAAGATGCTAGAATTCATGCCCCAATAAGATGATTACAACACCACTTATTTAAAGTCTTTTGTTCTGTTTTGTTGTGGGTTTATTTAATTTCCTCTTTTTTTTTTTTCTCTACATATCAAAGTGACCAGTTCAAAGTTCAATTTTCATCTAATGACCAAAAAAAATGCTTTCTCTGTTTCATATAGCAGTATTTGTTCAGTGTTTCTGTTTGAAGAATGTGTGTTAAAATAGGATATTTCTTGAGTAACAGCTGATGAATAATTTTACTTGTTCAGCTATATTCAGAAACAGTGGCCACTGAGAGATCCAGTATAAATTCTGATTTCATCCAAAATTCCACAGACATTCTCAAGAGAAATGCACACAGCAGCACTTCAAGGCACAGTTATTAAGTCATGCCTGTTCAAACAGACGTGAACTCTGACATGGGCAGAATGGAAGCTTTCACAGCTAGACTTCCTATGGCAGGACTGCCAACTTAAATCCTCTTTGTTCTGTCTGGACTATTCTAGTTTGCAGCCATCTGACCCAGCCTCCTGTTTATCTGAGATTTAGCTAGAGGCTGCTGGGAGTGGAGAAGGCAGAAAGTCAGCTAATGAAAGAGAAACATTCTTGGAGGAAGGGCCCAAGAAAACATGCCTGTAGAACTTGCCAAAGTAAAAGAATCACAGTTATGGGAATCATAAAGGAATATACAATTCTATAATTTTCTCACTTCAAGAGCTGTTCTTGTTCATTACAATGTTCTTAATAACATGTAAGATAAACACACAGAGTTATGTACACATATATTAAAATTTCATGCTTGTCAGTCTGCAAGTATGTCAAGGTACAATTTTTATAGGTAGAAAATCCATTATTTATTTATTTAATGTTATTTTCTGCCCTATCCTACATGCAGAAAAGACAAAGACATAAGCCTATGCTCATGCATTGTTCTGTATTAGAAAGGAGCTGCCATGTCCTCACAGAGGACACTGTCCTTTCCCCAATTCTTCCAACTGCACCAATTCTTCTTCTGCACCAAGACCTGTGCAGATATATATGTAATATACATATAGTGTTTGCCTTATGGGGACAAACTAGGTTGTTTGATGGCAAAATGATCACTAGCCCCTCTATGCCATTCAAGAGATGCATATGGAACCAGACAGGACAGAGAAATAAAGTGAGTGGCAAAAAAAAGGGAATATGCTAGAAAAGTTTTTTAAAGTTGTCTGATCGGCAAGGGAGTGCACTTGAATAAACTAAAAGCTTACTGAACCAATCTTTTGCTCTTCCATATATTTTCTTTTACATTTTGTTAAATTGCTGCAAACAGCACTCACATTCTTTTTGAGTTCTAATGTTTACTTTCTGTATAAACCTCAAACCATTATGCAGTTGTTTAAACCCTTTTGGATAAGCAGCCAAGATGTGTTTAAATCCCATTTACCTCATAATGATATATAATACATGGCTATGGCATAGTGTACACTTTCTCTATGTGTCATTTCACTACACAAAAGCTTTATTGTGGGGTTTTTTATTGTTATTTTTTTTTTAATATGGCAGGGTTCTAAACAGGCCTTTTGCTTAAAAAAGATATGACAAAGAATTTCTTAAGCTAATTTTTTGTGGGATTGTTTAGAGCAGAAGTAATTTAAATCTAAACAAACCAACAGTGGCAAGAAAATACATGAGTTTTTTTTGTAACCATTAAGGTTATTTTTCACCTTCAGCTTGACCATGTGTCAGCACAATAACACTAAATCTACTCTGCAAAGATTTTGGTCCTATTGTAATCTCGAGTACTTACAAGTGCATGTCTTGTTTTTCCGACTGATCCTTTGTGGAGTACAATGAGTATGTATGCTGCATGGAATTCAGGATTTTGTTGACACCATAGCAACAGTAGTGAGAGACCTAGGTAAACACAGAAAATATTTTGCACCTTGAATATGGCAACCAGGATCCTTGGTTTTCTCACTAAACATGGGAATAGGGCAACACCTAGGAGGAGGTTTTTCACTGAATGTGCTGGAAAGGTGACAACCTTCACTCTAATGAAATACTGAAGGGCTTTAATTTCTAGCAGTAGATAATACATATGTCTTAGATCATTCTGCTTGTTGTTAGTGTTCCCATTTCTTACAACCCTGGAAAATCTACTCATTGCTTCTTGTGCTCTCAGTGCCTCAAAATGAGTAAACAAATGAAGCTGCAGGGGTTTAAGCCCTAGTTCTCAGTATGAAACTGATTCCAGTACGTTTGAACACTTTGACTTGCAGAAACTCTTTTTTTACCACTACAGACAAACATCAAGCTGATAAGCAATAGGCTGCCCTTTTTTTTTTTTTTTCCCCCACCCAGGATGTAGTCTGACCACAATTTAGAGAAGTCTAGAATTGAACTCCTAAATATTAGTTGAAATTCCCAATAATTAGTCCTATGCAAAAATATGTCCTATGATTTTTTTCCATTCTTTGCATTTGCAATAGTTGTATTGAACCTTTTTGACAAAAACTTTCACCACCAAGGCATGTTCATCTTTTAGGAACTCAGTACTCAGAAAACCATATAATATGATATTGATGTAGATATTTCAATTCTGCACTTCAGCAGAGTACATTTAAAAATACTTAGCAGGAATTCAAAATGATCTAAAATAGACTGTCATGCAGTCAATTCAGCTATTCCCCATATACAGATTTGTCTTTCAGTGTATTATTCATAGGGCAGAGTGGGCCTGAGTTGCACTGAAAACTTATATAGACTTGAACAGGGAAAATGCTGCTGTATTTTACATTTTACATTAGTGGTCAAGACCCAGTTTTTCACCACACTTGTGCCCAGCATATCTGTCTTAGGACATCTTTCTTTAGGATTAGGTAACTTGTGCAGGAGACAGTCTTGGTTTTCCCCGTTGTAGCTCTTCTTGGGATTATCTACTCTCAGAGTACTGAAAGCGCTTACAGTTAGTGGCATAGAATCCTTTTCTTCTTTCTTCTATGCTCTTGATTTTAATCTTTCTCTTCACTATTGTCCATATGCCTTAGTGTTCAGGGAGAAATTTCCTGTCTTGTACATGCAGTTTCTGGCACTTAATAAGGAATTTCATGCTCATGTCTGACAGGTAGAGATTACTAAAGAGGTTCATAATTTTTCTGGAGAAAGGACACAAATGACCTCTTCAGATCCCTTGGAACGACAAAGATACAAAGGAGTGGATTTCCCCTTCTACTTTATCTATCTATCTATCTATCTATCTATCTATCTATCTATCTATCTATCTATCTATTTGTTTATTCAAGTACTAAGAATTTAGTGTGTTGAGGGATAAAGACAGTCTCTTTTTTCTCTTTAATTTATAAATTTTATTAAGACTTTCTTCCTTACAGACTCCTGTTAATTCATTTCAAAGGCTATTAGTTTCTGTCTTCCCTAAATTTCATCTTCACATCTAACTTCTGACCTTCCAACTGCTCAGCTACACTTCCATTCCCTGGTGTCTAATCTGTCCTTCTCCTTCCTTCACACCCTGTCTCTTTCTCACCTGTGAGTAGCCACCACAGTTTACCTGTTAATCCCACCTTTCCTCCCTGGGTTGTAACTGGATGTCCCACTTATTTTCAAAAGTCTAAGTCAAACAAGTTGTTCTGAAGACAGTTATTCAGTTGGTCCACTGAACCAAAAAGGATTTAGTAAGGTATTTGGAATTACACAAAATACAGAAACTATCTG
The DNA here is from genome assembly GCA_013396755.1 of Sclerurus mexicanus. Classification (NCBI taxonomy): domain Eukaryota; kingdom Metazoa; phylum Chordata; class Aves; order Passeriformes; family Furnariidae; genus Sclerurus; species Sclerurus mexicanus. Next base: position 150,218 of record VWZF01000499.1, on the reverse strand, counting down.
TTGAATTTATGCTCTGATCTAGCTAGTTTTCTCTGTATGTCACCAGCTCACAGGGTTAAACTGAGTTCTTTAATAGTTAACTTCTCTGATGACTCATGAAGTGAATTTGAAGACTCCAAAGGCTCATTATGCTGGAATAGCCCACAAAGACTACAAAGTTAAGAGCTTGTGGAAGGATCTGAAAAGAACACACTGGGCAAAAGGGTTGGCTGGAACATGAAAAATTATTTAAGGAAAAAGAAAAACAGAAGCAGAATGTTTGGTAAATGATAGAATTTTCCTACAGAGAAAGTGGTTTGGACCAGCCTGAATAAAATATCACGCTCTTGACTTTAAGTAGCCAAGTCCCATTGTATTCAGTTAGAGTTCATCAGAGCAATTCCTGACTGAAATCTGTGTTGGGACCACAGAATGAAAACATTCTGAAGTGAAAAGCTGGTATAATATTGTCATAAGAAGAATGTAAGGTAAAATAGCCTCACAATTTAAACATTCAAAAAGTAAACCACAATCTTCTTAAACAACAACTTTTACCTTCTTCCTCCTTAATTTTCCATCTGGAGGTTGCAGTAAATGATAGTAGTATTGAAAGCATTTAATGATCTGTGTGATTTAATACTCAAAAATCTTTCTGCAGATTGTATTTATAAACACCTACTGTAAGTGCCAAATGTATATGTGTGATGATTAATTTGTCACGCTTGCCTAATAATTTCTTTTTATTTAAGACTGCATGGGAAAGGAATCCCAGTATTTTATGCTGAATCCCTAACTGTGTTTTACTTTTTATTTATAGAACTCAACTGTATCACAGTCTTGCTCTGTTAGAAGGAGCACTTCTTCATGAGAAACAACATTGTATATAAACTCCTTGCTTTATATACATTTCTACCATACTTCGACTGCTTTGTAGAACATTTTTTCTAAGTGAAAAATGTATTGGCTAGTCTTGCAGCCAAAGCCTGTATACTGAAAAGTGTGTAAGCATTGCAAGCAAAATCTCAGCCGCCTTGGAAGAGCTGGATGCATGGTACCACAGTACTATCAAGTTTATTCTCAGATTCTAGGAAGCATAAGAGAAGGATTATTCTTTGTTTCAAAGAAAAAAACACCACACCAATTTTTTTGGTCTTTGAATCCTGTAGTAGCTCATTTATGACTTTGCACTTTGGACTATCTGCAAAGGGGGTACAGTTCTTGTGCAATCTCAAATTCAAATTGCCTCAATGACATCAGGTGCAGCAGCTTTCAGTAATTTCAAGTTCCTGATCTTCATCTTCAGGGGTCTCATTAGACTTGAAGGCAGGTTGTCTCAGGGATTTAATTTCTTGACTCTCAAGATTCACTGGAGTGGCAAAGGTCCCCTACTGACAATGGGGGAGAGAAGGGCACTAATATTCTCTCAAGGAGAGACATTCTCAGAGAGTGACATGGAGTTTCTCTCTCTGCAGCTATGAAAGATGTTCAGGAAGAAATGTAAACATTACTTGTACATAGGAGCCTTTCTACACTAACTGCTACTTCTAGGAACAGTAGCTAAGTGATGATAGATGTAAAGGCAGAGTGAAGAGAAAGAAATGTAAACTGAAGTCAGTTTGCTGCCAAAAACTGTGCAGGAGAAGGAAGAATACAAAATATATCTGTTTTTAACTTACACTTGGCTTTCTGTAATTTCTGTAAGACACTCAGGTATAGCAGTAATTAAAAGCACAAATTAGGTTGTACATCCTCTCAAATAACCGAGAAGGTACATGAAGGTACAGGACGTACAGGTTATGGACTTCACACTCAGTTATAAAATCCCAGGGAAAACTGAAGGCAGCTACAAATGCAAACACCTTTCCTATCCAGTTGTATTTCAAAATAATTTCTGCTTTATGAGAAATTATTAACTCTAGGACAATATTAACAACTATAAACCAACTTTTTATCAAGGGCCGACTATAAAATTCATGCTTTTGTTTTTTTTCTTTACCCCTTGAACTGTAGATAACACTGTTATTGACACATCTAGTTATCTTGAGATCATTTTTGTATCCATTAGATTTCTGTGCAATTAGAACAAGCAGAGAAATTTAGACCAAGTAGAAAAGTAAATCATCTCTATTTTGTATGAGGTGCTGACACTCAATAATTTGATGTTCTCATGAAACCATTCAGGGAAACAGTTCAAAAATCAAATGACTGGAAATTTAGATATAATATTGTAATAAATTCAGATAAGTTATGAAACTTAGGGATGAGTAATGTAATAAGACTGACTTTCTGAAGACGTATAGCCTCTGCTATGAAAATCCTCCTATTGTTTCCCTTTTCCTTTATAGTGTGATTTACTATTTTTGTGTGTGTGATGTTGCTGTTTTCATTTTGTGAAGGAAAATGGTAATTTCATTCTACCTTACAATTTCCTTCTTCATGGTCACAGTCAAAATTCTAAAACACATCTTGGAAAGCATAACTTGTCCACCATAAGTATGTATATTTTCTCTCCACTTCACTGTGAAAAGTTTGTCTGAGTGAGTAGCAGCAAGAGTAGTAAATTACTGTTTATTAAAAACTGTTTATAAAAAACTTTTAATAGGAAAGAAAAGATTAATCTTATACACAAAATACTGCCTTTAGACTCAGAATGCTTTTGCTTTCTTCTGGCAAAAACTGTCATTAAGTAAAACAGCTATTTTATATTTACCTTTTTACATGTGTAGACTGAGGCTTTTCCAATAATACAAAATACACCCAAGTAGTTATGGCAGGCTGAAAAAAGTTAACTTTCTTAGATGCAAACCATCATTCTATATAATTTTCCTTTTATATTTGTATGCATATATATATAAATATGCATAGAAGACATGTCTCCAACAAGAGTATGAGTTCTTCACCTCTCAGATTTGCACAAAATACTTCATGCAAGGAAAGGGTGCTTGAAAGCTGTAATAAAAGAAGTAGCTATAAGGGTTGAAGTTAGATTAATTTTTCTAAAGATTTGGAGCAACTAAATGTTATTAATAAACCCTTTTTTAACTACCATAATGCTCTGGAGGCATAATGACATATTCCTACAGATAATTATTTGCTACTCTTTCTAGCTTTCATAGTCTTTATTCCCATCCTATCAAGTTTCTACTGATAGGTCTTACCTGCTGAAGAGAATTTTAGTTTTGTTTTATTATTTCTTTCCATTTATGTGAACCTTGCTTGCTTTATCTTTAGGACAAAGCAGTAACCCAGGTGTGTGACCTCTTGTTTAATCATAATTTATCTGTGCCATGTCTACATTTCAAAAGTAATATCCTTACAGGCTTTTTTTTTTTTTTTAAGTAACTTCTGAATTCTAACAAGCTGTCTGAGACTGCCTAAAAGCTTCCAATAAAATGAGACTGTTCCTTAAAAAGTTCTTTTTGGTCATACTGCATGAGTAATGCTAAGGAAATTGACCTTGGACTACTAGTCTGTATAAACTTTCTGCATAAAATGCAGAAATTCTGTTTTGCCATCCATGATAGGCCCAAACTACCTTGTATTTGAGCACAGAAACCAGTATACTACTCTGCATTGCACTCTTGTTATTTTAGCAAATCTAAAATAGAAAACAAAGTTAGAAACATGGAAAACGTATCATTCTGCAGAAAGACAAAGTTAAACGTTTGGAGTGAATCTCCACATGCAGCTTGACATCCAACCTCAGGAACAGAAGTCACTGCTGGAATTAGGCTGCTCTGTCCTGCAGTTTAGCCTCTGTAGGCACACACAGGGTTGCAGCAGCAGAGTTGCATTGCCCAGAAGTATTAGCCATGACCCTGAATCTTTTCTTACTGGATATGTATTGTGCTGAATTCTTTATTTGCCGCAATATCTGATATTGCATTCAGATATGAGGCTGGCCAAGGTTCTCTGTGATCAGATATGTTCCTCTGAGGCACATAGCTCCCTGTAACTCTTTCAAACATTGAAGATAGACTAAAAAGCAACAATAAAGAAAAAAAAAAAGTCTGCTCAAAGCTGTAGATAACATGGCAAGAAGAGTGGTATTAAATTCATAACTTAAAGTTTATGTAAAATGTTCACCATTTAAATTAATTTGCTTTGAGGAATTTTTTTAAAACCCATTTTGAAAGAATACCTTGGATTCTATGTTTTCACATTATATTCAAATGCAAATAATTACCTGTTTTGAGATCAGAGTCTTGATTTTTCTTGCTTTTCTGCTTTAGCTTCATTTTCTGTGCTGAGAAGGGGTGTGAGTCTGTGGATATAGAAACCACTGATTGGCTGCAGTACTCATCATACAAACAAAAGTGAACTCTGAAATTTGACAATATATCTGCATTTTCAAAGTAGCCACTCTCCCTTTACCTGCAGTTACCTAGGAGTATCAGCCTGGAGACGTTTCTGTCTTCCCTGCATGCACAAGTTTACTGTGTAGGGAAGTGGGGGAACTCATATCCTCTTTCCCTTATGTGGATATTAATCTGGACATTAATTTTAATGCAAAGTGAGTGCTTCAACCACCTCAGCCTTCTATTTAGCTTGCACATGTGGCAAACGGAAGAATGAGTGTATATGGTTATTTGCTTTCACTCTAGAAACAGGAAGAATATGTTCCTAAGTAGAAAACTAAATCAAAACTGAGTATCATAATCATTTAAAGCCATTAAAAATTGAACATTTTTTTCTGACACCTAGCATTATCCATACCCAGTACATGCAAACAGAACAATGGACAGGCCTGTTTTATTTTAAGTGCAGGAAAAAGCATTAAGAGGCAAAAGCAAACAAATCAAAGCCAGGAACAGTTACCTGGAAAGGGAATAAAATGAAGCCTGGCTAAATACTTGTTCGCCAGTCAACTATTCTATTTATTTATTCTTTAAGAGAAGTACAGTCGGGTTGGAAGAATATTTATTATTTACAGAAGATATTCCTCTGGGCCAGCTGTCCTTGATAGCAACTACTGTTCCAGATGGAAGGAAATAAATAAATAAAAACCTACAACTGAGTAGGAAGGATTGGAAAAAGCAGCCAGTAAGGGCACTTCGATAACTTATGCTTTGCAACTGTATTCCTGAGTCTGCTGTGCTCTGCTACTTATTTTTATTCTCACTTATTTTTATTCTCGTTTTATTACTCTCCTTTCTGCCCATGGAAGGTTATATTTTTCTATAATTACCACAAGCAAATCTTTCTTTGGCAATGCATGTAGTGATTAATCGCATTTTCTTTATTGCAGTAGTGGGTGGCTTTTGCGTATCCTCTTTTTATATATAGCCTTTAATTTTCTGTATTACAGGCAGTACTAAGTAGTTTGCTTGTAGTAACAAAGTTAGCAATTAGGTACATATGTTACAGAGCTGGAGCTTTCAGGCTGCCTGTGATCTTTTTGAAGCCTTCATACCTCTCCTTTACAGGTTTGCGTAACTATGACAAAAAGTGAAAGAAATACTGTCTACATATGATAAAAAATTTTCTTTAGAGTGTGCAAGTTAGAAAGAAATTCTTGCTTCTCTCTCCTAAAATTTGATACTGTAGTAGCTTAAACACTGGATGAGTCATACTGCTCATTAAAACTGGAACCATCAATGAAAATGGTAATACAGAAATTGTAGTCCTTCAGGGACATACAGACAGGGAGAAGCAAACTGCCAGGCTGCTCGGTTTTGGGGCAGATTTGACCATGAATTCTCTGGTATGACTGTAAGCCACACTGTTCTATTTAAAGCAGAAAAGAATATCCCAGGCTGCTGAAGTTAGACATTGCTCTGTGTATGATAAGAAACCAGAAAATTCAGTCTGTGGGTATGACCTGCGTGGTTTTTTGTAAGTCGTGCTTGCTGAGAGTTCTGTTAGAAATCCCTTGCATAAGCCCTGGAGGTTTAGGCAATTTCACCATAACACCTGGAGCTGCACTTGGTTAGGGCTTGTCTGTGTAAGTTGCTTCCCTCTCTCCTCCACTGCCAGGTCCTAAAAGGCTTTGGGCATAGCCTAGAAAACTGAGCTGTGGTGCAGGGTATTTCAAGAGCAGCTGAAAATCCCAGTGACTGCAAAGGAATGGGGTGTGTGCTAGGTTAGTAATTTTTCTCACAGATCAGACAGATTAAAAAAGCCTATTTGAACTAGATAGAACTACAAGAACGTTTAGGAAGACTGTACTTAGCTATGAGAATTTTACTCAGCTGTCTTTGTGTCTAAGTTAGCTTTGAAATGTCTAATGAGCCCTGGTGAGTCCTTACAGGAACACTTCATTGTATCTATTGCTAAGAATGACTTCCAGAGTCACCTGTAGCACCTGTGGTTGACTGTTCTCCTGCAGATGTCTTCATGGTTTTTTCTGTGTTCTCACTTTTCAGATTCCATATACTCATTTGTATGTGTTTGAATGATGGGGGAACCCCCAGCAATGTGGTTATTCCATTCCTTCCACCACCATGGCCCCCTTGCCACCATCCTGTGCTGAAATTCCTCCAAACAACATTTCTATGGCTTTTCTAGACTCCGAGGCAGTAACAGAAAGAAACAGCCAGAAGACACACATGTTAAACTTTATATGAAGAGATATGAAATGCAGAGTCCTCTCAGTGATGAATCCATTGCCACTTTATATGCCACTGTGTAAGAACTGAGCATGATGTAAAAATTGGTGAATTTAAGCACATCGTAGTTGAACAATGTTAGCTCTTTATGTCTCTGTGCACACACATGCATTTCAGGAAAAATTGTCTGGGAGGTTCTGCTGCCATGCTTTTTCCCATATGAGTCAGCAGGAAGCAGAAACAAATTCAAAAGTTCATATTCCTTTAAGGAAGAAGATAATTTGTAAGATTTGGCCTCATTTAAATACTATTTAAATATAAAAAGCAATATCCTAGCTATGAGACTCGGTGCCATCTGAGGATTGGGTCCAAAGACTACAATCATGTAATTTGCAATACTTGAGGCTACATCTTAATAAGACCATCTGGAAATTGAAGCTGTTTCAGTGTAGGGATATCCACTTTTCCAGTGCAGTTTCATGCTAATTGTAATCAGTCAGTGTGTGTGCTGCACTAGCAGCTTGTTAGTTTCTAGTTGGAGGTTGTTTTTAACCTATAAAACTCTAGGGCTAGATTGCCTACTGCTGGTGTAATATATCTAGAATTAACCTGAGGGTCTCATTGCTAAGTGATTTGGGATTTGATTACCTCAGAAAGGTGCGGAAATTCTATCTGAATTTTATCAACATGTGAGAAAGATTTAGAACGAACAGATGTTATTGTAACTTTCATCATGAGGTCAGGTAAATGTCAGTTTTGTTTTATGTAGGTTTTACTTCTGATCATGTGCTAGCTAGTCCTCAAAAAGTTCTAGGGAAGTAGATATTGTCTTTGCATGAATTGAAACAAATATGTAAATTATATACAAATAAATATTTTCCTTTTGAAATAAGGAAAATTAAAAAAATAATGCAGGTACAATTTCCAGTCCTTTAACTCTAGATTCTCAAGTCATCTGATGAGAGATTTCTACTGAAAACTCAATCACTGCATGAAAGTCTTTCTTCCTTTTTTTTGTGGGAAACTGTAAAACTGATCCTTTTACCCCACAGATTAACTGAAGGACTGAAAGGAGTTTTCTATCTGAAGAAATAGAGTAGATGTGATTCTTATATCACTTATAGGTGATTAAATCAGGAGCATTTTCTCTGAAGCCAAGGGAGTAGTGCCAGTTTAGAAAATGTATAAAGAATGTCAGAGTAGTGTCTGGTGTAATGCTGTAAACACTACGCAGATCTATTTGCATATATAAAGTGTTTCTCTGCAGGGTCCAACAGCTGACTTTTTTGACCTGCCCTGCATAAGTACTCTGTCTATTTAAATAAGGGATAAATAGACACACAACTCCATATTTGTCATTGCACTCAGTATAGATGACAAAGGTGACAAAGTAAATGCATTAGGAGACAATGCCTTATGCAAAATTCCATTTTATTTTTATTCATAAGTTGAATCGCTATCATCCTTAAACTTCAGGGCCATATTGTCCCTGAGATTTGGGAAATGAGATGGGAAATTAATATTTCATTTTAGATGGCTCAGAGTTTTTCAGTGAAGTGTAATATAATAATGAAAAGGAAATGTAGTCGACTGATATATATAGTTGTTTGCCCTTCTGAAATACAATTAAAGTAGGCAATGCCTGAGCAGTGTCAGGGCAGTGGAGCTGTTATTAACAATGGTATGCATTCTATTGGGAGGCAGTTCAAATTACACTGTGCAGAGCTCCAAAACTGTCTCTGCTGCCCTAATGGTGAATCTATACTCACTGTTTTAAAAGGATCTAAATTAGGTAGCATTGAAGGCAGGGATTTTAACGTCTTCTCCTCTACTTTGTAGTGAGTTCCAGCAAATGTGAGGAAGTACGACACTGTGGTGCATAAAATCATATCAGGAAGGGTCCTGTTTTCTGTTTTGTTCATGAATTGCCCCTGAGGTAGTGTTTGTACTAGATCCTGTGTACTAGACTCCGTATAATAATGTTTTTCCAATAAGATTTTGAAGGTGATACTGATTCCAGTAAGTGATCCACTACATGATGACTGTAATAGAACCCATTCATGCTACAGTGGATGATGTTCTGCATGAAAGGACGTTTCAGTTTAAGGTATGTATATCTACATGTGTGGTTAGTGAACCAAGGCTGAATTTTATTTCTCTTTTTTTTTTTTTTTTAATGTCCTTAGGATACAATTCATGATATCTAAGCTCAAGTAAAGCTCAGCATTACACAAATGACAAAATTGTATGAAACTGTGGCTCTGAGAAGGTAAAATTCTGATCTTTATGTAACAGGCCAGACTGTGCAAGGTCTTTTCTAAGACTGCTGTCACTATCAGCTCAGGCACTTCCAGCTCCTTTGTGCTGTGAGTGAGGTCTGTAATGATCACTGTATTAACATAAATACTGATCATTTTGGCCTCTCTTCTAGAGCTATTGCTAAGCATTTTTTGCAGGCCACCTTCTGTGATGACCCATAGAGGACATGAGTTACTGACTTCAACTAGAGTCCTGGTTATTTGTTTTGGGCAGCAGTGCCTTGTGTCTTTTTTCCAGAGTCCCAAGATTAAACTTTTGCATGATTTCCCAAGAGGGTGTCTATTTAAACAGCTTGCCCTCCTTCACCTTCTGTTAGTTGTGTTTGAAGACCCCATCTGTTCCACTAAGGTACTGCTCCATTTTTGTTAACTCTTGTGAGTGAAGTAGCAAGAACATAATCTGAATTCACCCTACTGAGCTAAAATCCTGAAATAACAGAATACTTATTTGCATGTACATGTGTGCATTTTTTTTTTTTTGTGGTAGGATGACTCTGGGGGGAGATGACTCATCTGACAAAGTAGTCTACAACTTCCTCAAAGGGTGGCAGTGGCTGGAGAGGTGCTGATCTCCTTTCTCTGGTGACTGGTGGTTGGACATGAGGAAAGGGAATGGAGCTGTGTCAGAGGAAGTTCAGACTAGACATTAGAAAAAGGTTTTTCACTGAGATGGCACTGGAATGGGCCCCGCACAGTAACAAGCCTGTCAGAGTTCAAGGAGCGTCTGGTCAATGTTCCTGGTCATATGGTTTAGTTTTAGGTAGTCCTGTGATGAGCAGGATTGCACTAGATGATCCTTACAGTTCTCTTAGGGATCCTTAGGGATCTCTTTCAAATTGAGATAGTCTGTGATTCTACAATTCTAGGTGGTAAAAAACCTCGGAAATTGCATAATAATGTTTTTTTCTCTCTTCCCCTTGTTTTGACTTCTCTTTAGAGCAAAAGGAAAGGTAAAGAATGCAAGAATGCCATCCTAGTTTTAATTGCTATATGTATCTAATAGTATGTATGATATAAATACCTAATACCTTATATTTAATACATAATTACTAATTTATACTAATTTACTAATATATCTATAATATATATACTTATGTAAATGGTTAATTGTCATCCAAACTATTGGAGCAGGGAGACAACAAATAAATTAGGAGTACTGAAAACATACTGCAAAAACCGTGCTGAAAGAGGTGTTGTGTAGAGTGCAGCATATTCTAAAATACATGTACAAACTCACTTTGTTAACCAAGTTGATCATGTGGATAAAGACATCTTAGTCTTATTGTCATCTTTATCACTGCTTTGCAGAATGAGAAATTGTGCAGAAATCTGTATTAAGTGGTCAGCAAAGGTTTTTTAAAAATTTAGCTCCACTTCTCTGAGGAGAGGCCAGGTATCTGCTTATAAGGTGCAGAGATAAAAACTAACCTTTTGATACTCAAACTCCATTTTAGCAGTGTGTTGACATTCCAATGTGAGCATTTTCTTCCCTTCTAAATGAAACTATTGATGAACTACCTGTATGTGCTTTCAGTAGAAAATTGCAATGACCAAAGCTGTAACTGCTGTAAAATGAAAAAAGGTCGTTTTGTTACTAAAGCCATTAGGATTATCACTTAATTTACTCCTACCCCTTCTTCCTGGGGTTGAAAATCCTGCTGTTATTATGATAAATTAATCTTCATTTTAGTGCATTCAAATTCAATGGGCTTAATCAATGGTTTTATGTGATAAAAGAACTTCAGACATCCTGTCTACACTTGTCTCTTGCCCATTAAATGTGTATTAATGGAGGAGACTTTTAAAAGTTATTCGTGTATAACATTGGATAAAATTTCAGAATCAGCCAAATTAGATAATAATCAATGTAAAATAATTGATAGTTGTTCCCAAATAAAGTTACAATGCACAGCAAAATAGCAATTTTTTAAAATCTGAAGGGAAGAGAGGGTATGAAGGAGTTATGAAATTAGCTCAATAGGCAGATTTCATATTCTAGCAGGATTATGAAACTGCTTGCTTAAGAATTAAGAACTACACAGGTAAATGAATGAAATTGCATAGAGCATGAAAAACCTTGCAAATCAGAAGCATCAATGAAGCATTTTGAAAACTTATTAACCATAAATTTTTATGTGAAAAATGGCCCAAATCCTCGATGACTTCAACTTACAATGTCCAATCAGAAGTTTTCAGATATTTCTGAGCAACAAAACTTTTCATGTACTCAATTTGATATTCATGAGAGATGCAAGGTATTGTTTTAAATACATTGTTGGGAAAGACTTCTGCCACAGCACAAGGAGGACAGAGAGGGAGGATCATACATACTACACATCGTGGAAAATGAAACCCCTAGAAACAAGACAACTTCCAAAGGACCAGAGACTTTATAATTCAGAATTATCTGTGCCTTTTAATGTACGGTTTTTCCCCTGTTTAGATTGTACCCCGAGAACATGTGACTTTTTGAGGAACAGAGAATGTTCCCTTCTTCCCAGGTATCCAACCCCAATCCTGACCTTATTGGATGTATCACCTGTCACTCCCTATTCCTGGGTTCCCCCTGGGTTTTGGTCCTCCTGTTCCCTTATTAGTTTTTGTGCCCCCAAGCCACAGCCCTCCCCCTGAACCCTTACCCAATCACATCCTACCTCCTAAGAGCCCACCCCTGAAAGGCTTAAATACCCATTGCACAGGTAATTAAAGACTTAAAGCACCTAACTACCTTGGAGTACTGTATCGCTTTACTCCTGACCATGTGGGGATTTCACAATCCTCTCCAGACCCTGAGAGGCCTGTGGAAGTAGAGGAGACATTCCCCTCACAGCTGCTAATACATGTATGCCATGCTAACATAGTATTTTTTCCTGACTTGTTATTGTTTCTTTGCTTATTCTTCAAAAGTAATGCATAGGGCCATTGGTATCCTTACTATTTATACACGATAGCTTCTGTGTTTGAATGCCACAACATGCCAATTTATTAGTGATGGTGCTCTTTTCATACTCTTCTCTTCCTTTCTCCTTCTGCCTCTTTCATTTTGAACCTGGACATCAGCCTTACGTGACAAAATTATTCTGTTGTGAAGTCTGCAACTTGGAGGTAATTTCTCCCACTTGAAAAGCACCACTTTTTACTTTTGCAGTCTTCAGTCATCTTATGTTTTATTGCAAACCATTATTTTTACAGAAGAAAAGAGAAAAAAATAAAGATATGTAGTCTACCAGAATATAAAAGTATGTGGGATCTGAAAAACAAAACCAAACTCCTCACTAATCATATGTAAAAAGAATATTTTAGGCCTAACAGAGAATGAAAATGTCTCTTCAAAATAAGGGGTTTATAGCTCAATCAAAGAAAATGAAAGCAAATCTTATCTACTGATAACAGTAAACATCATGTAAAGACATTTTGATAAGTCACTTTTTCCTTCATTAGTGGAAGAGAATAGGTAATATTTTTTTTGTGCAATATCAGAAAAAGACAGGAGGACTGGGGAGAAAAATGGGATAAGAGACTAATAGCAATGAAACCTCATGCTTTCAGATATTCATTATATCACTTACAGGCAATGTCAGTATGCAGGGTTTAGTTTTGTTTTATTTAGATCAAATTTGTTTGATACAAAGGACCTATCACCGTATTGTCCATGTACGTTCATGAGAACAAGACTAAGTACAGAGGACCAGTAAAACACCTTCATTCCTGAGCAAACCTCCTTCCCAGTTCTTCTTTTCCACCTTCGTGTGCAGGAAGAGATGTGGAATAGTATAGCCCGTTTCAAAGGGACTTTTTATTTGATGCATTTTCTAAGTACCTGGAAGTTTATTCAGACTTTCATAGAAGTTGACATAGCCTTGGGGCTACCCTGAGCTTAGGGGATCAAGGCTGCCCTGAGTTAATAGAAAATACATTAAATTCTCTTTCTCTCCCACTGGCAAACCTCTTGCCTTTGGGGACCAGCACAAAACCATTTGAATCAGAGCCAGCTCATGCCATGTCATCATGAAGCACAGGGAGAGCAATTTTAAGTTTGTCTGCAGCAGACCTAGCTCATGATGGGATTGGAGGAAGGATCAGAAAGGTAAGGAGGATGAAACAGGTAACATTACCAACACAAGAGGTCTTTCAGTCAGATATTTTGAATTCATGATACTAGATACAGAACTAGTAGTGTTTCATCATAGTGATGGCAGTGTTGTAAGTGGCCTAAGCTGTATTTTTAAACCTTCATTTTTTAACCAAAATTTTTCTCCTTTAGTAATGTAGCACATTGACCAGTAATTATGTAGGGAACATAACATGTTGGTACTGTGGTAGTTCTTGTTGACTGCAGCCTCTTATTATATATCATTTAGTCAAGAACATTTACATTTACAAAAGCCACATTGAATCTCATGACATGAGAGTACATGACAAGGGTGTAGAGATGGTTATTTAAGGTGTTTTTCCCCTAGGTAGGAAGCTTCATGGACAAGAAAATACTTGTGTTATCTGTAATGTAGTCTTGCCAGTTTTACAAATTAAATGCATGTAGCTTGCCATAATTTATTTCATGAATTTATATTTTCTTTAAAATGGGCTAGAGGAAGGATGAGAATGAGATAGGATAGCTTAATAGTTGAGAGAGGGAGTGAGAAAGAGTGAAAGTAATTTCAATATTGCCTGCTGGGCTGGATTTATAAAAATACTCACAAGTGTGTGTTTTCTTCTCCTGTAGTTAATCTAGTTCTGTGAGTGTCTTGTGCAGCATCCTTCCAAGTAATATGCATTCTTATTTGGTTCATTAACTTTTCTTCTAGAGGACAATGCTATATAGTTGACAGCACCAGAGCTTGTGACGAAAAGAGACAGATAAGCAGGAGCTTTCATACAGGAAACAATAGGATTAAATTTACTTTTCACAAAGGATACTTTGCGAAAGTCCAAATGTATCCAACACTTAGCTAACGAGTGTGCCAATTTGTGTTCTTTACATCCTGTTTGCCAGGTGTTATCTGATATTCAGTAATGTACAGTTTCTATAGCAACTGTAGGAAAATATGGTACATGTAATACAATACAAAAGAAATTAAAAAGAGTAACTCCAGTGCATTACGCAAAAAAAGTAAAAAAAAAATGCACAAAACACCTTTCATAAGTGCAGATGCACAGCTAGCACCCTGCACTTATGTATGAGACACCATGTTTTTGAAACCTTTCAATGTATGCACAGTTCACCTTACTGAGTTTTGACAAAACACAAAAGACAAAGTATTTAGCAATCTAATATGCTTGCATTTGTGGAAATTTGCACTGAGTTCATCTGAGGTTGAAATACAAGGCAAAATTGTATTTCCTTTCCACTTACTTGTTCAGAAAAGTCTGAAATAAACAGACCATGAAAGGAGTAGCAGCACATCTTAGGCAGCACCCAAAGAGGATTCTTTGCTGGATTTTAATTGTGTGCCTGCAGTAGAATTACAGCCCTGGTAACATTGCCTGCAAAGGAGCATGAAATATTGGAGTGTGTGATGTAATTAAGTCAGTTTATGGCTTCAAACAGGGATGTGCTCGCTACCTGCCAGTGATATAATAATGTAACATGCATTGAAGTAGTCACTGAGATAGTGTCCAGAGATTCCTGCAGTGTGGAAAAAACATGATTTATAACATAGAAGTAATACTTTTATCTTGTGGCTGTTATTTGAATATTAGCTTGCACAGACTGGATCTGAGTTAATACACCAGAACTTACAGGGTGATGAGGTCAAAACCTTGGAAAGCAGTTATGGTGAAAAAAAAAAGATTTTGGAAGAGATACATTGAAGTGACATAGCTGAGCTTCAGAAGACAGAGTATGTTTAAATAATTTCTACCTTTCTCTATAATAAAAAGGCAAATGTTCTTGTCTACTTTTGCAGCAGCAGCAAGAATAATTCTGAAGTTTTGTTTCATTTTTCCTTCTTCTTTTTTTTTTCCCCTTTAGCCTTACAAATTTAGAGTATCTCCCAGGTGAAACTGAAGGAAAAAAGTACTATTTTAAAAGCAGTTTATTCATGATACAGTACTTCCATTCATTTGAAATCTCTCATTGCCTTTCTCTGTGTAAGAACAGAGGATAATAATAAAATGTGGTATATTTAGGAGAAAAAAATGCTTTTTGCAGTATTTAGACAACCCAAATATTCACTAACACAAATAATATCACTTCACATACATGGCAGATTTTAAGAGAAGTTTAGTACCAGTCTGACCAAACCCAACACATGCAGGAGGCTGGTTGAGGCAGTTAGGTCAGCTGAATATTGTGAATGAAGATGACAGATTAGTTGGTTAGAAAGTCAGAAAAGTACTCCCAGATATTAGCCCCATGCTCAGCAATTCACACAGGATGTTTTGAAGGCTAGAATTTGAGCCATGAAGAGCATTGTGTCCTATGGATGTTTTTGCCCAGAAACAGACATTGTAATCCTATCTCTGTTTTAAATAAGTATAAATGCATGCTAGAATGAGGAACTGTCCCTTTCTGGGTACTTAACTACAAAAGAGTCACGTTGCAGTCCCACTTGTCTCCAAAGAAGAGGGAGGAATGTTTATTTGATTTATCTGGGGCGTGATATGTTTCCTGCCCCTGGAGCAGGATGGCAAATTAGATTGACTCTGACAAAGTGAAGGAGACTGCCTGTGCCTCTGTAGTAAAGAGTAAGATTTAAAAAACTGAAATATATTACAAAAAGTATTTGGGTTCAGGTGAATACCCCAGTATACAAATCAACCCCAAACTAGCTTTGCATGTATGGATGGGCACTTTTGTGCAAATATTGATAGCATCATGCTTGAATACCCAATTATCTTATCCAAACATTGGTTCTAAGAATGCAAAAGATGGTTTATACCCAGTCCTTGGATGGAATTTTGAAACTTTGACAATTTGGCCCTTACTGTACTTGTGTTTAGTGCCTATTATTCATTCTCCAGAGAGGGCTTTTCATAAGATTTTTTTAGCAAAAGAAATAAAAGTTCTTCATATGAATTTTAGTGCTAACATCAAACATCAAGAAAGCATCTGATGCAAAGGTAGAATTTTTTCCCACTCATTTAGAAGTTTCCTTAGGAAAACATGTGCTCTCTTCTGGGTTTTTTTTTTAGTTTTTCTTTTTACTTTCTTTCTTTATTTTCCCACCTCCCAAAAAGGATGTTTTAACAACTTAAAAGACAGGAGATCCGTAATCTTTCCATGTACAGGTGTCTTTATTATATGTATACAAGTTATATAAAGACTCATTTAGAGCAAAAAAGATGTAGAATTTGCCAATGTATATTGTTTAGTTTGTGATTTTTCTGAATACAAAAATCAGGATCAAGCACCTAACAGTATTGTGTACTACCTCTCTACCCTTTATGTTTCCCCCAGGCACACTGGTATTGTTAAGTATCAGTTCTGTGTCTGCTTTTCTTACATCTTCAGCCATAGAGTGGAGAATAGGTAAGGCCTATGTTTTATTCTTCTTGACCCACTATGTGCTAAAGGTTTGCACTGGACTAATAGGATGGAAGACAGTCATAGACTGTAATAGACAGTGATTTCCTGTTGTGAGAAACTTTTGGTAAGCATTCCCTATCTGAGACTACTAGAATGGTGTAAGAGTAAGTAATACAAGACAGAAGTGATTTGAATAATTTAGGTTTAGACATCCAGCTGAAATACCGAAACCCCACCCCATAACTTTCTCTTAGAAAGCTCCAAATGGAATGGAAAAATCTATTATTAACTTGGTACTGATTAGCTTTTCTTGATCTTCACAGTTTATTGTCCTCAAACACATTTTTTCTGAACAAAATACTTTTGAAAATTTTTACACAGGAATGAAGACCAAAAAGTTTGTAGCACTTTTAAGAATGTAAAGATGTTGCTTGAATACAAACTCCAATAATTTTAAAATATGTATTTGTGATGAGGGAAAAAAAAAAGCTACTCTTGAGTTAACAGGTGAGTGTGGTATACATTTACCATCAGTTACAATGACTGAAAATAAAAGTAACATCAAAACAGACATTTAATAGAAAATTTGTTAATTTCTAGGCTGATCTTCACCTGCTAGGTCTGACTTATTTTACTAGTAATAATTACAAACAGAAATAACAGGTTTTTTTCCTCTACGTGCTGTCTGAGACCAGTTTTATGCTATGCTTTTGCCACTGCTGGAGAGAGGAAATGGAAGAACAGGAAGGGTTTTTAAGAGGTCAGTCTCTTTGGGGTATGCAGATAATGTTGGGGACCACTGTTACCACCATAACATATCTGAAACATAACTTAGAGCATGCCTTCCCTTTGGAAACCAGTCATACAGGGGAGTCCATACAGTCCATACAGTGGAGTGGAAGTGTGTCTCAGAAACATCATCTCTTCACTCCTTTGAGATTTGTGTTGAACAAGGTGAGCCTGATCCTCTTTACTGTAAAAAAAAATAGTTTCTTGTTAAAATCATTTACAATCTTTTTATCAAATGCCATCTGTAGAACTCAATAGTGTGATCCCTTAGACACTCAAAAAATCCATTCAGACTGAAGGTTCTGCTGATTTCTCCCCCATGCACGCACTGGAGGAGCATATCCTCTAGATAGCAACATTGTCTGATGGTGTCAGGATCATTGAGGAGGAGAGCGGGGAACAGGTAAATCTACTGAGGATTAGGGAAAAGGCAATCAGTATTCTAGCTGTGTACTTGTAGAAAGCAGAAAAATCCAGTCTTCTCATGAATTTTACTAGCATTGCCATTGTTGTGAGCGAGGCATATCATCCTGTTAATATGCTTTTAGAAGGATGCTATTTTTATGTGCTGGCATAGCAATTCGGAGTTGGGTGAATGAGCAGGCCTGATGGTGTTAATACCAGAATATTTTGTGAGCTGATGATATTCCACACATCCCATGACTCTCCCTGTGAGTCTGACGGTCTCTTTGTCTCTCTTAGAGGGGAAAGTTTCTTTGGCTTGTCTAGAAGTGCTGATGAGTTACTTTTGTAGGTAGTTGTCTGGACAATTTTTTTCCTCTTTTCAGGAACATGTTAATCCCCGAGGCCTCTGAGGTACTTCTTATGTTTACCAGTAACAAACTATTTGTAAAAACTTGATCCTGTTGGCCTGTGAAAAAACCCTTACTTACTGTCTTTATTGTGTAAGGTTGTTTTGTTCTGTGTATGAATACTTCTCAAACAGTAACACCTCAGAGGACTTAAAGATCCTAATAACTGCTTCTAAAAGGTGAAAGTTTCATGTTATGAAGATTGCATAATTATTTAAAAAAACACTGTAGGCATTAAAAAAGCTAAAATATCATACTTATAAAAAGCAAGAATTCTAAGATTTTCTAAGAATTTTCATATTGTTTTCATAATTGTAACTGTTGTAAACTTTTATTTCTCTCTCCTTAGTTATTCTGAGTGGTTGATGAATTATTGAGTGTCCTCAGAGTGCTCAGTGCTGTACTAAACAGGAGAAAAAAAATTCCCTGCTGCAGAAAAATCGATGAAGATTTTCAGTGTTGTGGGTCCTGCTTGGTGTAAATTTTGGTTCTGAACCCAACGTGCTTGTACTGAGGAAGGTTATACAGCAGAAGTTAGGGCAACACAGGGAATACTTTTGCTCCTTGCCACATGCTGTACTGCAGCTTCTCTTTTTTTTGCACCCCCAGAAACCATAGCTACCTAAAATTTATTCTGAATTACACTGTATGAAACTGAACCATCTTGTAGGTAAATAAGCTCACATAGCCCTTTTCCTAAGCTGTAATGTACAGTCACAGCTGCAGATCTGGGCCCCTGAACACTGATAGGCAATTAGGTGGCCATAGTCCAATCACTGGGAGGTCATAATACAATTACTACAATTGCTAATCATTTATTCTAATGATACAGTGATTATTTTTACTCAAAGACTAACATAGCATAAGAGCTTGCATAACAGAAGAATTCACCAGGCACATTTATGTTAATTGTCATATGGAAAATCTTACAAATTTAATAAAGTCCTCTTTCATTTTTCCAGTACTTCATTGGTATTGCAGTTTCTACTTTTTTGTTAACAGAATAAAGCAGAATTATTTTAAGAGACTGGTAGACAATAAATGACTTGAACTTTCATTTTATCGCTGACTTTTATGCTACACCATTTAGGGGCAGGGAAACAGTTGTTCTTCTTCACATCAGACAAGGTGAACTGTCACAAACAGGTCACTCAACACTGATGACTGAGATATGTTGTACTGAGTTGACCCTAGCTGGATGCCAGGTCACCAAAGCCTCTTCATCATTCCCCTCCACTAACATTACTAACAAAATCAGAACAGGATAATGAGAAGTAAAATAAATATTAAAAACATCTTCTTTCCACTCTTCCCTCCTTCATGCACTCTATCTCCTCTGCCCCAGAGGTGCACAGAGGCTGGGAATGGGGTTACAGTCAGTTCATCACAGGTTGTTCCTGCCACAGCTCAGAGAGAGGAGTCCCCCTACTCCAGCATGGGCTCTCTCCCATATGAGGCAGTTCTCCATGTACTTCTCTAATGTCAGTTCAATCCACAGACAACAGTTCTCCATAAACTGCTGCACTTTTCTGTGGAGCACAGTCCTTTAAGGATCAGCCTGACCCAGTGAGGGTCCTCACAGGGTCACAAGTCCTACCAGGAAATCTCCTCTCTCCACAGGTCCACAGGTCCCTGCCAGGAGCCTGCTCCAGCCTAGGCTTCCCACAGGTTCAGGGCCTTCTTTTCAGGCATTCCACTGCTCTGGTGTGGGTCTCCTCTGTGGGTTGCGGGTGGATCTTTGCATCCCTGTGAACCTCCTTCCAGCTACCTCACCATGGTCTGCACCATGGGCTTCAGGTGAATCTGAGCTCTTGCACCTGGAGCAGCTCCTCCCCTTCCCCACTGGCCTTGTTTGCAGAGTTGTTCATCTCATGTATTCCACTTCTCTTTTGTTTGGCCACAATTGCATCCGCACAGTATCTTTTTTTTTGCCATGTTAGATATGTTATCACACCTTGGCCAGAGGTGGGTCCATCCTGGAGCCAGCTGGCACTGCCTTTATTGGACATGACGGAAGCTTCTGGCAGCTTCTCACAGAAGTCACCGCTTATTTCCTCCAGTATCAAAACCTGGCAATGCAAACTCATGCATTAGCTCATCATTCAGGAAAATTTTTCAATGCTTACACGTTTCTCAGCATTTCACCATCTGGTGATTTGATTTCTACTGCATTGTCTTCTTGTAATCTTCTCTTTTCTGGCTTCTCCAGCTCATGGTCAAAGAGTAAAACACCCAATTGCTTTTTTTCTGATGAAGAAAGAGTTATTTTTAATCTTTATCACTTCATTATAGCAAAACTAGAGATGTAGTCCAAAACTGGCTTAAGAATTGATATTCAGATGCACTGGTGGGTTTTATTTAAAGTTTAGACATTGATCGAGGCATGATCAATCTGAGGATGAATGTTTGCTTCACTTAATCTGGCTGACACACCAGCAATATAGTATGGATAAACAGATTAGCCACTTCGACAGAGTAGACTGGCTGCAAAGTAAGTCTGATATTTGATTGCAAAAAAGCTATACATACACTGTTTCTTTGAAAATATAATGTTTACTCTTTTAAGACCTTCCTCTGTCTCTTCTATTTGGCTAGATCCCTTAAGCAACCTCTGTCTGATGGCCTTTGAAGACTTAGAAAGGAACAACTCAGAATTAGTCTTGGTAAATTGTTCTTGGTCAAGCAATGGTTATGTCTAAGTTAGAAGTCACAGGCTCCTCGTTTGTTCTCATTCTTGAGTTGCTTGGACTTTTATTCCTCTCCTCTTATATCTTAAAACCACCCCCCAGCCCCATTCTAATAGGAAAAAAATGAAAGTATACTGGGAAGATGTAATGTATTTGTAGGTGGCAGACACTGCTTTGCTTATCAGACCTGTGGCAAAACACTTTCTGCATGCAAGATTTACGTGGAAGTTCAGGAGACTGAAGTAAGGATTTGAGCAAAGAAAATGAGTGGCAAATACTGTGAGAAAAGAACAGGGACTTGGAAGAGTTAGAAAATAGACACAATGGGAAAAGAGCTGAGTGTAAAAGGAACAAGCAAGAATCTGATATACAGGAGAAAAACACATGAAAGAATAGCAAGCAAAAGACAAAAATTAAGGAAAACAGTACTGAAGAAAGAAGTCTTCATATAGTCTTCACATAGTGCTGAAAATTCCATAAAACATTCAGATATCTTGTTCATGCTTTAAGATAAAAAGAAACAGAAAGGTACACTGCTATGAAGCTGCTTAGTGTTCATTCATATCAACCTTCCTTCCCCAGACTTTTGAGGTTTATCTGTGGCTTTCCTGGATCTCTACTTCTGGGAGTGGAATGATGGCTGGCTAAAAGTAAGGCCTGGATATTAGTGACTGAAAATGAGGTTTTCTATTGCTTGTTTCCTAAGGGAAGGCTAGGGGTTCTTACCCTTCAAAATGAACTTGTAGCAGCAGACAGCAGAGAAGTTTTAATAGTTCACAAGTTCAAAAAAAACAATGTTAGCCACTGCTACGTTTCTGTTTATTGACTTTGAGGGTTGCTGTATTTGTTGGGTTTTTTGTTTGTTTGGGTGGGTTTTTTTTTGTTTTTGTTTTTTTTTGTTGTTGTTTTCTTTGTCTAATAGACATAGTTTTCATGGTACTGGAAAACACTCAAAATAAACAGCTTTCATGGCTGTTAAGCACCTTGGAATCCCTTCACTTTTTAAATGATCTTCAAAAGATTTGAAAAGTCTGAATACTCCTCCACACTGAACATTACCCTTGAATTATTTTACCTTGAGGTGCTACATTGAAGTGCTACATACTGATATGCCTGCTTTTAAAATAATGTGTTGCCATTTCGAAATGTGTTTTTGAGAGTTCCCTGATCATGAAAAATGGAATATTTTATGGTTTGTAAAAATGAAGATTCCAGGAAAACATAGAATCATAGAATATGCTGAGAAGGAAAGTACCCAGCGGGATCATTGAGGCATGTGCGGAACACCCCAATAATCCCACTGTGTCCTTGAGAATGCTGTTCATTTAGGCAACAAACTTAGTGTATCTTTGAGTCCTGCATCCAAGTAATTAATGAAGATGTTGAAGGGCACTGGGCCAAAGATGGAGCCCTGCAGAACCCCACTAGTGACTGGTCACCAGTTGGATCATTCATTATAACTCTGTGCTCAACCCTTGAGCCAGTTGCTCGCCCATTGCATCACGTGGTTATCCAGCTGTGTGCTGGACACTTTGTCCAGAAGTGAGAAACAGTATCAAAAGCTTTGCTGAGGTCCAAAAATATTGCATGTAGTGGCTTTCCTAGATCAACTAGTTGGGTTACCCTCTCATAGAAGGAAATCAAGTTGAACAATCAGGACTTTCCCCTCATGAAGCCTTGCTGGCTGTGACTGATGACACTACTCTCCAGGTGTTTTTCAATACCTCTCAGAATAATATTTTCCATGATTTTATTGGGCACTGAAATGAGACTGACAGACCTGTCAGTCTGGATCTTCCTTCTTGCCTTTCTTGAAAATGGGGATAACATTCCCTGTCTTTCAAAAAGCTGGGACCTCTCCAGATTCCCAAGACTGCTCAAAAAATCATGAGAGAGGTTTTGTGATGACATCAGCCAGGTCTTTGAGAATTCTCAGATGAATCCCACCAGGTCCCATAGATTTGTAGGGATCCAACTGGAACAGCAGATCCCGCAGAAGTTCAGGATTAGCTGGGAATTGATCAGAGCACTGAGACTCCCTTGGTCTGTCAAGTGTGTTGAAGACAGATGTAATATAAGCCCCTAATGCAAACCCCTAATAAAGTCAGGTAATTGAGACTTGCTTTAGAAAATATTTGACTTTAAGAAAACTCTGTTGATGCTCTGCCATGAAACCTTGAGAATGTGGCAAGGGAGTGACTGGTACAGGTCAGAACANATCATAGAATATGCTGAGAAGGAAAGTACCCAGCGGGATCATTGAGGCATGTGCGGAACACCCCAATAATCCCACTGTGTCCTTGAGAATGCTGTTCATTTAGGCAACAAACTTAGTGTATCTTTGAGTCCTGCATCCAAGTAATTAATGNTTGTTCTTTCAGGCCACTTTATGTGTGTGTCTTGAGATGGGGCTTTTACATAACCAATCATTCAAAGGAGGGCTGTACTAATGTTTTGACAAGATGCCCAGGGATATCCACAATTGCCTTAACTGTTAAAAAATGAACTGAATTTGGAAACTGAGTACTTAGGGGAGTAAGTTAATTTTTATAAAGCATGTGTTTGANACCCCACTAGTGACTGGTCACCAGTTGGATCATTCATTATAACTCTGTGCTCAACCCTTGAGCCAGTTGCTCGCCCATTGCATCACGTGGTTATCCAGCTGTGTGCTGGACACTTTGTCCAGAAGTGAGAAACAGTATCAAAAGCTTTGCTGAGGTCCAAAAATATTGCATGTAGTGGCTTTCCTAGATCAACTAGTTGGGTTACCCTCTCATAGAAGGAAATCAAGTTGAACAATCAGGACTTTCCCCTCATGAAGCCTTGCTGGCTGTGACTGATGACACTACTCTCCAGGTGTTTTTCAATACCTCTCAGAATAATATTTTCCATGATTTTATTGGGCACTGAAATGAGACTGACAGACCTGTCAGTCTGGATCTTCCTTCTTGCCTTTCTTGAAAATGGGGATAACATTCCCTGTCTTTCAAAANAAAAAAAAAAGAAAAAAGAAGCTTTAATGCCAAATTGGAGTGTTATTTGGGAAGTGAAGGCATATAAAAGCCAATCCTAACATCAGAGTACACAAGGTAGCCTTAAACTCAGTCTTCTAATAATTGCAATCTGCTACACCCCCTGTGTAACAGATATAATTATGTTAACAGCTTTTCTACTCAGGCACCATATATTTCCATTACGAAGCCAGCCTCATTTAATTAGCATCATGTAGTAAATTAGCAGCTATAAGGACTGCTGGGTACAAGGGAATCTCCATTTTCTCACCATCTACTTAATCCTCAGTCGATGCTGAGATTACTGCTCACTCAATTTACATATCCCCCCCCCCAAA
>VWZF01000499.1:73705-118482 GCA_013396755.1 Sclerurus mexicanus | reverse complement strand
CAAGGAAGGTACTACCAAGTAACACATTCAATAGTCAACTAGTCTTAAACAGTTGATTGGAAATCCTAAACATTGTGGGATTCCGGATTTTATCAACACTTCGGTTTGAAAACAGAGGTAATAGAATGTGAAAATGTAAAAAGATGCACACAGAATCTTCTGTGATTTCATTTTAAATAGAAATTCTTTATTGTGGAGCTCATGTACCCTGGTTTGCATATGTGATTACATTAATTTCTCATAGAATATGAATTGTTAGGGGTAGTTTTTGTCTGATGCTTAAGACTCAAAAGATAGCACAGTGTGTGAAGGTAGATATATTTTGTAAAATTTCAGCTAGTTTTCTCATGAGCAAATTGGTTAATGATAGAAGTAAGCTATCTGTGGCTTTCAGAATCTAATCACTTTAATCACTGTAATGGAATGACAAATTTTGGTCACTTTTACGTTGCAGAAAAAAGTTGTTACACAGTAGCAGCCTTACAAAGTTACAGGCATGGTCTTCAAGACTGAAAAGACTTTGTATTTAATCAGAGCATAGATTTCAGTCATGAGTCCTGTTAAGAGAAATTAATTTTCAGACTCTGTGATAAGGACTTGATCATCAAGCCGTTGCTTCCATGTTTCTTCTGTGTGCTTTTATAGAATTATGCAAGTACAGATATTACTCACATTTCTGCAACTTTGTTGTAAGTAAGAATCACAGTAGCTCTAACTGTGCCAATGATCCGTCTGTGATCTGCTTTTATAACCACACAAATGATCCACAGCAGTTATCTTTCCCACAGAATTGCTTGGGAACTGAGCTATTTTGCCTCTGAAATTAACCCTGAAGGAATATACAACTCTAGGAGTGTACTAGAATTAGTTATTTATTAATATAGAATGAGTGAGTCAAGGAACGAATCTTCCATCTGCACATAAATTATGGATGAGCAAAATAATAAAAGCTTCAAGATAGGCGACTTCTCTTCCATATGGGAGAAACTTACGGCCAAGTATACTAAAGTTTTATGTCCGTACACAATTGGCACCAGTGGCTAATTCTCTTTTAAAACTGAACAAATTGTTGCCAGCTTATTTAAGAGGTCTAACACCAGAAAAAACAACTACAAAACTCTTCAGGAAACAGCTGTTCTGAGGGATGACTGTAATCATTAAAAATGTACTTACCATCAGAGAGCTTGTAGTTGCAGAATTAACACCAGTTTACAGACATGGACAAAATTTCATTCTATATGAGTAATAACACTGGTTTTAAAAATGTATCTAGAGTTTTCCTGTACCATGTAAAGATTTAAAAAGTATGTTTCCTTATAGTGCCTATGAGGCTGAACTTATGAGAGGAAGGGAAGAAGATTGTAGTGGTCTCCTAAGATATGCAAAGATATTGTAGTTTGCATGGTAGTGATAATCATGAAGGCAATGAAAGTTGTATTTGGCTAGAACAAGGACTCTGTGGGTCTCTGTCTTTTTATTCCTGCTTTGAATAAATACAGAATAAGCAAAATGCAGGAATGTGGCTGGTTTAACTCCAGTACCTGCTATTATTAAAGAAGAGATTAAGCCCTAATCCTTGAGCAGAGAATGAAGAGGAGAAGACATCTGGAGAGGAAGAATTTACTTTCTTCAATCACTGGGAAGTGCAGACTAATGTAATTCTTATAGATCTGCCCATCTGGTTGCCTTAAACTTTTGGGCTAAATCTGCCAAATTGGGAATCTCTAATATTTTGGAAGTTTAGGTCATCCACTGTCTTTTGCTATGCTGTTTTTTCTCTTCTCCTCATCTTTCTATTAGCTGTTGCCCTTGCATAAGAGAAATGACTGACCAAACAGAATCATCTGCCATGGTATTAGGTACAGGACAATACAAATAAGACAGTATTAGTTGGCAATATATGGACAATTATTCAAATTATTCAAATAATCAGGCTGACTACAGACTCTTGATGCATTGACTCTCCAAAAGTCATCCATGCATTTTCAAGAGCTGACTGTTCCCAGAGGTTCAGCTATAGAAGATCTGGATTAAATCATCCTATCAGATGTTAACTTCGTAGTTTCCAGATTGCCTCTGTCTGTCCAAATGTTTAATACATGGACTGCATGACGAAAGCTTTAATGCAGTACTTGTTCTTTCAGTTGTCCTGCCCCCTCTGGCCATGGGCCTGTAGCCTTACTCATTATTATCCCTTAAATGCCTCTAACACAGTTCTTAGGTTACTATCTGTGCTCCAGTGTACTTATTGTCTCCTAGGGCTGAACCCTGTAACCTGAACATGCAACTGCACTTTTGTGATTGTGGAGGTCTGTTCTGTTTGATTTTTATGTGGTATAATTCGTGAAGTTCATTAGTGAATTAGTCATTAAATACTAGCTTAATACCATCTCAGGATCTGATTCAAGTAAGGAACTGAGATACACAAACCTGAACATCTGAGGTCAAGGGCACAGAAAAGGTTTTACATGGAGTGGAGAGAGATGTTGCTTTCTCTTCAAACAATTCAGTGTTCAGGTAACATATTGCCTTGTAGTAGCTTTGTCTTCCAATCAGTTTGGATGAGGATGACAGATCGCAATAAATGACTTAATAGACCAGTTTATTTCAACACTAACATCAGATGAGAACTGTGCTATAAATGCCAAAATTAACTTCATGCTTTTCAATGTTTTTATATTTAAGAAAGTACACAGAGAAAATGATTTTGTAATATGCTATCACATAGTAATGAAATTATTAAATAATTTAATATAAATTGCACACTTTTAATCCTGCATTATCTTTACAGTTTATTTCAATAACATTTTGATAGCTCCACAGTGGCATAAAATTAAAAAAAAAAAAGCTTATTAAATATTTCAAGTTTCAGATTTTAATAGATACTACCCCTGAGTTATGAAAATAACAAAATGGATTCAAGCTATCTGGCAATCACTCAGCTGATGAAAAATTGCTTTGAAGATTAGCGATATATAGTACTGTATGAACAAGAATAGGCATAGCACAGATCCTACTGACAATTCACTTGTCACCCTCCTGTTCCATCTGTATCCATTTACCACTTTTCTCTGACCATCAGCAACACCACTAAGCCAATTTAGTATCCAATTTAGAATGTTAACATCAATAATTCAGTGACTCACTAAGCTGCTGTAGTTTAAAACTGCTGTTTTATGATTTCATTACTTACTTACTTTCTAACACTTTATGCCAATAGTAGGGAAAGTATCCAGATTTGGTGAGCAAATATTAATTTTTTCTGCTTTGACTTTCATTGAAAATTCCTTGCATGAAATAGGTAAAATGTTTACCAATATGTGTGGCTACTAATCTGGCCAAATATCGTACCATTTCTTTTTCCTAGCAGAGAACAAAAGTGTCTTGAATTTCATTTCACACATGCAGTTTTGAAATAGTTTCTAATTTTACTGCTTTGATCAGACCCTGAGTTGGTGTAAGTTGCTATAGTTCAGAGAACCTCTGCCAGTTTGCACTTGCTGAAAAATGTGCTTCTTTTTTTTCTTGAACATAGATGAGTTGGTGATTTATTTCCAGTCGTAACATGTGTAAAGGTAATAAACCTAGGACATAATTTCACTGAAGTATCTCAACTTCCAAATGAAAAAGGATATGAAATACAGATCTTAACTTTCTACAGTTAGCATTTTTATGATTGTTTCTCAAATCTTACTAGGTTTAAGTTGTCATTTCCTGTCTTCCTTTAGAATTCTGAAAAATAGAATTCTTTATTATAACTTCTAGTTATGAATTTTTCATGTTAACCAAAGAAATTATCTTTGCTTTCATAAAGAAAAAGGTTTTGAGCTTGTTACATATGAGGTATTTCAAGTATAGAAAATGCACAAAATTCTGACTAATCATTCAGCAAAGGGCAGCCAATAAAACATTTATATCACAGTAATATTTATCCTTCTTTGAGAGAAACCCCCATGATAATCAATCTCTAACATAGTAAGAGCTGAACAGCTTGATAATAACATTTTTTTTTTTAAATTCAGTACATTTCCATGAGCATCCAAAATAAAATCTGCATGAAAAGAGAAAAGCTACAGAAGGGTTTAAGGATGTTTTTCTTAGGCATATTTAAATGTTCAAATAAGAAAGTTAAAATTTAGATACAACTATCTCATTCTGCAGTGGATTAAACTACATGTTGTACCTTGTGGTCAGCTGTCCATCTAAGTTTTTCACATTTTTTAATCACATGTAATAGTTCTTTCAGGCAAATTGCTGCTGGGAAATGGAAAAGATGGAATAGTAAAAAAAAAGAAGAGAAGCAATAATGAGAATTATCATCTGACAGAGTTTGTAAATTCCTGTTTTTTCTCAGCTCTGAACTCATAATTCCCATAAGAATGTTACTGATGAAATGTAATATATTTTACTCATTTTTCCTTGCACTTATTAATACAAAGATGTGCTGATTTTGAGGTCATGTACATGTATGTATCCAGAATTTTATCTTTCTACAATTTCTCTAATGAGCTTTCACTGAAATTAATTTCAACTGGAGTGTGTTAAGACATGTTCAATAACAGCATGTGAAAATTCTCTACACCACAATTATATTACTTTGTATATTATCAAGCTGCCTTCTTTAAACACTGGCATTCATCTGGTGTAATCAATCCACTGCTAAATATATGTTGATCTTGCCCTGTAAACAGTAGGTTTGTCTTTGGACAAACCAGTTTTGGACAGAAGGACAGTTTGTCTTTCCAGAAGAGCTAGAGAGTGGAGTATAGTAAATTTTTTCATACCCAGGGATATAAGACTGGCTGATGTCATTCTGCCTCATGACAAAAGCCCTCCTTCCAATCTTCAAGATACAAGAAGTGATACTACCACAGAAAAAGAAGAGCAATACCCTGTAGCAAACAATTTTCATTCTTTGAGGGGGAAGTCTTGGAAAGCCAATTGTTATCATTGGTTCTGAAGCTTATTTTGGATATATATTAGTATATACCCTATGCCAGATTAATTGAGAAATTGCTCTATCTCTCCCTAAGGTTATCAAATTATATCTTTCTTGACTTCAATTTGGATGAGAAATGCTTTTAGACAGTGCAGTCTTGGTTTCTGCATAATTTAAATAAAACTAAAAAGAAACAAGAAACACAAGAATGTAAGACCGCCTGTTTGACTAAGTTTCAGAGATTGGAAAGATTGCTTAGCACATAGTCCACCTATTTTTAAAGACTTTTGAAGACAGAAGACAGACTGCACAGTCTTTTGGGGGCATATGGGCTTGGCCACTCATTGTGAATGTTTTTTTTTCTTCCATCTAGTTGAAATTTTACATGGTTTGACTTGTTACTGGTGCCTTTCCAGCTGCCTCTGTACATACTTGAGAAGCATCTGGTTGCCTTCTTTATAGCACCCTTTAAGAAGCTGAAGAAAGAACGAGAATCCCTCTTCAACCCCTGCTTCACGATGAACAAGTGGAAATGTTCCCTCTGTTAAGTGTAATGTACTCCAGTTCTCTAACCACCCTACCATCCATGTACTGAACTCTCTTGCTTGTGGCAGTGGGCTATATGCCAAATGTGATCTCCTCCATCCTGACTAGAGTGTAGTAGTTACCTTTCTTTAGCCGCTCTCTGTGCTTTTCCTGGTCTTGTATATACATTTAGCACATGTATATGTGTGTGATTATGTAAATGTAAATTGTAGAGGTGCATTAATTTATACAGCTTGTGAGACTGGATCAAATGATGGGCTCCCAGCATTCTCTTTTCCCAGAGTACTGGAAGATAAATGGAGATTTAGAGATACTTTTGGAGAGTGTTAAGCCTTTTCTCTGAAGTACCTGTATTCATTCTATTCCTAAGAGATATTTTTGAGGCTTTGGTTTGTGGCATGTGGCCTAGGGCTGATAGGGCTGGGCTGGCCTACACAAATTTGTAGATGCCAAATATTGATACATAGAGTTTCATTAATCACATATTTGGAACTTCCAACTACATGTTGTAAGAACATTTTTGGCTGTGCAAAAATACTGAACTCTTCAACAGGGTGTAAATCATATCGTTCCTGTCTGAAAGTCAGTCTTTCAGGGCCAGGAAAGTTCTGTATTACTACTGTCAAGATTAAAATATTATCACATGAGGGAGAGCACTGGTGGAGTTTAAATTTTTAGCCAAGAAGGAAAGCCTTGTTGACTGGGGACTGTGTCAAAAGTAATTAGACATTCCATGTCTAATGGCAATGCTACAGGGAGAGTCACTGATGAGAACTGCAGTTGATTAGGTTAAAACATCCTTATTCTGTGTATCAAGGAACATAGAAACTAGCCACAATGACTACTTTTCATCTCAGGTGAGAAGATAAAGGAATTTCAACCTAACTGAGGACAGCAGAAGCCTTATAGCTTCTTCTATTTCGTATCATTTGGAGAACTTTCTTTTAAAGCTCTCACTCCTCATGACTCCTCATGAAGGCAAGCACTATGTCTAAGTAAGACTAGCTGGCTACCAAAGCATTTTGGTTTGGTCTTATTAGTCAGTTAGTGCTATTAACTGACCAAAATTCTGTATATTGCTGGACACTGCCTGCACAGTGTCAAGGATATCTCTTTTTCTCACTCTGCACTACTCCAGGGACTAGCTGTGAGTGGGGAGTCAGGGGCCCAAAATGGGACACAGAATTCAAGTGCAGCCTCACCACAGTCTCTGCTCAGTCCTGCTGGCCAAACTATTCCTGATCCAAGCCAGGATGCCCTTGAGCTTCTTGTCCACCTGGACACACTCTGGCTCATGTTCAACCAGTGTTGACCAGCAGCCCCCAGCACCAGGCACTTTTCCAGCCACTCTACCCCCTGCCTATAGTGCTGCAGGGGGTTGTTATAACCCAGGGGTAGGACCTGGCACGTGGCCTTGTTGAGCCTCATCCAATTGGCCTTGGACCATTGATCCAGCCTGTTCAGGTCCCTCTGCAGAGTCTTCCTACTCTCTAGCAGATAAATGTTCCCATCCAAAATCTTGTCATCTGAGAATTACTGAGAGTGCACTCAGCTCCCTTTTCCAGACCACCAAAAAAGATCTTAAACAGGACTGGCCCCAGTACTGAACCTTGGAGAATGCCTCTAGTGACTAGTAGACTACATTCATAACCTTTCCCTCATTCACAGGAATCAAGTGCATAGCTGTTCCAGCAGTGATTGTGCTGACTTACACTTGCTATTGCCCTGTCAATATATTTGGAAGGCTTGGAGTACAGTTGGGATAGCACCTTGGATGTAAAGGAGGGCCGTACTCCACTCATTAAAAAAACCCTGCTGGTCCTCATTATTAAAATTTATACAGTGGTATAAATTAGGGCACCAAGTGTTGTCCCAGTTAACTGTCACTGTCAATGTGGTGAGGTCTGTTAGGGACAATCAGTGTCCTGTGCCTTGCTATATGCAATGTCAATGCACCTGTGCCGTCTAGAGGTCTGGGATGAATTCATTGAGACCAATGGTTAGTATGCCCAGGCAAGAGTTAGGGGAGCTAAGAGTTACTCTTCTGTGGTCAGCTCCCCTGGGCCTGGTTACCTGTTGTGTTGCCTTCTGCTCCATGTGTCTCAGGTGATCCTGTCATGTTTTCTCGCAAAATTCTTAGGTAGGATGGCCCATATCCTGATCTGTTTGTGCTGAAATCACACTGATATTTCAGTGCGAGTGCTAATTGCAGAAAACCACAGCCTCCCATAAAGCAGAGTGAAATGCTTCATGCAGATGATTGTGTTGGCTCATGCCTTCCAGTTTTGCTGCATTTCTATTTGTGCCTTAAAGCCTGATCACTGGGATGGGAGAAACTTACTGGGACTGAGCAGCATCTGCCATTGGAGCTAAAGATCAGGCATTCTTGGGTGACATTGGATGTGACAGGTCCTACCCACTTGGGACAATGGTACCTATTTGCAGTTTGCAGTACTGTTTACCAAATGATGCTGTCATAGTCCTTGATGTGGGCAGATGGTGCGCCTTCCAATTCAACCTAGAAATGGTACCACAAGTGTGCTTTGCAAAATAACATCCCTTCTGCTTTTTTCTTTATGAGGTACTAGGCCAAGCTGTTCAATAACTGCAGAGGTTAGTTTTCTGTTCTCATTTTAATACTGCTATCATTCTCTAGAGTATTTTAGGAAGCACTATTATC
The DNA here is from genome assembly GCA_013396755.1 of Sclerurus mexicanus. NCBI lineage: Eukaryota > Metazoa > Chordata > Aves > Passeriformes > Furnariidae > Sclerurus > Sclerurus mexicanus. Next base: position 110,317 of record VWZF01000499.1, on the reverse strand, counting down.
ACAAAGAGCCTATAGCTTAACTTCTTTCTAAATAGATAAAAGAGCTGCCTGGATTTTTTTTTTCCACTATGGGAGTCAGAAGTACTGGGTACAGACAGATCCTTTCCTTTTTCTAGAGTCTTATATTGAGTTGACACAAGACTCTCAATTTTGGTGAATAATATTTTGCCATTTAGACATTTTGCCAAGTCTATTCATCCTGCTACTGTATTGTGCTCCTCCTAACTACAAAGGTACATCTATATAGATGTATAGAGATATATTCCTAAGACATATGGAGACTTCTGCTACCTTTCTCCTTCCTACCTGTCAGAAAATGCTATTAGTCATCTACTTATTCATGCAATACTTTCCCATTTAATGGCTGAGAAAGATCGAGCCATGTACTCTTAACAGCAATGAAGTGAAGTCTGCAAGGTTTTCACATATTAAATTTTTCTTTTCTTCTAGGGGCAAGTCACTTTACTGGGAAAAGGATGTTTGGAACATGATAGACACTCCAGCTGGTATGAAATGCCATCCATGGTCTGTTCAAAACAAACAAAAAAAAAGGTACCTCAACATTCCAGGATCTTCCCCTGTTCTTTGACAGTCATGTCTCCCTGATGTATGTCTCAGTATGCTGTTTCCATCTGTTGATGTGACATTGTTAGGTACTTTGAGGATGATATAAAAAGTTGTAGTATGACTCCTCCTTTTTGTCAAAGTCTCGAAGGAAGATGTCTTCAATATTCCTGAAAAGTAATTTCTAAGCAAACAATAACATGTAATCACAGTTAAATGACAGTAATTAAATACTAGAATTTTGCAACCAAATGGAGTGAATCAGAAGCTGACAACATGGAAGGTCTGAAACAAACCATTGAGATCATCACCTATAGAAGAGGATGTAGTCAGTATAATTTCATGGCTTAAATCAATAACAGGACCTTTGCTTCGAACAATTACCCTAAATACTTTTGTGACTTGGGCGAGTTGCTTATTGCAATTAAGAATTAATTTATTTATTTTTATAAAATAGAAAAAATATGTAACCTGCTACATAGTGTGAATTGAGATGCAGTGGTTTACAATTGTTATCAACTAGTTATAGCAGTCATCAACCAAACAGAGATGAGGATTTAGGAAAATGTAGCCTCACAACTTTATGGAAGATGACTCTTAATCTTTAGAGATAACATTTGTCTAAGGCAAAGGGAACAAAAAAAAACCAAACCAAAACCAAAAAACAAAACAAAACAAAAAAAAGAAACCTGACACATTCCCAAAATAATTCTTCCAATTTTGGCTGGCATAGGAAGCAAAATCTGATAGTGAGATTTGAATTTGGAATTTCCATATGCAACTCTCAGGTAGAAATGATATCTAGACGTAGGAATTCATGAAATAGGGAAAGTTCATAGGTGCAAAGACAATTAATTATCATGGTCATAATACTGTTGCTGCAACAGGAAGGACAACAGGGTGTGCAGTAGTAATGTACAGACATCTAGATTTATCCAAATTCTGAGAAAAATACCTATATTTTTTTAGGTTGTGAGAGTCATGTCTAGACTGTTCCTGATGGATTTATATGCTACAAGACTTTTAGTTTCCAAGAACATCTATTGATTTGCTGCTTAACCCTGGAGACACCTACAGTACTATAATACTTAAATTTCTTGTTCGAACATGTCCAGACTTGACTTGATTTTGGCTTGGTTGTTGAGCTTTGACTCCAGCCTTCAGTCCCATAGGAATTAAAAAACTAGAAGTTTTCTAGCAATTCTTTATTTTGGTTCCAGTTTAGTAAATATTCTCTCATTCCATCTACGGAGTTGAGCACATGAAAACCATTGTGAGTCTAGTATGCTTTTGATTTTGAGGCATGCAACAACATGTAAATGTCTTCCAGAAACTATAGAAAAGCATAAATGTCTGAGTTTTCTTGAAATGTTCCATTTTGACCAAGTGCCTGGTTTTCAGCTTCTGTGATACTCTTAACTCACAGGTATTCTTGGTATTACAACACGTATAAAGGTCTGTGTGATTCCTAGTGAGAGACAATAGTGTTTTCTCATCCTGCAGTAAATCAGTCAGCATGCTTGTATCAGATCTGTTGTTCAGCAAATAAGAAGGCAGTGTGTGCTTTCCTCTCACAGAGAGAATTTGGGGGTGTTGTGCCCTTAGGACTGAGAAGATGAAAAATGTGGGGGAATAGAAATGTTTTGGAATATGATGGTGAAACCGAAGGAGAAGAGGCATTGTGGTGGTACACAATGGTAGGCAGTCTGGGTACATAACAAGAGGTGAAGGGTGATGTGGCAGAAACTCAGACTTTAAAATGTGGCAGCAGTATATACTTTGGCAGAAAGAAAGGAAGTATAGAAGAAATGGTTTTACAGGATGCCGACAATCTAGAGGAGGAAGAATGTTATGGTGGTGGGTGGAGCCACTGGGTAGACCTGAGTGCATCCTGGTAATGGGAAAGAAGAGACCTACAATTATATCTGTGGGAAAGTAACAGAAGGAAAAAGCAGGACAGGGGGGCATTGTAATTGTGGGGACATATGATCTGATGGTATTAAAACTGACTTGGACTACAAACTCATTTGTGCCATGTTTCCTTTTCCTTTTGTCTTCAGGATTGTGGTACATATTCTATTTCATGATATAAGTCCTTGGTCTTGTGCATAAAGGAAAAAAGGGTGATAAAGAGAAAACTATGAAAATACAGTAACACATGCAGAAGCAAAATGTGAAAAGATTTTCCCAGAAAACTTCTTCTCCAGATGTCTGATTTACAAAGCACAGTGGAGCCCTGAAACTTCACAAGGCTTTGAGTTTTAGATTGAACTACTTCCCTGCATAAACATCATCTATTACATTAGTAGATGGTATAAATATTGAATAAACTTCTTAAACATTACTCAAGATATCCTAAGCAAAATGCAATCAGCAGAGTTAAAAAAATCTGGGCAAATTAAAATAATAAAAAAGTTAGGGATCACAACTTGAAACCATAAAAGGCAGCAACACAGTGTTACAATACAAACACTGTGTTAGTTAACTTCAAGAACTTAACTTATGCCTGTATAATATATCTAAGACTGTTGTGGAGAAATATTTATAGTTACTTTGACTGTTTACACCCAGATCTGTTGATAAAGAAGGAAATCATAGAGTCACAGATGATCATATCCCAGATTAAAAAGGGCCCACAAGGATTATGGAAGTCCAGCTCTTGACCCTGCATAGGACAGCCCTAATAGTCACACCATGTGCCTGAGAACATTGTCCAAAAGAGTCCTGAACTCTGTTAGGCTTGTATTGTGACCACTGCCCTGAGGAATCTGTTCAAGGGCCCAACGACTCCCTGGGTGAAGAATCTTTCCCTAAGATCTAGCCTATACTTTCCCTGTCACAACTTCATGCTATTCCCTTGGGTCCTGTCACTGGCAACCACAGAGCAGAGATCAGTGCCTGCCCTTTTGCTTCCCCTCCTGAGGAAGTTGTAACTGCAATGAGGTCTCCCCTCAGTTTCCTCTTCTCCAAGCTGAACAAACCAAGTGACCTCAGATGCTCCTTGCATGGAGCATCCTCTCTAGATTCTTCACTTTCTATACACTCCTTTGGATGCTCTCTAATAGCGTAACATCTTTCTTACATTGTAGTGCCCCAGACTGCCCCAATATTGCAGGTGAGGCCACCCCAGTGCAGAGCAGAGTGGGACAATCCCCTCCCTTGCCCAGCTGGTGACGCTGTGCCTGATACCTCCAGGGCAAGGTTGGCCCTCCTGGCTGCCAGGGCACTGCTTATTCATGTTCAACTTGCTGTCAACCAGGACCCTCAGATCCCTTTCCATGGTGCTGTTCTCCACCTTCTTGTTCCCCAGTCTGTCCATACATCCAGAGTTGCCCCAGCCCAGTTTCAGAATCTGGCCCTTGTTAGACTTTATATGTTTGGTTATTGCTCAGACTTCTAATTTGTCTAGGTCCAATCTTTATTCTAGTTACATTCCATTATAGAAATAAGAAGCTAAGGATCGTTTCCAGTAGTAAAAAGAAAAATATTTTAGGAATAGCCAATACTTTGGTGGACAGGTAGATGTTAATACTGTTAACTGTAGCATGACTTACACTTGCAGGATCAAAGTGACAACAATATTTGTAAAAGCTTTTTTTATTGTACTCCACATTTTACTGTTTTTACTTGCAGTTTTGCTGGACATAATTTGGAAGTATTGCTTAATGATGCTTAGGGTGATGGGTCTGGGTCCAGAGTTCTTTATATTATGTTTAGGTCCTACCATTGACCAGAAGATGAATAAATGAACCACATTTCTTTCCCCTTATAGAAGGGAAACCTCTTATATTAGCTATAAAAAGTAGCCTGCTGCGTCACCCATAAAAGCCATAAACTTAATAATGAAACTGCTTAAGTGGTGGAAATGATCAAAAGTAGCAAGCATGCTCACATAAGGATAATATTTAGAATGCAGATATTACATGAATTAGTGCAATGGCTTTCTAGAAGTATAAACCTTGTGTAATTAGTGTCAGCAAAATGTAACAACCATGTAATTACAATTGCTCTGCTTGTAAGTACAAGACCAACTTTAAGATTCTAAACAACTTTTAAATTTATTATTTTTGCACAGCATTCATAAGTATTCCCTAGGATATTTTATACTTATTATTAAACTTCTCTCATTTCACATTTTTCTGCAAGTGGCCCTCGAGTGTCACAATCTTAGCTTTTATTTTTATAAATGGCTTGTCATTTAAAAGTATGATTTGCTTTACATTTTTCCTATATTTTCAAGGAAAATTAATTATATTTCTTTCTCTGTTGTATCTTTTAAAGTAAGATATATTTGCTAGTTGTAGGCAGAGTCCATCACTTGTTCACATACCACAATTATCAATAAGTACTTAATTTTCTTCTTGGTCTTGAATATATTCTGGACATTATCCAGAAGCTCAGTCACTTTCAGTAGTAATTAAACTGTAGATGTGCATATAAGACATATAATATAAGACATGAGAGGGAGTTTATAATAGTTATGAAGGGATACAAATCTGGGATTTCCCTAAATTAGTCCTTTGTTTTCTAAACGTCTTCTGTAGATCTCTCAAACTTCAAGATTGTCAGATATATCAAAAAGTCCTTAAGGCTATTCTGTTTTCACTCTAACTGGAAGAAATATTAAATGTCTCCTATTCCAGGGAAGACATTCTCTCTCTCTCTCTCTCTCTCTCCTCACAACTCAATATATTTATTACGCAGCATAGCTCAGATAATTTCTAAATATTTTTCAGTTCCAAATGAACACCAGATTCTCATTAAAAAACCCATTTCCTTTCAAAATCTGCTGGAAGCTTTCTACAATATGCAATATCATCAAGTCCTGCTAAGAGAACATCTTCTGTTATTACACCAAGTCCCTATCTAGAGCAAAGCAAAAGAGGCAGATGATATAAAACAATGAAGATGGAACAGAGAAGAACCACTTTAGAATACTAGAACAGACAGAAGAATTGAAGCTGACTACGTAGGGTGTCCCTTTAGCATAATGAAAATTGAAAAGAAAGTAAGAGAAGAATTAAACTGAAGTAGAAAATAGATCTGGTTGGAATGTAGATAAGCTGACAATATGTGAAAACTGTTCTTTTGCTTGACCCTTTAAACTTCAGTATTAATAATAAAAACACTGCAAAAAAAAAAAAAGACAAAATGCCAAAAAAAGCCAAAACAAATTAAAAAAAACCAAGACACAAACAAAGAAAAACAAACATCCCCCCAAAAAAACCCAAACAACCCAAACCCAAAACAAAGCAAAACAAACCAACCAACCAAACAAAACCCCAAATACCTAAAACCCCAACATTGCAACTGTTGTTTACCAGCAAGCTGAGTCAAAATCTCCTGTTTTGGAAACTTGAATTGATATTACTTGTAAATGTAATGATTTAAAAGCTTTGTGTAAAGACAAGAAAATATATGTCAGTTTTCTTCATAGGTCTTGCACTAAAAGTGACTATCAGTTTTGAAAACAAAAAACAGAGTTAGCTGGCCCATAATTTAACTTCTGTGGTAATAGCCTTGAACCATGTCGGCATGAACAACGTGTTTTTACTGCTGGAACATACCCAGGTTTAGCTGCTTGGGAGATAGTGCATGTCTCTGTTTGTCGTGTTGTTATTTTAGGAACTGAAGGAAATGTATACCTAAAACACTGCAAGTAAGAAATTAGACCCCATCTATGCCTGCTTTTTATCCTCCATCTGTAAATATAGCTGAACAAATTCACTGTGAGTAGGTAATGATACCTGATTTCACTGTAACTTGAACAAGGAAGACTGACCACCAGAGAGCAAAGGAGCAGTGATTTCAGGCAAAATGATGTCCTAAACTGTGTACAACCATATACTGATGGGTTTTCTGTGTCTAAAATCTCCAGTTGACTTCATCAATAAACAGATTACAATAATATGATTTTGAATGACCCATCAGCATTAAATCAATCCAAAAGTGTCTCAGTCTCAAACATTGCAGGGCTTTGTTTAATAATAATCACACTCAGCTGTTTGTGATGGCCAAAGGGTGGAGAGGGAAAATATTGCAATATGGGGGCTGTTATTGATCTTTTCCTCTTGCACAAGGTAACCCTTAGGCTCTGGTGTAACCCACATGGAAATATTTGATTTGCCAAGTTTTCAAAATATCAGAACTGTTCCTCCAAGATATCTGGAGTCAATTAATGCCCAAAGCTGCTCTAGTAGCCATAATGTTCCTGCTGCAGGAGTTATGTAGTCACAGCTTGGGCGTAGAAGCTTGTTCACTAGCAGTGTGTGTATAGTCACGGAGACTGATTGAGATGGCATCACTATTTACATCTAACGGAGAAAACATGGCTCTATATGAGTTATTAGCCTTAAATATGTCCTTTCTCCTTGGGAAGGTTTTTTAAATTAAGTCCATTTACTCAAATATGAAATTATCTTGCTGAAGTGGTGCAATGTTAGAAGAACATGCACTTAATGGGTTAGTTCTTCAGAAAGCTAGTTACCTGTGTCAATGCTATAAAGAATAGGTCACAAAAAAGAGGATGCAAATTATGAAGAAATAATAGTCATCTTAATTAGTCATCTCATTATGCATGATGAGTCTTGTACTCAAGTATAGACTTCTTAAAAGAATACTGAATGTATTAATCTGCTTTTATGCAAAGGAGAGGTCAAGGATGAAAAGCTTGAAGCCAAAGAGTTCTGTATTAAAATTTGTACCTTCAAAACTTGCAAAAAAGGAAAAAGACTCTAGCATCATTTTTTGGAGGATAAAACAATGAACAAGTGCACCATTCAGCAGCTCTTTGACTTCATAAGCTTTAAAGCTGCAATAAAGATGTTTTATTGCCATTATTATAGAAATTAAAGTTTTAAAAGGCATGTATAAGTAGAGATCTCAACTTTTTTATTAGAGGTAGAGACATGTATTGCTTTCTATGGACTTGAAACTGTTTCAAAAAGTTGAGCTCTGCAGTTGGGAATATTTAACTGTTTTGTCTAATTTGTTGAGGTATTTTTTCCAATTTTTGCAAAAGGGGTTACTTTTTCTAGAACTTTAACTATGGGGAACTTTGGAAAGATTTGATCTTGCAAAAGTGATATTTGCAGCCTTACAGAGAAAGACTTTACTCTTTGAATTCAAAAAATTCTAAATGATTGGTCTAACCCGAATTACATTTTAACCCCAGTTTTAACCCTGTGTCTTTTTTGTGTCCTTGACTGAAGACAGAAAGCACAGAAAGCAAAAAATACTTATTGTATGATCAAGAATGTTGAATATACTTTACTGTTGTTGTGGCTTTTTTATTTTTCACCTGATCTGTGTCAGTGCAAATTACTTAATGGTGATGAAAATTTGTAGTGAAGCTGACTAGCAATTCCCACTGGAATATTCGTTGAGAAAATGAGTGCTACCTGATGGCAGCAACAGGTGTCATGAATCAGTTATCTTCTATAGCAAAAATTTTCTCAGAAAAAGAGAATTCTTCAGTAAGTTTTCTTTTTTATTTTAAGAACAGAACATTCTTATTTTGAAATATCTTTGAATTCATCTTAATATGAAAAGTGAAAATATAATAACAATATATGATATTTTTTTCCTTTTCAAGAGATAAGTAGCAAAGTGATCTGAATTTTTTTTTTAAACACTCTCTCTGTGGTAAATTTTGAGGGCTCAATTTTTTAATTCCAAAACAGATGATGCTTTGACAACTTTTAAAAAAACCCCAACAAACCAAAAAAAAAAACTCTTAAAAAAGTAAACCTTGGTTCCTACACAACTTTGGGGTGTAGAGTCTCTTATTTTCAGGAAGTTGGAAGAAGGAGAAATCAAAAAATTATTTCAATTGCATAGTGTTTTCTTACCACTTAATGAAGAACAGTCTCAATCTACATTTGAAATATCTTCTGCGATTCACATCATTTAGAGTTTTGGGCTTTTTTCATTGTTCTCCATAGTACAGATTCTCTTTACTATAGTTCAGGATCTGTGCTTCACCTGTTCTCTGTAGGGTTGTTCATGACTTCTGTAGAATACACCATTTGGTCAGGTGCTGAAAGATTATGATTAAATACCAACATTTGTCATGAAAGCACAGCTAAAAATGGAAAACTGTTTTAATACAATGTTCTAATTTTTCAAAGTGAATGTACTGTAGTTATTTGTACCATCTTTTCAAGAAATAAAGTACTCTTATTAAAAAAAAAAAACAAACAAACCCCACAAAACAAACCCAAAACCAAAAACACCAGGAAGAGCACATGATTGACATAGAACTCAGATGGAATTAGTCTTAGATACTAATTCTCATCCTAGTTATGTAGGTTCATTTGGTCACCTAAGTTCTTCTCAGGAAAGAAAGAGAACCAATATTGTATATATTAAATAGAGATTACTAAGTTGAACACTTAATATAGAGAAAAAAAAAGCCTTAGTCTGAACCACTTCTTGAAATCACAGGAGAAAAAAAAATATTTTTTTCATAAAGATGTTGAAATTTTTTTGGGATGAAGCACATGTCAGTGAATTACTCTCATATCCATTGTGTAAAGAGTTGTAAAGACTAATAAATATCTTGGTTTCTTTAACTTTTTTTGTCCTACTGAAACACAAGCACGTGATGCTTTTGTTTTCACATGCCTTACAATTGGCATGTGAAAATAGCCTTGAGACAAAGGAGGAAGTGGAAACTATAGTCAGAGCTGAAATGTATTCAACCATGTTATACACTCAGTATAATTGCAAGACANAGTGATCTGAATTTTTTTTTTAAACACTCTCTCTGTGGTAAATTTTGAGGGCTCAATTTTTTAATTCCAAAACAGATGATGCTTTGACAACTTTTAAAAAAACCCCAACAAACCAAAAAAAAAAACTCTTAAAAAAGTAAACCTTGGTTCCTACACAACTTTGGGGTGTAGAGTCTCTTATTTTCAGGAAGTTGGAAGAAGGAGAAATCAAAAAATTATTTCAATTGCATAGTGTTTTCTTACCACTTAATGAAGAACAGTCTCAATCTACATTTGAAATATCTTCTGCGATTCACATCATTTAGAGTTTTGGGCTTTTTTCATTGTTCTCCATAGTACAGATTCTCTTTACTATAGTTCAGGATCTGTGCTTCACCTGTTCTCTGTAGGGTTGTTCATGACTTCTGTAGAATACACCATTTGGTCAGGTGCTGAAAGATTATGATTAAATACCAACATTTGTCATGAAAGCACAGCTAAAAATGGAAAACTGTTTTAATACAATGTTCTAATTTTTCAAAGTGAATGTACTGTAGTTATTTGTACCATCTTTTCAAGAAATAAAGTACTCTTATTAAAAAAAAAAAACAAACAAACCCCACAAAACAAACCCAAAACCAAAAACACCAGGAAGAGCACATGATTGACATAGAACTCAGATGGAATTAGTCTTAGATACTAATTCTCATCCTAGTTATGTAGGTTCATTTGGTCACCTAAGTTCTTCTCAGGAAAGAAAGAGAACCAATATTGTATATATTAAATAGAGATTACTAAGTTGAACACTTAATATAGAGAAAAAAAAAGCCTTAGTCTGAACCACTTCTTGAAATCACAGGAGAAAAAAAAATATTTTTTTCATAAAGATGTTGAAATTTTTTTGGGATGAAGCACATGTCAGTGAATTACTCTCATATCCATTGTGTAAAGAGTTGTAAAGACTAATAAATATCTTGGTTTCTTTAACTTTTTTTGTCCTACTGAAACACAAGCACGTGATGCTTTTGTTTTCACATGCCTTACAATTGGCATGTGAAAATAGCCTTGAGACAAAGGAGGAAGTGGAAACTATAGTCAGAGCTGAAATGTATTCAACCATGTTATACACTCAGTATAATTGCAAGACAGAAAAAGCCATGTAAATTGCATCAAACTAATTTTTTTTGGTCACTGCATTAGGCACCATGAGTCAGGCATTCAGAACTGTTATTTTCAGTTCCATAAATTCTGAAAACAAAATTTGAAACAAAGAGCAGAAGAGAAAATTTATCTTAATACTCCTTACTGGTTTTTAAAAATACAGTTTGAAGTCATGGTTCTCTATAAAATTTCCTTTCTTTCATAACATGTCATTTGCCAGTCAAGGATTCTTTACATTGTGCAAAGCCTTATTAACAGAAAAACACGTCTGTAAATCAATACAATGAAATTAGACAGTAACTGAGACTAATATTAATAAAATATTAAACCTGCCAAAAATATGTCTGAATAGGAATAAGTTTACTTCACAATATTTAAATACAAAATACATAGAATTTCTTATGAAACCAGGGAATACCTTTCTGTAACTAACAATGAGAAGAGACTACAAAAGTCGATACAAAAATGTTCTGAAATTTAAAATGCTGTAGAATTTCTGAGCAGTTGTGTGGCTAAAATTTAACTTCACTTTGCTCAGTATGTTGTATGGTACTGTCCCAGTGTTTCCACTAGCTTATCACACCCAGCATAAATTGATTTATGAGCCCAGCTCACTGGAAGCCTGAGCCTTCTTTGTTATAGTTGGAGAGAGTTATCATTGACATCAGCCTTAAGGAACAAGGAATTGAGGCCTTTTAGGTTCTCTGCTGTGTCTTATTTGAACAAATATGCGTTATACATGCAGGCGTTGTGTTGTAGTAGCATAATACTTTGGCCTTTGGGGCAAAAACATTTGCATTTTAGCTACCTGCTGCTTTCATTAACAGTTGAAAAAAAATGTTGCTGAAACACTTTTGTTACTGTAGCTTTGTGAATCTTTTCTCCAGAATGCTTTTTTCCCCCTTAGAATAACAAACTACTGGGTCTTCAGTACCTAACAGTTTCTCTTTATGTCCAGGTTTTAATTTCTTTTTTTTTTTTCCTTTACAAATATAGCTTACAGTCCCTTTAATACATCCTTCCCAATGAATTGAACACAGAAACAGGCCCTGAGATGTATTTCTTTTTTCAAAGGTTTTTCTGGTGGTATGGGCAAGCATTTGTAGAAATAAAACATGTGTTTTACTTCTTTGGATGAAATGTGCATGTTCCAGTGGAGTATAGGAAGTGAGGAGTCAGAGTTCACACCGAACGTGCCACATCACTTGATTCAGAACCTTAATATCCCTATAATGATCACTAATGCTCTCTTTCTTGCTAGGGAGAACTTAGAAGAAAAAAAACACTTTTCATTTTAGATTTCACAGGGTAGCTGTTTTATGATGGTGAAAAAGTCTAAAATAAAACTTACACAACTTTGTTAAACAGAGTTGGACCTACTTAAATCAGCTCTGAATTTGGCCTGTGTAGCACAGAACTGGATTCAGCTATTCTTACAAGAATTTAACTGTTATGAGAAATCTCTTTAGCTTTGTTTTGTTCTGCCTCTGAAGTGGTAGTATTTATCCCTCCCAAGGAAGAAAATTATTTCTGTGAAAGAAACCTTACAGAAAATGCAGATAAATTTTCAGACTTAGGAAAATTGTGGTCCTGGAAATTTATTTTGTACATCTTAATTCCTTGGGGTTTTTTTTCCACTTCATTTCTCTGCAGCCCAGTGAACAGGAATATTATCTTTATTCATATGTACTCTCAGGACTACCAAATCTGTGTATGTTATTTGTCTGCATGACTCACACAGTTTTCTAAACTGGTTACTCTCCTTGTGGTGTTTTTTGCACTATGATTTTGGCTCATCACTGACTAATATGCAAAACTTCTAGAATTTGTAAGACTCTAATTTTGTTCACTTTAAAATGAGATCCTAGACATGTCCTTATTTTCAGATGGAGCTTCTGTATGGAAGCTGTGTTCCTTTTGGCTAACTGATGCTCAGTGTGTCCAAAACTCATAGGATGCCCAGTGTTACGACTTGAAGCAGCTCCTTTGTGGAAATTTATTAGCCTGAAATGTCCAAGTCTGGGAAAGTGGGGACTTAAATGATTCCTAAACTCTTTGCAATCCAGACATGAAACATAATCTCATCTACTATGAGTGTGTGTCTCTCAATATATAGGTGCTCTTCTTCCGAGGTAATTAAAAGAAACAGGGCACTTTGAAAGACTAACTGGCAAGACAAATTTTTTTCCTGTTGCATTTTTTGTTACAGTAACTAAGTGAAAACACATCAATAAGAATTCAAATATTAAAAAAAAAAAAAGGTTACTGTCTCCTACACGCTAGATATTTAACCTCCTGTACCTGTGTTTTTAGGCATGAAAGTCCACCACGTAGTTATCTTGGAAGATTCTGCTCAGATCTGGAGCCAGTGTCCATCCTTGGAGTGGGGATTTTGAACAGTAGAAGTGTATTTAGAATTTAGACTGAACAAGACAGTGACTACCTATGCTTAATCAGAGGTTAATAAGGTGGAACTGCATTAAATGTGTCACCTGTAAGACATCTTGGCAGGTGTCTCCACCCTCTCATCCTCCGATGTGAGTGAGCATTGCTTTTTTTCTAATCTGTGTTCCCACTTTTCTTTTTCTTTCACCCTAAGAAGCAAGCCTGGCTAAATAGAAAGACTTGCCTGGATTTTTTAGTAATACGAAGTTTGTACTCAAGCAGAACTTATATCTGTACAAAGGACATAGGAAGAAATAACTTTTCATAAAATAAACACATAGTAGGTGTCTCACTCTCTATCATTGCAAAACCCATCATTGTCTATAACTTAAGTAAAATATAAGGGAATTGGTAGGTGTTCACTGCAATAAAACAAATATTCATTTTTTGCATGCCAACAACAATCAATATGAAATAGGAGGGGGTTAAAGGGATTCCTTAACAGAATTGTTTTAGCTTTTGATTTTGTTATTTAAATGTACATACTGTGTAAAATTTCTTCTGATTCTTAACAAGTATATTCAAATATATTTGGTTCTAATTTAAAAAAGGGCTGTATTTATCCAGAAAAAAAAAATCCTTTAGTTTTAGAAAATGTCTTCAAAAAATAAAGTGTAAATATCATTCAGAAATTAATCAGAGTAACCTAAGCTCTTTCAGCAAAACAGTCTTCCTACAGACATGACCTTAGCTACACACTCATATATGGGTTTATTTTAAAAGACATTTGGGAGTAAGACAAAACCTCATTTTTTTTTAATTTGACAAATGGTTTATGAAAACTCAGTGACTTAGTGTCTGTTGTTTTATGAGACTTACTTACATCCCCAATAAACACTATAACTATAATGTCTCTTCTCTTTCATTTCTCCCTCTTTGGCTCGTCTCCACCTGTATTTGATTAGGTACAAAAAGATAAAAGCATGTTATCTTAATTTTCACAACAAAAATGCAGAATTAAAGAAAGGTTTCGGTTTCTCACAGTTTTCTTTCTGGAGGCTCCAGGCAGCTGCTAATCATTATGTTTGTGATATTAAAACAAGACCCCAGGTTAGTCTGTGCTAGTTCATTTATGAGAGTTTTCAGTATTTGATTAGATTCCTATGTTTAATAAGGATGTTAGGTGGAAGAAATTGGGCCGTTTATTTCAGTAACATTAGTAACTGTCTGTTCTCTACAGGATTATTTAGATTTTCTGGGAAAAAGAAGAAATGGGGCTATACATTTTAGTGATAGTAGGCCTAACACATATTAGGTAGTCACACTGCTAACCATCACCTCCTTCCATTAATGGAATATTTTCAATGGGCTTTTGTTTTGTGTATAGTAGATCTATAGAGTCTAACAACAGGTTTCTAACGGCAGTAAAAATCATATGAAATGGCAAGAAAACTATAAATTTGTGAGAAAATGAATAAATAATTCCAGCTTTTCTTCTCCCTTTAAGTTTCTAAGCCTTTGAGCTACTTGTCTGCATTTGAGTAATTTTCTGTTTCCAGACAGACAAAAAGAGATAAATTAATTCTGCCTGGCTCATGCAAAGTCCAGCACCAGACACAGAAGTGGTACATTCTCTTTAGAGTTTGGAGCTCATAGGTAAAATTGATGTCCTTGTGAAATTGAAGTCACAGAGGTCAGAAAACTTGACCTTCTATCTTTAAATGTTATCTCTAGCAGAGGAGTATACTATTAGGGTTGTGCAAGGGTACAGTGTCAGGCAGAGATTTCATTATTAAGTTCCTGAGGCAGACAGACAGTAGTACAGGCAAAGTATGATGCTTCCACAGAGAAAGGAATAAAGCACCACAAAATTCTCAAACATTTTGTTCTTACTTTCTATCATGATTTAAAATATAGTGCTTCATCAACATTGTACAAATTTTTCTTCCTATAAGTGTTCTAAGCAACAGATGGCACTGACAATGATACCTAATGTTAATTTGGTTTCTGCTATGGAACCCTTGACCTCAGCTTAAGTTTGCTGAGTTCTAACCATTTTGGACAGAATTTTCACATTGGTTGCTTGCCTTTGTTGAAAGGGCATAAGACAATAGCCAAACTCCATGTCGTTATGACATTACAGATGTAGGTTACTAAAAAAATTGTCATTTGATGGGATTCAAGCTACCACGTACAGAAGATGTGTCATTTGGGATTATAAGAAACATTGCCCCCATTTAGCAATAGTATAATTGTCTCAAATTGCAACTTAGGCAAGATTATAAAAAACTTCTCAGATACTGACTACTAGGTTCTTTCACAATGCTGATTATCATGAGCATGCTTAATTTTCACAGGGCTGTCATCGACTGTGTGAAGCAAGCATTTTCTGTTCAGGAGATGAGCAAGGCCTTTGTTGTAACTTTTCCTCTAAGTTGCCAGGAGATGCTCTGCAGTATAATACTGAGCGCAGGGAAACTTAAACTGGAATTTGATCAAGGTTGCTTTGTCTGGTGATGCCTGTGCAGGAGTCTAGTTGCTGTGCTGGTCAGTGAAGAACCTTCTGGGTGGAGCAACGGAAGACAGAATTTGTGTGACTAAGAAGGGGCATGATGAAAACATATGAGATGAGCTAGCAGAGCAAGAAGATTAGTGTAGCAATCAGATTGGCACAGGAGACAGAGGGAAAGCACAAAGAAAGGAGCTGTAAGCCAAAAGACAAAAATGCACCTGCTGCTTGAGCACATTTCTATTCAGGATACGGGTTTAAGCTTAAGGTTTGGAATTTTTTTTTTGTTCTTAAATAACGCTATCTATCAACAAAAGGTAGCTTGTTGTTCTGTATCATAGAATCAAAGAATAACAGTATTATAGAATGGCTTGGTTTGGAAGTGATGATAAAGACCGTATAGTTCTAACCTCTCTCTTGTGGGCAGGAACACCTTCCAGTCAACTAGGTTGCCNAGCAGGACAGCTCTCAATCTGTTCATCCCCCAGCCTGTTTTGATATCAGGGATTGCCCTAATCCAGGTGCAGCACTTTGCTCTTGATCTTGTTGATACTCAGGAAATTCCCATGGCCCCACTTCATCCAGGTCCCTCTGGATGGCCCCATCTTTCAGGTGTGTCAACAGCACCACTCAGCTTGGTGTCCTCTGCAAATTTGCTGAGGGTGCACTCTATCCCTTCATCTGTGTCTTTAACAAAGACACTAGATGACACTGGTCCCACTGGACTCCTGAGGGACAGCACAGAAAATATATAGGACAAGTGATCAGGAGTGGCCCGTCACCCTAGTGTCCATGGTGAATAACTGGACGTTACTGGGACAGAGGTGAAAATAGCTCTTTGGTGGCTCATGGTTCAAAATGGGATAGGACTGGGCTAGACATTCATGCAAGATTGGGGGAAATTTTGTGGTATTGACATTAGAAATATCTATTTATTTTCTCTACCTCCTACATGCCTTCTCAGTATCTACTGCTTCTTCATAGTTGCAGCTTTGGATTTTTCAGCAGATAAATGCTCCTCAAGTGATAAAGCCCTGTCATACGAGTATCAACTGAATGGCTTGTGAACCTGAATCCCACACAGCTTCAGAGCCACAAAGTGGCCAAGCAGAGAAGCATGGCAATGCACTGTTGATAAAGAGCTGACATGGCAGACTATAGACTTACAGGTGAGGCTCAAGCATTAAGTCACAGTCCCTGAGGTTCAGCAAATTGGGATTTTGTAGGTAGCACACTTTTTAAAAACCAAAAAGGAGTAACAAACAAAATACAAGAAAAGAAAATGATAGGAAACAGTGAAATGTTCAAAAGATAAGAACCTCCAGAATGTCATGTGGCAGGCATTTATTACACTGCCTCCACCTTGATTATCAATTTTTTACTTCCTTTAACTTAAGAGATGAATGAAACCAACTGTGTTATCAAATAGTTGTTCAAACCTTTTATCACTTGCTAAGTTTTGTATTCAACCACTAGTGTTTATATAACTCTCTTGAATTCAGCTGGGAAATCTTAGCAGAAAGAGCCATACTTTGTTGAGATACTGACATCCAGAAAAATGTGGAGTTGAGTCCTCGTGGAAGAGATAGTGAGACACAATACACACAAAGGAAATTCACCTACACACACACAGCTAGGAAGGAAAGAAAAGAAATGGGAAGAAAAGAAGAAGGAGAAGGAAAGGAAAGGAGATAAAATTGTGTATTTATTTTACGGTGCGTTAGTACACTTCCTGCTTACATATAGATAATATAGCTGTATGAAGGAAGTTATAACTCATTCTATACTTCCACTCTGATAATCTCTTTCCTGTGGAAAAATGCCCTCAGAAAATGAGTACCTCTTTGACCATCTCATACATTTAAAGTTGAAAATGTAACAAGTTTTTGCAGAAGGACTCTAACAACTGAAAAACTGAAATATTTTCATATTTTTCCTCTCTGTGTGTATATGATAAAAAGTGTACCAAATATATAGATTTGTGTGTGTATAAACATATAAATGTTTTAACATGATATTTTGCCCTAATATCAATATACATTATAATTAATTTCCTCTTCAATCATAAGATCTTTGAGATCCTAACATAGGATTTAATTATAAACCTGGCTTTCCCTCCTTTCCCTCTTAGTTTCACAGCATTCCACTGGCAACAAAAGAGGAATAATAGTTTAAATGACAGAGGTGAGTACATAATCACAAAACAGTGTACCTAAAATTCTCATAAAATAGATGATTCAGAGAGTGGGTATTTTACCAACAATTACAGTATTGACTGCCTTAGAAATGTATTTTTTGGAGTGAAAGATGATAGTTCAGGTGGTCTTTGTACATAATGGATCATAATATTCTCAGGAATGTGGTCAAAATTTGAAAGAGAACACTTTTGACTCCCTGTTGCCCTGGTAGAAAATTAATAAACCCATGTATGATGCAATAGGAAAAAGAACTAAATTCTAAGGATAAAGAGAATTCACCCAGTCTTATGGTCCAGAACATGATCTATTTTTACATTCTGTAGCCTCTATATTTTATTATCATAGGGTAATATGATAATATGCCAATATGATGGTACCAGTGTTAGGAAATGTTATAGCTGGCACCTTTCATTTCTGTTCTCTGGCTAAAACATTTGAGTGACTTACTTTCCATGTAAAAAGCTCATATGGATCTTAAATGGATCCTACTTATAGAGGACAAGAGTTTCAAAGACCTTGTTTCAGGCTCATTTGGTGTGGGAGGAGCTCTGTGTCACCTTAGAGAAGGAAATTTTCATAGATGGAGAGTGTTTATAGAAGACAGAATTTACTTGTGCTGTTAAGTTGTAGAGATTGAAGGTTTTCTTTTCAAAGAATGTTTTACTGCAAATCCTGACCCATTCAATGGATTTTCTCATCAGAGTGAATTCAAGCATGCCAAGTATCTGCCAAAGCTGGTAAGTTCTTACCTACCAAAAAAAGAGAAAAATTTATTTTTTGTTTTATCTTTGTTTAGTTTAGTTTTATTTTTATTCTTTTCTTGGTTTTGATTTCATGGTTTTTCGTTTGTTTGGGAAGGGTTGTTTTTTTTTTCTTTCCTTCTTTCTTTTTTTTTTTTTAATGCTTGCTTTATAATTATTCAAAATTAAGCTTTACTGGTATAAACTCAACACATCCTTATTCTGGCTGATGAGCTCAGCTGTTATAAGCAATTTCTGAGACCTTGCAGATGGACCCAGTGGTGTACAACCATGCATCAGAATGAGCACTGATGTGGGAGGACCTTCACTGTAATGCTGCTATGGATCTCATACAGTGAGGGAGGTACTTCTGAAGGACAGCTCAGATCCAAGCTGGTAATTGAATAGCATAGTCTGAGTTTAGGCATCTTAGTCATGCCTGTGAAACTACTGAGAATGTCTCTTGATATTTGTGCTAAATTTTCAGATGATAGTTCCTTTGACTAAAGAGTTATATGGGAAACTAGTGACTAGGAGGTAAAAAGAGAGCTGTGGTTTTTTCACTTGCCAGGTACTATCTGTCACATATAAAACTCTTTGAGAAATAGTTGTGTGTTTTACTTTTCAAAACTGAAGTCAGAGTCAGCCATTTATTTAGAGAATGTAGCCAGGCAAAATGAGATGCTTTTTCTGCTTCAATCTTTTATACAATATTCTGTTGCTTGTAGATTTTTCATACAGATTAGGGAAGACTGACGCTCATATCTGCTGTCCACTTGCATGGTTTCAAAATTGTAGTTTCCACTTTCAGAGAGGAAACTCTGACTGTGGTCATAAGAAAGAAAAGTAGTGAGCAATTGACCAGAAATCTTCAAAATCACATTTGGAGTTAAACATTTAAGTTACAAGCAAATACTTTGTTGAATCTCATCCTTCATTAAAACAATTCTATATAATTGATAAAACTTGAAGTTGACATATTGTAACTGTTTTGGAGCAAGGACTATATTTTTATTTTTTTTTTGTACATGTTTAGAAACATATTAAATACTAAATAATGAAGAATTTGATGTTTGCGCACATGAAATATTTTGCATTCATCCTTGTAAGAAAATACAGATATTTCCTAAGCACTGATGACATAGAAATTTGGAAGTGAAAAATTTCAAGAGGAGCAATTTCAAAAATTAATTTTACATGTGCAGAAACCCTTATCTCTATTTAATGTGATGACAAATATTTGTGATGTTTTAGGTTATATTTGGAAAGGCACCAAAATGCTAGTACAAAAAATACTTTGGCAAATTAAACTATAATAAAAACAAGGAAAAAGGAACAGATTGAATCTCTGTTGAGGTTCACAGTAATGTCTTGCCTACAGAACAGTTTACATGTTTTGAATCAAAATATTACCTTTTTTATTTTTTTTCTCCATTAGAAATACATAACTTGTTAACAGTAAAATTGAGATGGTGGGTTGCAAATGGAATCAGAGAGTCATCCTTCTGTCATCATGAAATAAAATCATACCACTCTGTTCCTGAAGGAAATCTCACTGTTAGGCAGTAAAATTCAGTCAGCAAAATTAAAAGCACAGAGAGCAGGAAAGATGATCTTTAGCAAAAGAAAAAGAGATTGCATTTGGAAAGTGGTGTAGTTCAGATGTTCACAGCCTTTTTGTGACTTAGCATCACCTGATGAAGCTGGCAATGTTTCATACTTCTTTAAATTCCACAAACCCGGTGGAGATACCACGGTGTCTATTGTCTTAAACCCAGTGCCATGCCTTAACTCTAGAACGCTTGAACCACATAGGTGATGCCTTGCTCTTTGGCTGGGAACCACTGAGGTCAAGGATAACATGTGAAGTAACAACAATGAAGAGAAAAAAATAAAATCATTTTTAGGGCTTTGTATAGGTAGCTTGACAGGTGTTGATAACACACCAGTATTTTGGCTGCTGCATAGCAGAGCTGGCAAAGCATGAAGGCTGTTCCTCCCACATTCCCCCACTGATCAGTAGTCTGGGAGTGGGCAAGATCTTGGGAGAAGACATAGTCAGGACAGCTGACTCACACTGATGGAAGGAATATTCCATACTGTATGATGTCTGCTCAGCAGTGAAAGTCAAGGGAAAGGTTGAGGAGAGGCAGGTTGATGCTGGGCATCACCAGGCATGACCTTTATTTTTACTTTATCTTGATCTTTATTTTCTGCCCTTACTGTCCTGATAAGGAGGGAAGGTAATAGACTGTTTTGGTGAGCACCTAACATCCAGCCAAGAGCAACCCACCACAATGAACAAAGGTAAAGAAAAGAGCCAAAAACCAGAATGTAGAGACTTGGATACAAATTACAATAAAACATCACAAAGATTGTTGCCTAAAATGGCAGAAAAGGACTTTCCAAACAATATTAAAATAAAGAGCTGGTCTTTAATGAAAGTTCTTTCAGGTGCTACAAAATACATAGGTGCACACCCAATATAGCATTCTTACAAATTTATAACACTAAATAATTATTTTGTCTAAAATGATACACACATCCTGAGGATTGTCCGTCCCCATAACCTTCCTGAGGTCTGCCCCTTGGCACACCTCCTGGAATTGAGTCAGAAATCTCAAGACCTCCCTACTTTCTCACCATCACATGCTTTCTTTCGAGCTTCTCCAAAGTTTCTGGGCTTTCTATCTTGCTTTGGCTGCAATATATCTTACTATTCCCTTCCAGGATCGTGTGTCCCAAACAAGATGTCCTTTCAAAAATCTTTTCTTCGAAAGGAACATTGAACAGAATTTCAAGAATGTGGCACAAGCAGTGAGAAAGAGGTTTAGAAACTGTCACCTGCTACTTTAAGTGTGTGAAAATATACAGCTATATTAAAATCTACAAATATATAAAAATCTTAAGACATCAAGATTACACAGTAATATGTACCTTGTATGAATGCATTGTGGGCTAAGTAGTATAATGGTTCCACTTAGAAGCTGTTGCCTTTCACCCTTTCTTTCCCTACCTTGTGCAATTGTGGTGTACAAGTTTGGAAGGGAGGTGAAAGATCAGGTTATTTTACTCTAGAAATTCTATTGTGTCAAAAATGAGATTACATAACATGCACTCACTTTTTTTTTAAAGAAGAGAGAAGTCACTCCTAGAATAACAAACAGGCTGATGACATTGGTACTTACATGGGGCTCAGAGAGTGAATTAGTTCTTATTCCAGTTGACTGAAAGTAGAGACATGGACTTCATGTTATTTATTTCTCATGTGTTCAAATGCTGCCTATAGAAATCTTGCTGATTTTCTTTTATTCTGTTTTGTTTTGTTTTTTCTTGTCTGAATTCCCAGGCTTCCCACTGACATTTTAATAGAAACTGATACATTCCTCCAAATTTCTCTGGTTTAAAGTTATGATATTTCTCATCCAGAACTCTTTTGACCAGCTTTACAGCAGATACCTTCATTTCTTTACATATTCGGTAAAAGGATTAAAGAAAATCTGGATGTGTTGCTAAGGAATCTGTTTTGCACTAAAATCCTTGCAAGCAGGCTAGCACGGAATCATTTAACTATGTGTGATCAGAATTGGTGATATATTAATCATGGAAGATCATGGTAGTTTTTAATCCACCCTGTGAGTAATTCTCTATGGTAAATCCACAGAGAATATAATTTAGACTAGTTTTGGTCTGACTATGTGATTACTAAATTCAAAGAAGTAATAGATTGTTTTTATTTTATATTTTTTGGTTTGAAATACAGACATAAGAGCATGCAAGTAGAAGCTTGTCTAGTATTCACTTTGTTGTTGGCATCAGGCTCTCCAGGAGAAGCTTACTCACTTCAGAAAAGGTGAAACACTGGCCAGAAGTCTGAAATATCTCCCAGCCCCTATGTGAGACTCGTGCAGATTGTCTTGTCTGTCTTGTGCTACCACTGCTACTCAATTAGAATGAGAGGAAGCTCTCTTGCAGACCTTTTCTGATTAATGAAATTTCTTCGGTCTTCTCAGAAAAATGATTTAGTGTGGTGCTGCAAAGGTGTGTGGGTGCAAAGGTGTGTGCAGCACATATTTGTCACCAACAAGCCACTATTGTTCTCTTGGGAAAGTATAGCAGGAACATGAGCTTAGAACCCTGTTTCAAGGACCAGGGTAGTTTCTTGGGCAATATAAATAGGTAGTTTCCTAGGTAATATTTCAATTAAAATTAATGATGAAAATCCAAAATACTTCCATGGGAAGTTGAGAAGTATGTCAATATAATTACTCTTTGGCAAAAGTAAATGTGGTAATTACAATGTTATATGGCAGAAGATTTATCAGGTTCAATCCCTTGGATTGTTCTATTTTTTAATATTGCAACTACTTCTGTTTCCACAACTTCTCCAGAGCTCCTCAAACAAACCTTACCTAACCTTGGATCAGATATTACTGCTATGAAATAGACAAAATAATAATTCTTGCACTTTGATGTCAGCAGGGATTCAAAATGTAATGCTCTTCAAGAATGGAACACCAGCAGCATTGCATTGCAATCACTATATCTTCCTTCAGGTCTTGTATTTCCTTGGGTTGTTATCATCCCTCAGTGAAAGCACAAAACATGCAGTGGTTCTGTTCATTTCCCCCAGTTTCAAACCTGTTCTTCTGCTTAATAAGTGAAGTGTATCCATGGAGGTATGCACTGACAGGCTCTTTGTGAGCAGGCTGGCTGTTCCTTGTTATGAGTGTTTCTCTCTGGACCTGTATTCCTTCCACTCAGGTGTTCATTCAGCTGCATCATTTTACATTTTGTTATTTGACAAAACCTCCACAGTTCAAATATCCTAATTATATTTTCTGTCTTACACCAAGAAAGAGATTTTGTTCATAAAATGCAGTAGTATGGTTTGGATTATGGTATTAAAATGCTACTTAAAATCGTTTCATTTTTTTCATTAAAATGTTTTCCCCATCTTATTGGCCTCAGGAGACACAACATGCTATCTCTGTGCAGTTCCTAAGGGACAGTAAGCAATATGCTACATGTCAGTTACATCATATGAGTTTAATAACACCTGGAATAACTTAGCTGCAAATGCTCAAATTATTTTACTTACTCACACATCTCTAATTATGAATAGGAAGCCAAGGATTTAATGAAGAATTGTATAATTCTTTAGTGGTGATTTTTATGACAATTTAGTTGGCTGGGTTCTCACTTTCATTTGGATCCATTTGCACAGCTGGATGCAGCTGAGGAACCCCTCAGGCACACAGCAGTTCCTGGCTGGCATGAATGCAGTACTGACTTGTACTTCTGCTGTCTGAAGCAGCCATCTGCACAGTGGGGTTCTGGAAACTCAGTAAAGCTGCAGAAAATGCTTTATCTCTCTGTGCAGTACTGGGTGGCCAGACTTAAGACCAAAGATCCTGATTTGTTTTGCGAAGCTGCCTAAGATACCTTTAAATGATGGTGTTTATGAACCAGATGTTTAGTCAAATCAGCAAACTCCTTGCTTTATTCTTCTGAGATCCAGGTCTGACCTTGGCTCCAATCTTCAGATTTGGCCAAGATGGGAAAAAAGTTTGGAGAAAAGTGGCTTATATTGCTTCTGTGGTTCATGTTTGAAATGGAATAATAGGTTCTGCAGTTTCTGAAAACCAAATGTGATGAAGAATCTGAAAAGAATTGTAAGATAACATTTATCCTGATCTGAGGAAAAAAAAAAAAAGCTTAAAATCCTCTGCTTGAGCATGCACCAAAAAATTATGTTGTCTTATCACTTGTTCTTGAAAGCAGTGAGTCACAGCCTTTCAATGTGCATCAAATACAGTGCTGAAGGTACTCTGCTTTTTAAGAAAACCTAAGGTGAAAATACAGACACTGCCTTCACTCCTCTACCTTTTATTACTGTTGTTGTTTCAGTTTTGTTTAGAAGATTAGATTGATGAATAACATTATGGTTTTCATAATACTTTGTTTTGGATTCATTTGCATCTCTGACTACTCAACTTCTGTAAAGAGAGATTCCAATATCCCCATCATGCTGGTCCTTATAAGGCACATAAGTCATGCAAAGCAGAAGCAGGGATCCTCATGCAATGCTTCTCCTTAGTTTCCTGGGAAGAACTGTGTCCTCAAAGATAAATGTTTTCATTGTTGAAAGGCAGTGACAGAGCTGCAGTAGAAAACAGTGTTCAATCCATCCCATCTGTGGGCAAACACAACATTAGATTTCTTTTCAAATGTAAACAACAGATGCTTTTCAGACATGATTCCTTTAGAGTCAATTTAAAATGTGAGAATTCATACAGTGAATAAATATCTGGCAGTTCAAAGCATAAAATGTTTCATCCTTGAATAATGGTCTTATCATTCAGAAGGTGATTAAAACAACACATTAATGCGGGATGATATCCTAGGGATTGATTGTCCTATGGGACTAACAAGATGCCTTTTACTCATCGTCTTCCTATAAAATGCCATAAACTAGGTAAGTAAAAAATATAAGTAGGATTATATACAGGTGTTAAATAAGCCCTTAACCCAGCATAACTATATAGTGCATAAGGTACACTTGAGTATAACTTCAAGGTGACTTTCAGGAACAGAATTAAGCAGGAGTGATCATCATAATGAAAATCTCCCAGATGTTAATATCAGTTTTGCATCATCAGTTTCTAATCAGGCATACCTTTTCCTTTTGTAAAGGAAGAAATATGCACAGTACAAGCATATCTGATATGTCAAGGTGTGATCTCTACCTAGACACTATTTCTGAACTGAGATGAAGCCAGGTATCTAACATCTGAAGAAGTAATGCTCTGGGAACTTGACAACTGAGAACTCAGTTAGCTGAGCAAATTTCTTTTTGTTTTTCCCCCAGGACTTTTGGAGGTGATGTAGGTCATCTGCTTCATTTCTGCAAACTCAAGTAGAGCTCTGAACTGCCACAAAGAGAAGCCAATCTATTATAATTTTTGTGTATGAAAAAGACATAAATACAAGCAGACTCACAGTGGATCCTTTGACAATTAAATGAATCCTGTAAGGTTAATAGCTTCGTTTGCTTAAAAACATTTCTTCTATATAATTCCAGCTGGTCTTTCCATTACCTGTATCTACTGTCATAGTTTTTGTAGTCACTAACTTTCAGATAAATAAATTGTATTAGAAGAAACTGTATTCCCTGAAAGTAAGATCTTTCATCATCTTTCAGTGTAATGTCGTTTGACCATTTTTTCTAACAAGTATAGTATAAAGCAAAAGATGTGTCTTCTAAATTTTTGTCTGATTTAATATCATGTCTTAATTTTGTCACTGTGTTCCAAAATTGATAATCTGTTCTTTATGTCTAAAACACAGACCTTATTTTATCTTAATCCTTAGTCAAACAGCTAATTAAAAATAACTTCAAAGAAAAGAACTTTCAGACTTCTTGAATTTAATGTTGCATAATGATCATCAAGAACGGACTCTTTAGGATCACTTCTGAGACCTGGAAATGCTCCTATCCATATCTGATTTATCAGTAGTATAAAGGAAAAGAGATTTGTCTCTAATGCATGTAATTTGCGATAGTTACAGTTGAGAACACAGTCAGGATGTATGTAGACCTTATCTAATTAGAGTGAGAAGGAGGAAGGGTTGGAAGGAAACAGGGAGAGAGCTGTACAACCAAAAATTTCTGACTTAACTGATACAGTTCTTATTATTGCTCTAGAAGGTGCTAATAAGAGGGACACACCACTGTACCCTTCACTGTCTACATATATGTCTTGCCAAACCCAGGCTATATCTCTATTTCAATTTACAGGCCAAGTAAAAAAGGGTAAAAGTCAGACTCTACTGAATTCAGCAAATAAGCAATATTTGTTTACTTTGAGGAATATCTACTAATTTTCTAGTTCAAGAAAGGTGATGCTTAAAGGTAACAGTTGGTATGTTGCATAGCTACCTATCACAGAAATAGGATGGAATCTCTGTTATCTTTGACTATAAAGATTTCATCTTGGCTTGCTTCAACTCAAAGCTAGTCTTTGGCAGTTCAAAAAGGCACATTAAGGACTCTTTAATTAAGAGTGAAAATGATCAAATTTTAATATAAATTTAACAATTTTTGACGGAATACCACAAGCTACAGTCTTCTTATTTCTTACACTGAGACCCAGAATGTGCTTTGCCTCATTGTGTCCTCTTACCCTTAATTAGATATTTGATTTCAAACAGAATGCTAACAGAGTTAGTCAAAAGAGCAATGCAAGACATATGAGTCTTTGTTTAGCTTAGAACTAGAAAAGACTCCTTACAGCTACTAAGCAATAGGGTTTTTAGAAACAAAAGAACTTTGCAAGTTAAATTCACTGAGCTTTGATTAAAAGTTACCTTTGATTACAAATAGAAAACAGTTCAGAATATATAAATATTTAATT
This sequence comes from Sclerurus mexicanus, assembly GCA_013396755.1. Classification (NCBI taxonomy): domain Eukaryota; kingdom Metazoa; phylum Chordata; class Aves; order Passeriformes; family Furnariidae; genus Sclerurus; species Sclerurus mexicanus. The sequence goes on along the minus strand of VWZF01000499.1, from coordinate 83,629 downwards.
GCAAATTTTTGCAATTAAAATATTTTTTTTTTTGCAAAACAACCTTTGAATTGACATAAATAATTATTTATATTTCACTAAAACCCTCCAATTGTCTTTTATTCATGTTTAGTTAAATCATTATTTGCATTTCACTATAAGATAAATTTTATTTGTGTTTGGTAGAGGAAATTTTAAATAAAATTTTAGATATCGGCACTTGAAGCTTAGAAAGAGGAATGCTGGTTAATTGAAGATTATGCACAAAGTATGTGGAGTTAGTAGAAAATGCAGGTCAAATTTGAGTTTCATATCACATTTCTAGAACAAATATAGCATGCTGTTGTTTGGGTCTTAGACAATCTGAGTTTAAAGGGCTCAAATTACATCTGGTTTTCATTTAGACATTGCAAGCACACAGTTTTCTTCCAAAATTAAGTTTGTCAGTCTTTTTGTTTCCCACTATACCTACAATCAAGCTACTTGATTATTGAAATCAAGTCTATTTTTGTAGAAAAAATTTTATACAAAGAGAGTTAAATGAACAGAAATCATTAAAAGCAGTGATGTAAAACTCTAATTTTAGATTCTGGCCTTGCAAGAAAAGTCATGCCTTAGAAGCATGAACCTAAGGAGGCATGCACTTGGAAAACAATAAGGAAGTCTGAAAGCTGGACCAGTAGCTCACAGAGAGAGTTTACCGTTTGTGTAATCAAGAATTAGTGGATGTGCCAATGCATGTAATAACAGAGAATGGAGACAGAAGCATCTGCACTTTTCCTTCCTGTTTTCAGAGAAAAGGATATATGTAATCCAACAAAAGTAGAACAAACAGAATTATTCTGAAGAAGAATTGGGCAGTATTACTGCAAAAAGAATAAAATAAGAAATAAAGTTCCACAAAGAAATATAGATTAATTATTGAATTTTAAGTGCTGGGATTTTTTTTTGCTTTTGGAAATCAGACTATTTATCAAATATGATGAATTGACATAAAAGCTGAAGTCTAAAGTAAATTAGACAAAATAGTTCACATAATGTTTGTAAAAGGAATAGTGAAGTGAATAGGAAGTGAATTTTTCATCACTCACTTTTTAAAAATAGTCTTATAAACTATATTCTCTATGTCATTGAGAAAACAGGACTTTGCAGATCATTGTATGTTTTTTTGCTAGCAGAGGGTGGGAGCAGGTTTGCTATTAGCTATTAACAATTATTACATATCCCTTTGCAACAATTATTGTACATTATGTACCACATTTGATTTCAGATCAGGTTTTGTTCTACTGACACTTCCCATATTTAGAAACCTTTTAGATCTATAAAGACTACCTTGCTTTCCTCTGCTTTTTTTTTTTTTCCCCTTCTTTTTTTCTTCCTGGAAAAGAAGGAAAGGAAAGCTGATTTTAATAAGGGCATTCACTGCTATCTTCTCAAAAGACAATGTGTTAAGGCTGTTATCCCTCCTGTAAAAATGCAAACACATCTCAGAAGGAAACTGTAGATCCTGATCCAGCTGTAGCAGAGGAAGCTCTTAGAACTTGTTTAGAAGTTTATATAATAAGCTGTCCGAAGATGTGAAATGAGCTTTTCAGAGATTGAAGGTCCTATTCAATACAATATTGAATTATATGCTTATGTTTACATTGAAACCCTTGAACTTACTTAAACTGCAAATATTGAAGTACTCTTGTTATCTAAGTGCATTTACAAGTGGTGCTGGAGTCAAAGTAATGTATGCAAGGAATTTTTTTAAGACATTATATTCCTGAAGGATGTGGACTAGTATTTAGAGATGGTAATATTTCCGTTTGTAATCTAGATTTATGTTATGCATGTGCTACACACACATGTGCTGCAGATCATAGGTTACATGAAGATATCCTGTAGTGATTATGGTATTTGAGAAACACACTTTTCAGGCAGGAAGGAACAAGCAAGTGAAAGAAAAATCAAGGAAATTGTGGGAGATCTGGAAGCAGGTGAGATAAATCATAACAGGTGTGTGCTTTTCCCCAAAAGCCATATTTCAGTCATTTCAAAGTTAGGAATCTGAGTAGTCATTATTCTTTTTCAGGCAGGGTTTTATATAGTTTTCTTATGAAGGTTCTATATATTTTTCATCAAGAAGTGATCCACAAATTATGTAACAGCATGGGCAAGAAATATGAGCCACTTAAAAAGGTCATTAATACAAGAGATCTTGTTTGTTCTGAATTACAGTTGAAGTTAAATATATTTTACCTGAAAATATACACTTCTCTAAATTCAAAGTTGTAGTGAAAAAGTATAACTTTTTATGCAATCTGTATAAAATGCTTATTTAACTGCTGACACTCCACTGTTTTCATGATGTGATCAGCAAGCACACTTTACTCCTGGCAATAATATTGCCATTAATTTGGTCTGGTCACATTCAAGAATTTGGCAAACTGAAATGAATATTAACACTAATTCATTACAGTTATAATGGATGCTTGGATTCATCAGTTTGTACCAAAATAAGTAACACTTCTTTATTACAAAACAGTCCCCACTGAAAGAATGTCCCTGCTCTCATACTAAACAGGTTCAGTAGACAGGTAGTGATGCTATTGTTATATGATTCCTCAATTGCCTGTCTCATTTCTATTGTGAACATCCTTCTAGATTTTCAGGACTGAAGAAACAATTATAATCAGATATATAGATAAATACAAGAACCCTCAGCTAAAAATTTCTAAACAGAATCTCAAACATTGGCTGAAATGAAAAGTGCTTTTTAGAAAAGTGTTCCAGACTTGGAAACTTCAACAAGCTGATAATAGTCGAAACATACTACTTTGAGTTCATAAACCATTATGACTATTAGAAATTTGATTAGATGCAAATTGAGACTTTTTTTTTCCATTGGCGCCTTTTTAGTTGGTTGGTTTTTTAATGAATTTTGCACATCAGTATCAGTTCACAGCAAAGATACTCAGCATCAGGTTTCAGTGCTTTTATTAAGAGAGGAAAATATAAACTCCAATTAGTCACTGCTGTTATTTTCAGTATTGTTCTAGCTGTATGGTAACATGAAGGATAACTTCAAGGTGGCAGTTTGAAGCTTCCAGCAAATCTGGATTTCTCTGCCTGCTTGCTCAAGATCTGTGTGTGGATCAGGAGAGACATTCCTGACTACACTTTCAGCAAAGAGTTGACTCAGGCAATTGATCTTTTACCAAATGCAAGGAATATGAAGTGGCTCGTTTTCTTGCTCAGCTGATGGTCTGCAGTAGTGGAAGCCCTGATGGCTTAGCTGTGATATAAGACTTAGTGCTCTGAGGACTTCTGGGACTATGGGAGGTGGCCCAGACATTCTGGTATTTAGTCTGGCTCTCACAGACTAAAACGTCCTCCAAGTGAGTAAATCAGGTCAAATTTCTATCTATATAACATAATATAGAGATTTACTGATAGGTTATTTAGGTCAGTTAATTATCCTTAACTAACTTGGGTTTTTTGATCTTGAAGTACATATTAGATTAAATAAAGATTATGCAGGAGTAAATATATTCAGCAGTTGCTAGTGATGTAGAAGAGAACTTAGCCTTGTTCTCTGTATCATGAATATATCCCCACATAATATAAGAAGTGAAGATGAGCAGGTGAGAATAAATATATTTCTTTAATGATTGTTCTCCCCAAAGGTAACTTTTTCAATAGAGAATAAATTATGTGAATATCAATGAGTACTAAATAAAAATAAGGATTAAATTAAAGCATGATTTTTTTTTTCAGTGGGCCAACCTCTCTCCAATAGTTTCTCCAGAATTTCTATTGAATATAGATAGAATTTTCAAAATAAGAAGCTACACTTTTCTTTCATTTGAAAGAAACACACTAATGCTCTCATTTCAGGAAAAACCACTCTGACTTCCCCTTACCTTACCTAGAAGCAATACTCTGAAGATGGATGCAATATGCCAATCAAAAAGGATATCTTTCACAAAATTTTTTACCAAACCAGTTTTCCTCTTGAGAAGTTATCAAAGAATTGTGTATTTTAAAATAAAGCCATCTGTGTATTCAAACCTTTTTTGTCTTTGTATTCCTCAGGTCACAAGTATGCTGTTCTCAGACTGCAGAAACTTCAAATATGCTGTTTTGAATACACTGAGTTACTTGTGCCAAAAGTTTCTGATTGTAGAAAGAGATCTGCTACACTTAATTAAGTTTGACATTTCTGCTGTCAATTTAGAGCTACATATAGATTGCATAATGGAATTACGTAGAGATTTCAACACATAATGGACATTCAACTTGTCTGGTATGACTTGTGACAGCATGGCTGGATTTCAGGTGAGGAATTTCAGTAGAAGGGAGGGCAAAGAAGCCTCAACAATTCAATGTCACTGCAGTCCACTCAGATTGAGTTTAGCACACTTCTGAGTTGCTGCAGATGAAAATAAGAGACTATAGAAACACACCATTTTCCATACAAAGTTATTCTTGGATGATACTTAGATGGTATCCGTGTTTGAAGTGGCTCTAGTTTGCCAAGACAAATAGACTTCTCTTTAACAGTTAATTATTTTACTGCATCCTCATGTCAGACTGCAAAATGATGTTTCAGACATTTGGAGATTTGACATAAATAATGTCAAGTGATGCAGAACAGTAAGACACCAATAGTTAAAAAGAATGGTTTATGAATTACATAAACATAATTGAACATGTACCTGAATTTTGTCCACTTGTTATATTTAACCTCAGCACTGCCCAAGAAAAGTACAAGCACAAGCTGCGGTAATTTCTTTGCATTCTAGTTCTGTTGTATTTTATTACTTCATATATGATATGGTAAGTAACTTTAATTAAATTGAACCCACATGCTTTAAAATCTGGGCTATAATTTAATCTATCATGATATTCAGGATATAGGAAACCAAAGTAACATATATCTTGTGAGGAAATAACTTGGAGGTCATCTGACTCCTTTAAATTAAAATAAATTAGAAAATACAGGAATGCCTATTGTTTGTTTGTATTCATTGCAGAATGTTTCCTGATTTCCAAGAAAGAAGTTGCAGTGGAATTTGATTTCAATTCACACTGACTTGTGCTTATAAGGCAAACATTCTTGAAACACAGGGTTAGTATTGTCTGTGCAATATAGCCCCAAAGACCACACTTGATTCTGATAATCTAAGAAACTATATGCTGTTGCCTGATTTTCTCCTTTGCTCAAATATATTTAAAAGTTATGTTTGTATAACTATCCGCAGAGCCTGATCCCTCAGAATTTAGAAACCAATATATGAATACTTTCATATGACTCAAAGACATTCCATGTTACATTAAGAAATAAACCCCTCTCTTCTAGTGTGTAATACTGCAGCGAGCTGGTTTCAAAGGCTAACAATATCCACTGGACTGGGAAATCCACAAAAAACTTGAAGGTGAGTCAGCTATGGTTAAGTTCCCCAACCCCCACCCCATAATAAATAAATCTTATACTTCATTCAAAACATAAATTAAATCTTTTCATCCAGGACAAAATCAGATCCCTTACTAAGATAAAAAAGAAAATATGACTGCATTTCCCCCGCCCCCAGCATGATCTTCAGATCTTTATGGAAAGAGAAGTCCTGTGAGAGTCCTCTATGAGAAGGATTGGTCTGTTGTCATTTTCAATGAGTTCAGCTCGTTCATCTGTTGGATCAGAACCTAATTTTCTAGGTGCTGTTCTGAATGATGTTTTTTAAAAGGTTGAAGTTACCTATCATGCATCCACAGAAACACTAAAATGGTCTTTTAGGTATTTAACATTGTTAGAAACAAGCTTCCTTTTGCTATTGTTGTTTGGTTTATTTTGGATTAGTGACAAAAAGGAAAGAATTTCTTTTTATTGGTCCTGGAAATGTGTAGATGGGAAATTTATTTAACAAAGAATTCTTACATTTGGCATTTCTTTTAATTTAATCTCTGAATACAACTTCATCTCTGAATATCAGAAAGAAAATTTAATTTTACTTATGCAACAATGAATTGAAATGTAATAGAAAGGTACATATTCTCTTCTCAGAAAGTACTGAAGATAGAAGGAAATTGATTTTGTGTTCTGTATCGATAATGGATACAAGTGTTCTGAAATTTAGAAAGAATTCACAATGTCACGGTACAAAGCTCTCAAGAAACAGCTAATGGAGGTTGTTTCTAAGAAATTATCAGATTTATCAAAATGGTAGGACATGCTGAAAATTAGTTCCTTCAATTATCTTGTGTGTATGTTGGAAAATCAAACAGCATGTGAGGGCTTAAACTAAAACTGAGATATTTGGGGTTATATTTTTATATTTCTTAGCTAAATCTTACTTTTGACACTAAGCTTTTCACAGTATCCTTCTGGACCAAATATCCCGCACATAGCAGGATCTGTACACAAACATGATAGGCAAATAGCAAAGGCAGAAAGGTTTGTATGAACTGAGGTAACATTTTACCAGTGGTCTTTTTCCAGAGATGTTTCTCAGGCTCAGTTTTTGTGCCAGCTCTCAAATGTTTTTATCAATGACCTGCACACAGGAGCTGAGTGCACACTAAGTGAATTGCTGATGGTAGTAAATCACGGAGAGCCGATTCCATTGGTGGTAAAGAGCGATCATGATAGATTTGAGCGTTGGGAATCACCAACAGTGAGAAACTTAGCAAGGACAAATGCTGGATTCTGCACCTGTCATGGTGTAACCCAGGATTTAATTACACATTAGGAGACAAGTGGCCAGAGTGCAGCCCTTCAGAAGGGGATCTCAGTAGGGTGTTGGTTGATTATAAGCTCAACATGAGGAAACAAGGTGTGCTGGTGGGCCAGCTGTGTATCTTGTGATCATTGATCATTGATCACTGTATAGCTGAGTGGTCAAATGAAGTGACTGTCCCACTGCACCTAGCACTGGTGCAGCCCTACCTTGAGTACTGCATGCAGTTTTGGGCTTTTCAGTGAGAGGATGGTCTAGCAGTGCAGCAAGACCTCCACGGAAGTGGTCATGGCCCTAAGCCTGGAAAGATTTGGACAAATCTCTTAGATGTGTGGTTTAACATGTCGACTGCCCTGTGGTAAGTCAGGACCTGGACTTGATGATCCTCATGAGTCTCTTTCAATTGAGGATTTTCTGTGATTCTGCAATTCACTAAATTTTATAGTTGCCTAGTTGCAATACTCAGAACCAACACAGTAATGGTGAAAACAACAGAAAATAATCAAAGAGGGGTTGCTCATGTTTACTGAGACTTATTTGTAGGATATATGCATCTGAAGGTTTATTCTTACATTTCTGAAATTACAAGGCTGAGATTCCAGGTCGTATGACTTTGACAAACATATGTAGAGATTATAACATTTACTTTGTGTTAAAGTCATATAAATATACAGGAAGCACACCTGGTTCTCTCATAAGACAAAAAAAAAAAAAAAAATAGTAGTGAATCTTGTTAATTAAGTTCCTTTGAGCTTCCTTTTTTCCATTTTATGTGGTGTGAGAAATTGCAAGCAACAGGGTTTGACTATATGTTTGATTGTATTTTTCTCATCAAATCAGGCAAATTGTCAGAAGCAGGAAGATGCTGCCTTGTAAAAAGGATAGGTATCACCAGTTATCTTGCTTCAACTATTTTGCAGATGGGAAGGCTAAGGTTTCACTTTTCTAAGACTTCTCACGTCTTACAGGCATCTTTCTGCAGACAGAGTGTTTCCTAACCTGTTCCGGTTCTGCTGCCCATGATCAGAATCTGCCTCTCTTTCCTGTGTGGTATATAGGGCTTAAGCAGCTAAATCCAGGACTCAAGCACCACCATCTACCTTGGTGCTTAAATTCATGACATGCCTACAGCCCCAAAAGTCTCATCTACTAAAATCAGGGTAATTTTTCAGTAGGAGTACAGATCTTGCAGGATTTAACAGATTAAACCTAGAGATAAAAATGAGTGGCTGTAAAGTTCTCAGCATAAATTCTTATTTTCACAGAAAAGGTATGAACTATAATTTGCATTAGCTACATTTCCTGATTGTCTTGAAAGCAGGTATTCTCAAAATAGGTATTTTTCATTAGTATTGGTGATGGAGGTATTTCAGGGATGTGGAGATGTGGCACTTAGGGACCTGGTTTAGTAGTGGACTTGGCAGTGCTGGGTTAGTGGTTGAACTTAATGATCTTAAACATATTTTCTAATTTAACTGATCCTATGATTCTATGAAAAACTGAACAGACTTCATGAAACATGCATCGGACAGGGCAGATCCTAATTTCTTCTCCATGTGATACGTCCAGGAGCTATCCTTACTCTCAAGCCAAGCGAGCCTCTTAAAAATTGCTGTAAATGAAAAGTTTCCTAGATCTCCATAAAAATTGTTACTTGTTCCTCCTTTTATTGTCTTATTCTGTGAGCACACAGAAAGAACCAGTAAAATGAGATTTACTCTATTTTTTTTAAACTTACTATATTTACCATATAGTACTTATATTTACGATATAAGTATGCCACAGAGAAGTCATTGCTGGTTTCTCTTGGAGATGTATTGTACTTCAGTAAAATATACAAGCTGTGAACTTTCTGGCAAAATGCAGAGCAGATTTCCCATGGACACTTACAGAAAGGATGGAGGTTTTGGCCTCTGTCTGGTCTAAAACACAGAGCATCAGGGTATGAATTGACTCTACTGAGTTCCCTACATATTTGATGTCTATTTGAAATTTAAGGTTGGCAAATTGCAATAATTTTAGATAAAAATCAGCTGGCTAATCTGACTGACTCCAAGAAACTGCCTGAATGTAGTTGTGGTTGAAGCCGTTCATTGTGTCTGCAGTTTATTCAAGCAGTTTAATTTTTGTTGCTCAAAGAGTCTGTCATACCCTAGGGATATGCTGGAATGGTTTCATTGTAATTAGAGGCTCTATGCACATGAAGGATTTGTTAAACTCATTCTGATCAGTTCATTAAAAGCTTGAATGCCATTTGAGAGCCTTCTATACTGATTGGATTTCACTCAAAAATTCTAATTCACAGTAATAAACATAGAGCAAAAGTTACAATGGGGATGGAGGACAAATAATATCCATTTTCCTGCAATTTATCTTCTTTGAACAGCACTGTCTCTCCTATGATGTGACCCAATAATGCAAGCACACTCAAAAAAAGATTAATTATAGTTTTTCTTTTTTTTTCTCAGGTATGTCTTGTACATGTATTTGTATGAAAGAAATAATTACAGAGGGTATTCTGCCTCAGGATTTAGAAGGTTCTCAAAAATATTTTTTAAAGCTATGCTTTCTTTCCTGACTTAAACATCTGATTTTTAATTCATTGTTTTAGGAGAAGTCTTCCAAGTAACAGTGAATCAACCATTTGGTGGTTCAAATGATTTTATCCAATTAAAGGACTGGGTCATAAAGAATGGGCTGTAAGTGATATTACCAGTCTTCTGCATCTAAGGTGTGATGCCGTTTCCCAGTGAAGTGCACAGAACCAGAAGATTAACATTTATGATGACATATTCTGTTCTATATGCCTCTCTGTTGAGAGTCAAATAAGGTTGCTATAAAATGAAATGAACCAGAGGCAAAAAACCCTGTTTACTAGGAAAAGCAAGTATCTGTAACCAGTCCTTACACCTTAAAATCATCACTCACATACAAAAGAAAAATTTAAGCTTCCTATTAGAGCTTTTATGCAAGCTAATTAAGTAATTCATCTGTTTATAGAAAAATATAAACATGTTCATCTTGCAGGGTTGGAGGAAAGGCCCATTAGCCAACTTATTTTCTCTGTAGGGGCCAAGGCCTAGGAAAGATTATGAAATCAAGGGAAGGCCACAATAACATTTCTTCCCCACAAGGGACTCCCTGAAACTGACAAGGTGTCTCTGCATACACTTATGTGGAACAATGCCTAATGGAGAAAATAAATTAGTACCTATGGTTTCCA